>JBBPBO010000001.1:35972421-36130474 GCA_037974295.1 Cicer cuneatum
CACCCCCCCCCCCCCCCCTTAGAGTCTAAGTATCATCTCGATTAACACAAACGACTGAATTTGAATCTTCTCAAGAACACTCATAAAATATAGACAAAATACATCACACAGTCTTTTATATTTCACGAAAATAACAATTTAGATTTTTAAGTTTTTTTTTAATACATACGTCATTTAAAAATTTCTACTTAGGTCCTTTAAGTTTGTACTTCCTAATTTAATCCTTTAAATTACACCATATTTAAATCCTTAGTCATTTGTCTCACTTTACACAACTAGTGCAATTCACAATATCATATCATTAGAAACTCTACCGTATATTACAACAATAAATCCCTCATTAGAAAACAATCATTCACCCTTATAAACAATTTATATTTTCTAATTTTTCTACAACCATTTAATCACATATATAGCCTCTAAAAACTTAGTAATAAGAGTTTATTTACATAATCAATATCATTAACTTTATTTGTTTTAAAGTAACATTGATAATCAACTCATTGCAATATTTGGATTAAATCTTAAAAGTAATTCAAGAAAATTTTCAAATTTAATAAACTACATGCATAATTTAATATAACTTAAAAGCTAATGGTAAAGGTAATATATAACTTCAAGTACTAAATCAGAGAAGTAAAAACATAAAAAACATAAACAGAAACTAAATTAAACTTAAATGATGTATTACAAAAAAAACATAAATAACCAAATTATTATTTTCGTAAAACAAGACCTCGAGATGTATTTTACCTCTAAAATATATAATATGTCGCTTTAATAAACAATTATGTTTCCTTACTTATTTTTGTTAAAAAAACCCATATCTTCTGAAACTTCACATTCAATTTCAATCATGTTAACCCACGATCTATGAAGTCTGGATATATTACAGACCCATTTACTATCCATTGGGTTATTTAGGTTCAAAATGCAAATAAATTGTTCGTTCTTTCCTTGAAGGGGACAAAGTCTAAAAAAGCCCAAAATAGGTCTTAAGTGTATTTTTTTTTATAAAAAAAAAAAAGTCATTAATTTAGAATAACATAATATTACAGCATATATATCATAAAAAAAAATATCAATATAATCAAATAACCGATTGTATTTTGTTCCATATTCTGTGCATTTGACCGCGCAAGTGTATGTGGAGTACTCTAATTCACATAATCTGATCTCAGCAACCTGCGAACAATTGAATAGGCAACCGAAATTCAAGTATCAAAAAGGAAACCAGAAGAAACCTTTGCCCTTTAATGTCATTAATTAACTGTGTCATATCTCTGTGGAAGATTATTCTCCTTGCAGACAGTAAAGTTGACGAATGTTCCCTGAAGCTGCAACATAGGAAAAAAAATATTAGCATAATCTATTTGATTTGACAAGATTAACTAGAGCAGACATAATAAAGCTCCTCCATTTGCAATATGCTGCCTAACCAAATTCTCTTTTGACTAGATGCTGTTAATCAGTATAAAATATTCTCCTTCCCAAAATATGTCACTTTAGCAAAATAAAGTATAAAAATTAAGGTATGCAGTTAATTTTGTATGAAAAAGAGAAATTATGACTTAATCAAATTATCCTTCATTAATGCTGTGAGAAAGAGAAATTAACAGAATTGAAAAGAAAGGTTAATAAAAAGTAAGGAGTATAATAGGAAAAACATTAATACTACAAAGATGAATAGTAGTAGTACGATGGGACAAATTTTTTGTTTTACCTTCTTATATTTTAAAAACGGTTGCATAAGTAAAACTACAAAGATGAATAGTAGTAGTACAATTCAATTTAAACGTAGTTCTCTTCCAAAGAGTAGGCACAAACAAAATATCAGTTACATATCAATAAAAAGGGATAATACACTGTGGTAATCGGTACACCTGCCCATTTGACTGTAATATATTATTGACTGTTAGGTGAAACTCAATAATAGAGAATCCCATGGTCAATAATGCTGGAAGTAGCACAAGAAAATGTATGTAGAATACTCGTCAAAACATTTGCCTAAACTCAGCTTTGTGTGAGTCACTCCAAATTTCAAGGACAATCGTAAAAATTTGTTTAAATGGGAAAAAATAGTATTCCTAGTATATGTGGGAGTCAAATAAGTTTGAAAATACGACATGTAAGCAAGGGAATGAAGTGTACCATGTAACCAGTCCTTGAAGTGCACATGAAGAACAGACGAAAATTCTCGTTTACGATTCTCTTCTAAAGAAGCTTCCTGTATCAGTTGCCTTATCTCCCCTAAACTTCTTTGCTGAAAAGAATGCACAATTCTATTCAATTAAACCAAATCAAAAAGTAAAAAAATTAAAATAACTTCAATAAGATTATTTTTCATTAAGAATGAAAAGGTTGGACAAATGTTTATACACATGTGAGATAACTAAATAGGAATGAAATCCTATCATAATCCTAAAAGATACTAACAAATCTTAATATAATCAAAATCTCAACACCCCCTCAAGGTGGAGTATATATATCATATGCATCCATCTTGTCACATATGTAAGTTATTCGAGAACATCGTAGACATTTAGTAAAGATATCAGCAAGTTGATCTTTAGAATTGACAAAGGAAGTTCTGATGACTCCAGAAAAAATCTCTTCCCTAATGAAATACAATCGACTTCTATATGTTTTGTCCTCTCATGAAAAACTAGATTGGCAGAGAGGTGTAAAGCTGACTTTATCACACACAAGTTCCAAAAGAGCAACCTCGCAAAAACATAATTCCTGCAATATATGTTTCAATCACACAAGCTCACATGTGGCAAGAGCCATAGCTCGATACTCAGCTACTGTACACGATCGGGCAACAACAGTTTGTTTTTTGCTCTTCCATGAAATCAGATTTCCACCCACAGAAACACAATAACCAAAAGTTGACCGCCTATCACTCGCATCTCCTGCCCAATCGGCATCTGAATACCCAACGATATCACTGTGACCCCTATAAGTGAAAACAAGTCCTTTTACCAGGCACCCTTTTGACGTAATTAAAAATTCGACAACTGCATTCCATTGACTGTCATAGGAAGAGTTAAGGAATTGACTTACGACGCTAACTAAAAAACATATGTCTAGTCTGTCTGGTCTAGTCAGGGTGAGATAATTCAATTTTCCTATTAGTCTCCGGTATCTATCGAGATCAGGATAGGGCTCTCCTTGATCAGGAAAGAGCGTCACATTAGGATCCATAGGAGTGTCAGTTGGTTTACAGTCTGTAAGACATGTCTCCTCCAAAATATCTAGAGCATACTTCCTCTGACAGATAGCAATACCTGACTTGATTGAGCTAACCTCAGTCCCAAGAAAATAACGTAGAGGACCCAAATCCTTAGTCTGAAAGTTTTGAAATAGCTGTTGAATCAACCAAACCATGCCAGAGTGGATTGTTTCAGGCCATATAAGGACTTGTGCAATTTGCATACTAAACTACGCCCAACAGAGCAACAAACACAGGAGGTTGCTCCATATAAATCTCCTTTTCCAATTCACCATGCAAGAAAGCATTCTTGATATACAACTGAAATAAGGGTCAACGTTTCATGGAAACCATAGCTATAAAGAGGCGAACCGATGTTATCTTCGCAATTGGAGAGAAGGTGTCACTGTAATCCTGACCATAGACCTGAGTATAGCCTTTTGCCACTAACCGAGCCTTTAATCGTTCAACCTATCCATCGGGTCCCACTTTGACATTAAACACCCACATGCAACCAACAACAGATTTTCCAAGAGGAGGTGGAACAAGCTCCCAAGTATGGTTAGAGTCTAAAGCTATCATCTCATCAATCATGGCTTGTTTCCACCGTGAATGAGATAATGTTTCTTAAACTGCCTTAGGAATTGAGACAAATGATAGAGAACAAACAAAAGCAAAGTAGGAAGGAAACGAAAAGTTGTAAACAGAATGAGGTTTAGAAGTAGACCTTTTACCTCTACAAAGAGCAATAGGTAAATCAACAGAAGGCTCGGGTGAAACCACAGCAGGAGAAGAGATTGGAACGGTAGTAATAGGATTGCTAGTCAAGCAAGGCTTCCTATTAGGAAGGTGTATGAGAGAAGGAACCGAGCTTAATTTCTTTGTTAGTTCTGTTAATTGCTGAGCTGTGCCAACTGTAAATCCTAACTGATTAGTTAGGATGGCTAGTATAAATAACGGAAGCTTAGTCTTCAGTAGGTAGGCAGTTAAAGAGTTAATTGGTTGGAACTGAATTGCAGGGCAATTCAGTTGGCATCTCTGTAACTGCTACTCTATTCATTTTTCTTAGTTTCAATAATACATTCTTGAGAGAAACCATTTTCGGTTCTCTCTCCTTCATCTGTTCTTGAGTTTTCTTCAGATTTACATTACCAGTTCTAACACTGGTATCAGAGCACCGATCTGGTGCCTTGATTTTGCTTCCTTATACTGCGCATTGCATGAAAACAAGAAGCATGGTGAGAGATTCGAGTGATTTGGAGCAGGAGCGCGAGGAATGGCGCACACGATTGGAGTTGGCAGAGGCGCGCGCCAAACATACGGAGGATCAATTGTCTGCACTCGCGGCCAAGATTGATTCCAACAACGGCGGGACTGTTCGCAGGGAAGAAGCAGAGACCAGCGGCGGCGGTGGTAGACCCCTAGGTGACCACGTTCAGCACGACCGGTGGAGGAAGCTGGAGATCCCGATTTTCTCAGGCGATGATGCATACGGTTGGATGCACCGTTTGGAACGATACTTCGAGTTGTGAAGTGTTCTTAAGGAGGAGAAGTTGTGGGCCACTTTGGTGGCCATGGAGCGTAGAGCACTGAGCTGGTATCACTGGTGGGCTAGGTGCAATCTTGAACCAACTTGGGACGGGTTCAAGCTGGCGGTGGTTTGCAGGTTTCAACCTTCAATGGTACAAAATCCCTTTGAGTTGTTGCTGGCACTCAAACAAACAAGGGACGGTGGTGGAATTTGTGGAGGAGTTTGAGAAATATGTTGGAGCTTTGAAGGCCATTGATCAAGAATTTGCACGAGGAATTTTCATGAATGGCTTGAAAGAGGAAATTCAAGTGGAGGTAAAACTTTATGAATTAAAGTCTTTGTCTGATTTAATTCAAAAGTCTATTATGATTGAGGAGAAGAATCTGGTTTGGACTAAGAAAGGAACCAACACTTTCACTAAGCCAACCACTATTTCTAAGACTAGTTCTTACACTAAGACTGTGACGGTGGATACTAAGTCTTGGTTAGATAAGAAAACTAAGGGTGGTACCTCTGCTACTAATCCGGTGAGTGTTCAGGCTGGGGAAGGGAATAAAACCAGCGGTGGTGATTTCAAACGTTTGTCCGGGGCTGAGATGAGAGACAAAAGGGAGAAGGGACTCTGTTTCAGATGTGATGAGCCCTACCATAGAGAACATAAATGCAAGAATAAGCAGTTTCGTATGATTATTTTAGAAGATGAGGAGGAGGACAGTGATACTGAGTTTCATGAGGTAAAAACTTTCAATTCTCTACAATTGTCTCTATGTTCAATGGTTGGGCTGACTTCCACAAATTCTTGGAAGATACAAGGGGTAGTTCATATCAATTCTGTTTTGGTACTCATAGATTGTGGAGCTTCTCATAGCTTCATTTCTCAGGAGGTAGTTCAGAAACTGAGCTTGATGGTGGAAATACTCCTTCTTACATTGTGGAAGTGGGGGATGGTCATAAGGTGAAATGTAAGGAAAGTGTCCCAAGTTGAGTTTGCATTTGCAAAGAATGGAGATTAAGCAAGACTTTTATTTGTTCGTCTTGCAAGGGGAGGAATTGGTGTTGGGTTTGGATTGGCTCTCTAGTTTAGGAGAGGTCAAAACCAATTTTGGCAAGTTGGAGCTTACCTTGTCTAGAGATGGCAAGTTGATTACTTTGGTTGGTGATCCTTCCTTAACTAAGACTGAATTGTCTTATGGAGCCTTCATGCAAACTTTGAAGGTAGAAGGGGAAGGCTTGTTAATTCAGTACGATTCTGCATAGCAGTATTCTGAGGTTTTTGAGGATCCTCAAGGTCTTCCACCCCAAAGAGGTTAGATCACGCAATTCATTTGAAAGAGAGGGCTGAGATACCTAATCTACGACCTTATAAGTATCCACACTATCAAAAAACTGAGATAGAGCGGTTGGTTTCATAAATGCTTGAGGCTGGCATTGTAAGACCAAGCATTAGCCCTTACTCTAGTCCCATCATCTTGGTCAAGAAGAAAGATGGTGGTTGGCGTTTTTGCGTGGATTATAGGGCTCTCAACAAAATTATTATTCCTAACAAATTCCCCATCCCTATCATTGAAGAGTTGCTTGATGAACTTGATGGAGCAACAATATTTACTAAGCTTGATTTAAAATCAGGCTATCATCAAATTCGGATGAAGGAAGATGATATAGAGAAAACGGTTTTCCGAACTCATGAGGGGCATTATGAGTTCTTGGTGATGCCTTTCGGTCTCACCAATGCTCCTTCCACATTCCAAGCCCTAATGAACGAGGTTTTGAAGTCTTTCCTCCGGAGATTTGTCCTGGTCTTTTTTTATGACATTTTGGTGTATAGCAAGGATTTGTAGCTCATCTTGTTCATGTCCACCAAGTCTTGGCAGTGCTGATGCAGAATGGGTTGAAGACAAATAAGAAAAAATGTAGCTTTGGACAGTCTAGTCTTGAGTACTTGGGACATGTGATTTCTGGATAAGGGGTGGCAGCTTGTTCTTCCAAGACTGCAGCCATGACTTCTTGGCCTATTCCTACTGATGTGAAGGGTCTTAGGGGTTTCTTTGGAATAACAGGGTATTATAGACGTTTTGTCCAAGGTTATGGTAAATTAGCCAAACCCTTAACTGAGCTTTTGAAGAAAGACAAGTTTGGTTGGACTGAGGAAGCTACATCTGCGTTTCAGGCCTTGAAGACAGCCATGGTTGATCTTCCCTTGTTGGCTGTACCTGATTTCACTAAAGTCTTTGTAGTTGAAACCGATGCTTCTAGTAAGGGGTTGGGGGCTGTTTTGATGCAGAAGGGTAAACCTCTTGCCTTTTGGAGTCGAGGCTTATCTTTGAGAGCTCAACAAAGGTCTGTTTATGAGAGGGAGCTTATGGCTTTGGTTCAGGTTGTGACCAAATGGAGACACTACCTTTTGGGCAACCATTTCATTGTGAGGACTGACCAAATGAGCCTTAAGTTCTTGACTGATCAACAATTGTTCAGTGCTGAGCAATTTAAATAGGCTATCAAGCTCATTGGTTTGGATTTTGAAATCCAATACAAGCCAGGAAAGGAGAATACTGACGCAGATAATTTTTCTAAGAGAGATATGTATGCTGCCCTCTCAGTTCTACATGTGGAAGATGATGATTCTTGGGATGAGGAATTGCAACAAGATCCTAAATTGCAGCAGATGGTGCAGGACTTAATTGTCTCTCCTACTTCTCATTCTGGTTATGAGTTCAGGAAGGGAAGGCTTTTGTATAATGGTAAATTGGTGCTGCCTAAGGGTTCTAACAAAATACCACTTATCTTGGTTGAATGCCATGATTCACCTTGTGGAGGGCATTCAGGATTGTTCAGAACTTTTAAAAGGGTCTCTAGCTTCTTGTTTTGGGAAGGAATGAGGAGAGATATCAAGAAGTTTATTGAAGAGTGTGATGTATGTCAAAGGAACAAGTACTCCACTTTATCTCCGGCTGGACTACTTCAACCTTTGCCTATTCCTTGCCAAGTGTGGCAGGATATTTCTATGGATTTTGTTGGTGGCCTTCCATGAGTTAGAGACAAGGATATGTAGTCATTGATAGACTTACAAAGTATGCTCACTTCTTCCCTCTTAGGCATCCTTACAATGCTAAGGAGGTAGCAGCTTTGTTTGTGATGGAAGTTGTGAAGCTTCATGGATTTCCTTCCACAATTGTATTGGATAGAGATGCGGTATTTCTCAGCAGTTTTTGGAGGGAGATGTTCAAATTGGCTGGAACTAGTCTTAAGCATAGCACTTCTTATCATCCTCAAACGGATGGTCAAACCGAAGTTGCTAATCGGTGCTTAGAGACCTATCTGGTGCTTTGCTGGCCCTAAGCCCAAGACTTGGTTGAATTGGTTGCATTGGGCTGAGTTCTGGTTTAACAGTAACTACAATATCTCTGCTGGAATGACACCTTTTAAAGCTTTATATGGAAGAGACCCTCCATTGTTGAATAAGAGCTGCACCATTCCATCAAAGTTGGATGATGTCAATCAATTGGCCCAGCAACGGGATGATTTACTTGCTGATTTGCGACAGAATTTGTTGAAATCTCAAGATCAGATGCGGGTACAAGCAAATAAGCACCGGCGGTTGGTGAATTTTGATGTTGGAGAGTGGGTTTTCTTAAAACTTCATCCTTACAAATTGAAGTCCTTGGCTGATAGACCATATGCTAAATTGGCTCCTAAGTATTATGGTCCTTTTCAGATTCTAAGCCGCGTGGGGGAGGTGGTTTACAAGTTAGATCTGCCTCTTGAAACTAAAGTTCATTCGGTGTTCCATGTTTCATTGCTTAAGAAGGCTTTGAAACCTCAGCATTCACCTCAGACCTTGCCACCAATGTTAACTAAGGAGCTTGAATTGGCTGTACAGCCAAAAGATATACTACAGTGGAGGACTGATGTTGGAGGCAATATGGAGGTTTTGGTGAAATTGGCTCATTTGCCATCCTGTGATAACTCTTGGGAGCGAGCTTCCAAGATGTTGGAGGTTTTTCCGTCCTTTTCCCTTGAGGACAAGGTAGTTCTTTTATGGGGTATTGATAGGATTGCTAGTCAAGCAAAGCTTCTTATTAGGAAGGTGTATGAGAGAAGGAATCGAGCTTAATTTCTATGTTGTTAGTTCTGTTAATTGCTGAGCTATGCCAACTGTAAATCCTAACTGATTAGTTAGGATGGCTAGTATAAATAACGAAAGCTTAGTCTTCAGTAGGTAGGCAGTTAGAGAGTTAATTGGTTGGAACTGAATTGCAGGGCAATTCAGTTGGCATCTCTGTAACTACTACTCTATTCATTTTGCTCAGTTTCAATAATACATTCTTGAGAGAAACCATTTTCGGTTCTCTCTCCTTCATCTGTTCTTGAGTTTTCTTCAGATTTACATTACCAGTTCTAACAGGTAGCTGCATCACTAGAATTAGTAGCAACAATCTCTGGAGCTGAATCACTGGAATCAATAAAAGCGGTCTTTGGAGCTTCAACACATCGATGCTCATAAGTAATCCCAAAGCAGCTGAACTCAGGTTCACCTTGTGACTGTGGAGAGTTGTGAGTAGAGAGATGTCTCAAATAGAGGAATAGGTAGCACCTGGGGAGTAGCAACATCTGTTATAGAATCTGATGGACCTAGTGTTGCAAAGATAGGTGTATCCTCAAATAAAGTAACATCTGTAGAGACATAAAAATGATGTGTAGATGGACAATAACACCGATAACCTTTTCGAACTCTAGAGTACCCCAAAAACACACTTAACAGCTCGTGCAGGCAATTTATGTAGAGGGTCTTCAGGAAACAACAGAGAATGTGGAATCTCATAATCCAATATTGAGGATGGCATGTGGTTTATCAAATAACAGGCAGGGAGAATAGCATCACCCCAAAATTTTAAAGGTGCATTGGCATTGACCAATAAAGTTCGAGTTGTATCAACCAAATGACTTCCTCTCAGCGACTATGTTATGTTGTGGATTGCATTGACAACTAGAGTCATGTATGATACCATGAGTATCCATGAAAGAGATGAATGGTGTAGAAAAATATTTTTTTGCATCGTCACTCTGCAAAATTCGAATTGTTTTTCCAAATTAGGTATTTATCTTTGAACAAAACGTCTTAAAGGCACAGTATAATTTTGAACGATCCTTTCATAAAGTGATCCAGGTGCATATTGGGAAATCATCAATGAAAGTGACATAATATATGTATCCCAAACTAGACGGCACAAGATTAGGTCCCCAAATATCATAATGAATTACATCAACGGGAGACATGGATCTTTTATTATTTAGAACTACTTCGAAAAGATACTCTGACATATTTTCCAAGCCGACACACCTCAAAATCCAATGACTTTAAATGTGAAAGATGAGGAACCAACACCTTTAACTTATCCAAAGTTGGATGATCCAAACGACGATGAATAATATCCGGAGATGCAGAAATACCACAGACGATGGATGATGAGGTTGAATAATATCCTGTTCCAATCGTCTTTCCCATACTTCGATCTTGTATAAAGAAGGATTATTGAACAATTGAGAGTGCGGGTAAGTTTACTGATTGAAATCAAATTAAAAGGAGAACTAGGTAGGAATAACACATAATTCAAGGACAGAAAAGGAAGAGGTGAAGCTTGACCAATAGCAGTAAACTGTGCCTTAGAACCATTAGCAAGACTGATGTTGTGAGGTATTTTAGGAGGGGACAAATTAGAGATAAAGGAGGGTTACCAACTACATGATCTGAAGCACCAGAATCTAAAATCCATGATCCCATAGAGTGACATAGACAAACTGTACCATTACCGAAATGAGCTAGGGTAGCTGGATTTGAAACATGTTGACAAGTCGTCAAACTTCTAACCAGAAATAACTTTGAATGACGTCAGAAGACAAATTTGCAGCAATCAAGGTGAAACACAGCAAAACTGGTAAGCCAAATGTCCAGGGACTGACCTACGAACCCTGAAACACCGTAAATATTACCCCAAAAAAAAAACCACCAGCAAAGAAAGATCTGTATGACCTTTAAAAAGTGGGACCCACACGCTGCTGATGGTCCACAACAAACCGGAAGGACAAGGCGAGTCAGAGAAGTGCAGTGGTGCGTGAAAACAGCAGCGGTAAGGTGGCACGTGTAACTTGTGCCGGTCTGTGCAGAATGTTGAGGAGGCGCGTGGGTTGTCGTGTGGAGGCGGCGCTTCAGCCGATAACAGATTGGCGCCCTCTGATTCCAGTGTTGGTGCGCGTGTTTGTAGTGGCGAAGGTGGCAGTGGCTCTGACAACTGCTCAGGCAACTGTTGATGGCTCCTCCGGCGACTGTTAATGGCATCTAAACTAGGGTTAGCCTTGATGGCGACTAACCCAAAGAGAACCTTGCTCTGGATACCAACTTGAATATGAATATTTCTCATTAAGAATGAAAAGGGTTGGACAAATATTTATATAAGTGTGAGATAATTAAATAGGCATGTAATCCTATCATAATCCTAAAAGATACTGACTAATCTTAATATAACCAATATCAATATCTCAACAAAATATTCGACAAACAACCTAGTAGACATACATTTCTATGTTGAGATGCGGCATATGCATCCGGTAATGCAAATGGGTTGTCTTTTGTAGATCCAGTGGACTCTCCTGCAAGCCAGTTTGGTATCTGCACACGAAAAAAGGAAGAGCTTTGTGAAAAATAATAAAAGAACAAGATTTTTAAATTTGTTATACAGAAGAAAAAAATATTTTTAAAAAAAATACTTGAAAAATAGCAAACAACAAAGAAAGATACATCAACTTCTTCATCCATACTTCCTCCGTTCCTATTTAGAAGCAAAAGTGGGTCAACAAAAGTTGATGTATTTGGTCCAAATTTGGATCGAATACATCAACTTTTGTTGACCCACTTTTGCTTATAAATATGAACAGAGAGAGTACATCTTTATAGAATACTAGAATAGTTATTGTTAGAATATTAGAAAATATCTTATAATATCTATTATATTATATTAGAGTATCTTGAGTTATTTCATAGGATCAATTTATAATCATAGAGATATCTTAGAATATCTCTCATTAGTATTATTGTTGAGACATGCAATGATTTAGTTTGTCATTATTAAGATATGTCATTCCTTGTTTTTATTAGGTTTGATATAGGTCGGATTTAGTCCAGATTTATTTCCTTAATTAAGAGATTTTCCTTGTACAATTTTGATTATAAATAATATCATACTGAGAGCTAATCTCTCAAGTTATTCAGCATCAAAACCTAATTCTCAACTTGGTACCAGAGCTCACGATCAGTGGGCATGTCAAAAGTCTCAAAAACCCTAGCCGTCACAGTCACATACGTAGCTGTCCTGTTAACTGTCCAACATACACGGCCCGACGGGTCACACCACCCCCACCATCAGACTCGCCTTAGCCAGATCGACCATTCACTGGAGAACCGCCGCCATCCGCTTTCTCACACGCCGCCACGTGTGTTTTTTGCAACTGTAAGCTCTGCCGGCGTGTGAAGGCCACATGCCACCATCCAGACCTCCGACGAAGTCCCCTTTGATCCTGTTCCACTTGTCTGCAGCCGTCCTTCCTGTTTTGACCAAGTTTGGTCAGTGGTTCCCACTATTTCTGATGCTTTCTCTATGGTTTCTTGCTGCCTGTACTTGTTGTTCTGTTCTAGTCTGTTGAATATGAGTTGAAGTTTAGAGCCTTGTAACATGTTTTCTCCGGCAATCCCTCTATAACGTCTGAGAAACTTAATGGTCAAAATTATTTAAATTGGTCAGCTGCTGTCAAGATGTGGTTTCTTGGACAAAAGCTCTCAAATCACCTCACTAAGAAGTCCTCGTAGATTAATACAAATTTGCATGAGATTGGGAGCAAGCTGATTGCCAATTAGTCTCTCTGTTGTGGCAAACAATTGAACCCTACTTGCTGGTCCATTATCGCTCGTACACCACTTGCTATGATATTTGAGAGAAAGCTAAGAATGTTTATTCAAACGATATCTAACGTCTCTATAATGTTATTCATAATTTAGCTACCCTTCAGATGACAGAAGATAACATCATGACTTATGCTAATAAAACCCAGTCAGCGGTAAACGAGTTCAAGCTCCTCGTGGCCGACGATACTCAAAGAAGATGCTTGAGAAATTGGATAATGTTTGCATGATCTATGTCCTTCATGGCCTCCATCAAAAGTATGAGTCAGTTCGAAGCCACATTCTCACTGCATCCGATATCCCCTCAACAGAGGATCTCATCCGACGCATTCCTAGTCAAGAAGGATCGAGGGGAAATGGATCTCAAACTGGCACAGAGTCTTCTGCTTTCGTTTCAAATTTTGCAGGTCGTGGAGGACGAGGTCATGGTCGTGGGGGTGGTCGAGGAGGCCGTGGTGGAGGTCGTCCTCAATGCACTTACTGTAAACATTTCGGTCATACCGAAGACAAGTGCTATTCCATTATTGGCTTTCCAGAAAAAGCAGTAAATGTGAGTAGTCTAATGATAATGGAAAAGACTCTGAAGTGAGAAATGCCAAAAACAATATGTTGTCTGATGAAGAGTACAAGGCATACTTGCAGTTCAAGACTTCATATGCCTCATCCTCAGCAACTTTTGCTCATACCGGCAATTCTACGGTCTGCCTCTCTCACTCCTCATTTGTTAGCCCTTGGATCATGGACTCTGGGGCTTTCGATCATGTGGCGGGTAATCCATCACTTTTATTGAAAATATCCTACCTGAGGTATTACCTATTCCTACCTGAAAATATCCTACCTGAGGTATTACCTATTCCCTTGGATCATGGACTCTGAGGTATTACCTATTCCCTACCTTGTTCTGATAACTCCGTCCATGCCTATAATTGACAAACCAGATCCATCTAGTCCTCCTCTCTTGCAAACTTATCAGCGATATGCACGTCTCCCTCCTACCAATCCACTTCCTACACAAGATTTAAGTGACTCATCTCCTGTTTCGGTCCCTTCGGATCCGCCTACCTTGTCTGACGACCTCCCTATTGCACTACGTAAAGGTACACGTTCCACCAGTAATCCCTATCCCATTTATAATTTTCTAGTTATCATCGTTTATCACCTTCACATTATACCTTTGCCTCTGCTATCTCTTCCATCACTATTCCTAAGTCTCCGCAAGAAGCTCTTTCTCATTCAAGTTGGCGGCAGGCTATGATTGATGAGATCTTAAAATCTAACCAAACATGGACTCTTGTACCACCTCCTCCTGGTAAATCTATTGTTGGATGTCGTTGGGTATACACAGTCAAAGTTGGTCCAGGCGGACATATTGATCGTCTAAAAGCTCGTCTAGTGGCTAAAGGCTATAATCAGGTTTTTGGTCTTGATTACAGTGATACTTTCTCACTTGTGGCTAAAATGGCTTCAGTTCGTCTTTTTCTCTCTATGGCTGCTATGCAACATTGGCCATTGTATCAGTTAGACATAAAGAATGCATTCCTTCATGGAGACTTAGAAGAAGAAGTTTATCTTGAGCAACCACCTGGTTTCGTTGCTCAGGAGGAGTGTCGTGGGTATGTCTGTCGACTTCATAAAGTTGACTACTCTGTGTTTTATAAATTCTCTTCTAACAAGTGTATTTAATTGATTGTCTATGTTGATGATATAGTCATTACAGGTGATGATCGTGATGGAATTGTGGGACTCAAACAACATCTAGTCCACCACTTTCAGGTCAAAGATCTAGGTAGACTGAGGTATTTTCTTGGCATTGAGGTAGCTCAATCTAAGGCAGGAATTGCTATTTTAGAGAGAAAGTATGCTTTGGATATCTTGGAAGAAATCAATATGCTAGATTGCAAGCCAATTGGCACTCCTATGGATCCAAATGTCAAACTCCTACCGGATGAGGGGGAGTCCTTTCCAGATCCAGGAAGATATAGGAGGTTAGTTGGGAAGTTGAATTACTTAACCATGACAAGGCCAAATATTTCATACGTTGTGACTGTGGTCAGTCAATTCTTGAATTCCCCTTATGATAGTCATTGGAAAGTTGTGGTTAGAATCTTGAGATACATTAAAGGAGCTCCAGGAAAAGGTCTTCTTTACACAGACAGAGGTAATTCAGATATTGTTGCTTACACAGATGCAGATTAGGCTGGAAGTCCTTTCGATAGACCCACATCTGGGTATTGTGTTCTTATTGGTGGTAATTTGATTTCCTGGAAAAGCAAAAAGCAGAACGTTGTTGCCAGATCTAGTGCTTAGGCTAAATATTGAGCTATGGCACTTACTACTTAGGAGCTCATATGGCTCAGACACCTTCTCCAAGAGTTACGCTTTTGTAATATAGGCACTATGAGTCTCATTTGTGATAATCAAGCAGCCTTATAGATTGCTTCTAATCCATTCTTTCATGAGCGAACTAAGCATATTGAGATTGATTGTCACTTTGTTCGTGAAAAGATTGTGTCTGGCGAGATTGCTACTTCATTTGTTGGTTCTAATATTGGCAAACATTTTCACAAAGGCTCTTCAAGGACCAAGGATAACTTATATATGTGACAAGCTCGATGCCTACAATCTGTATGCTCCAGCTTGAGGGGGAGTGTTGAGACATGCAATGATTTAGTTTGTTATTATGAAGATATGTTATTCCTTGTTTTTATTAGGTTTGATATAGGTTGGATTTAGTCCAGATTTATTCCCTTAATTAAGATATTCTCCTAGTACAATTTTGATTAAGATATGTTATTTCTCTTTTTCGATGTGATCTCTTGGTGAGTTTTCATACTTTTCCAGCACTTTTGCATCTCTTTTTAGCGAGCCTCCTAAACAATCGTTATTTGTTTTTGTCGACACTCGTTTCAACGTTTTCCGTCCAGATCAGCTGCTGTCACCCTTGTTTCTGGCGGCTTTTCCGGAAAAAGACCACTCCATCAGCCTCGCCTCTTCCAGATTGGCTCACACCTCAAAGCGCATAGCCGAAAGTCACCGCACGCGCCTCACCATCTACCGCGCGTCAGATCCACATGTCGCCGCTCTTCACTACGCATAACAGCGCGTCTGGCAGTTGTTTAAGACGCAACCTCTTTCATTGAACTCACCTCGGCCTCCTAGTTCTGAATACTCTAGTTTCGGGCTACGGTTACACCGGCTACGTCCAAGATCCGCCGTATGCTGTCGTCTTTTGTCGCCGCTGGAAAAGCTTTCCAGCAAGTTTTCCGACACAACCACTTCCATTGTGTGCAGAATCTCTCAATCTACACAATCCAGATTTTTTAGGCCAAAAGTTGCTCCACGCGCGCTCATGTACCTCCAAGATCCGTCGTGTTCATCCCACGTGCCGCCGCCAACAGCCTTGAGCTCAGGCGCGTCTGTCTGCCTTCCAGCACTGCATTTCAAACATCTAGATTGGTTTTTCCTTCCTGGTTTCAGATCTATTTTAAGTTTTTTCTTTTGAGCCACATGCATACACCTTGGCAATTTGTCCCAGATAAACTGCCCCCATCTTTATCCCAGATGTACTGGCCTTGCCTCTCTCTCCCTAAAGCATGCCTCTCTCTACTTGAAGCAAATTCAAGTTTAAATATTTTGAGTCTCCAATATTATTGGTTTGAAGCTTCCAAATGCAGTTTTTTATAAGGACAGAATTTGCTTTGTTCAATTGCTTGCCTTGAATTTCTCTCAGGCTAATGATCAATTCGGCTATCTGGCTAGGCTATATTTATGTCAATTCTCTCCAACTTCACCTGCATCCCTGAGTTGCCTTTCCATCCATTTTTATTATTTTGCAGAGCAAAACATTGTTTTCTTGTAACAAGCTAAAGCTTTAGCTTGAGGGGGAGTGTTAGAATATTAGAAAATATCTTATAATATCTATTATATTACATTATAGTATCTTGAGTTATTTCCTATAATTAATTTATAATCATAGAGATATCTTAGAATATCTCTCATTATTATTATGATTTGTTCCTAATTTAGTATTGAGTCCATGTTTCTCTATAAATAGATATTAGTATTGAGTATTTTGTAATCAAGTTAGCATATAACTATTATCAATAATATTCAAACCCTTATTATTTTCTCTCCTCCTTTTCTCTAAAATCCCACGACTTCAACAGTTATATACAAAGCAATAAATGAATTTATCAAAATCAATTAATTTTTAGAAGCTACAAATCAACACTCTCCTTGTTATGTCAGCCATCAGTATAACAGTCATACCACAAAATTTGTGAGCTGATCAGGGTCCACACATGTAGCAGACTCAGTTTGAGCATCAGAGACACCAGCGGGATGAGATAATGAATCATGAGGATCAAGCATGCCCAAAGCCAGAGTTTCATTCCATCTGTTCACTGTGGGCAGAATTCCAACTTCACTCATGTGCTCCGTCAATTGGGGATAACATGTATTATATGGTGCCACCTGATAAGTAACAAGAGAAAATAATTTGAAATTATAAGTTAAAAAAGGAGAGTGAGGATTTTAAAGAAAAACTCCATACCCTTATAAGAAGTTACTACCATTACAAGAAGGATAATTGTAAAATTGTGGATGGAAAATAGTGATAAAAATTAATGATTGGTAATACTGTTACTGTATGTTTAACAGACCCAAATGTTTATTATTGCAAGACCATCCATTTTATTGCTTCAAGCATAGTGGTGGAGTTAACCTTTTTTATCTTTTCTCAACTTATACCATAGCATTACATGTCAGGCCTCATATGCTACGTGAGGTCAGAAGTGAATAAGGGTTATGGCTTGCAATGGAATTTAAGTTATAATCATCCTGCACGTGGTAGGTAGAACCATAGTGGCAAGGAAGGTGTAAGGTGTGAATTCTGTCACAAAATTATTCATAGCAGAGAGATAAAAAGAGGGTAGGCAGAGTAGTAGAGTATGATTGTATATAGTGTTGCCAACTGCCACTGCCGCAGTACAATTGTATGATTTTACAATCTTTTCCTGAAGAGTTAAATATGTTTATCAGCCTAAAAAATTCATAAAGTTTGTTCTTAGTCCCTCTTTAAAAAGTGACATTTGTTCATCTTCCAACTTTTGTAATATATCATTTTTTCGCTGTACTTTTTGAAATATGTCGTTTATGCACTTCTAGAAAAACATCAAAGGGGGACTAAAATTGAATTTCAATGACTAAACTTGTCATTTTAAAATTTGGTAGATGAAAACAAGTCGCTTTTTAAATGGGGACTAAAAAAACAAACTTTATGAATTCTTAGGGGACCAAATACATATTTAATCTTTTCCTAAATGAGCAATCCTGATTCTGCCTCTGATTCTCCCCCGTTACACCAAAAAAGAGATGTAGAAACAATAAAATCAGAGTGACTACTGAGGATGCTCACCTGAATTTTATGGTTATCACCAACCATAAGAGGTTGCTGGTTCACTCCCAAAAAGAAAACACATTCACGGCAGTTAGCAATACAAATCCGTTTTGCAGCAACAATCACATGAACCCGTTCACAGTGTTCTACTCTAACAGTCTGTCAAACAAAAAACGAGATGTGAACATCAACTTCAGTACTGATAATGAAGCATCAGTTACCCTGATACTCATAGTAGGCAGAATAGAGACAGATAAACTAAATCCCAAATCCTACCAACTCAATATCCTACGTTGAATGTTATAAACCAATCATCAAAACCGTCAGTGATATAAGTACTGCAGAGATTTATTTTAAAAAATAAAATAAAATGAAAATGAGGAACAGAGGTGAAAGTCCAAGTCATTGTACCTATTCTCATCATTAAAAAATTCAATTATTTCAAAATACAAAAAATAGAAGAGAAGAGAATATAGACCAACAGGCTCAAAAGACTGTAGCATGTCAAAAAGGCTAATAAACACAATTATTAAATTGTAATAACACTTTCAATATTACAGTGACAGATAAAACTACCCAATAGTGTAGCTAACTCAATGAATAGCTATTAAGCTTCTAACTGAAAATACAATCCTGCAAATTAGTGAGATTTTGCAGAATTTCTTTGATAAGGGGATGAGATGTAGTGTATAAATACATGATGTGTAGGACTGTGCCATTTTGTTTCATGGATCTTGGTCCTTGGCAAGTTTCTTCAGAGAATTGCACCTAACAAGAACATCTTTAATTCCAAAAGGTGCGTATTTGACGTTCTATTGGATACAACATTAGTAAGATTTATAGCTTTGATTTAATATTACAGAAGATCGACATTGATTTCAATATGACTAGTAATTAATGTTAAAATACCTTTTTGAATTAATTGGTATAAATTGGTCCATGTAACCAAACCCACCTAGTGGGAAAAGACTTTTGCAGTTGTTAATTGTTATACCACTTTAAGGTAGCTCTTTAAATGCTTGTGAGTCCAAACTCCAAGAAGATCATTTTCCTCTAAGAATGGCATGCACATAAATGTGTAAAAGGAGATTAAAAACTATGCTCTTAAAGGCCAAATGTCTGTTTTCCTTATACTTGTCGTATCTTCTTGCTAACGAACAGGCAGTGCATGCATAAATTGAAGGGGGGAAAAGTGGCTCCATAACCCAAGCTATAAAATGAAAGCTAAAATCATGATAAGATATTGGTTATAAAATATTGCAGCCATTAATTAATGATAGTCAAGGTTACATTAGTAATAGAATTGTTAACAGAAGAGGTCAGTTCCATTCTCATTCCTCTTTTAAAAACCTGAGAAAATCTAATTCACTTTAGCTGGACTATTATTATATTAGATTCATGATCTTTAAATTTCACATTACCACTAAGGATGACATTTTGACAACAGAATAATACAATATCATTTCCCACATTCCTGTTAGAAGGTAAATTCCATAGATGTTATAATACATTATTAGACTCATTATGCTCCTCTTAAAAGCAGAAAACAGAGCATTTACCTTGCCAACTGCTCCAAGAACAATTGTAGCATCTGAGCATCCATAGACAATGGCATATCTCAATGGTGTTAAGACATAGATGGTAGATTCTTGGCAATTTAGAACCTGCAATGACCAAACACAACTATAATAGCACACCAATTTCCATAATAAGTTCAACAGACATCTCAACATCCAAACATGTGAAGTTACAAAAAGGTGCAAATTAAGATCACAAAAATAACATTAATTGCAGAATTACTTAAAAAAAGAAAAATCTTAATATGAACATTAAAATAAATAAAAAAACAATAGCAGTGTAATTTGTTCCATGAAAAAGGCAAATGAGTACAGAACAAGATATCTGGATATCAAATTGATAACAACTTCCTAGATCCCTTTTGGGCACCAGTTGGCAGATGTGTAGGGGAGGAATATGCCAAGCCCTCGACAGGAGTTTATGGCCTAGCCTACGACACTCTCAATTCATGTAAGATTTTTTTTAAAAAGACAAGATCAAGGCCTCTTCAAAAGCCTATTTGCTAAAAAGGCAAGGCGTCAAGCCACCCAAAAAACCTTTAACCTAAGAGACTGGTCTGTTTGGGTAAATATAAATCATATTTTTTATTTAAATTATTAGATTTGTATATTGTGTTAATACTTATTAACCTTTTTCATAATTTAAGCATAATGGTCTACATAAATTTTTCACATATTTAAAGGCCTTATTGAAAAATAAATATACTATCATAACTAGTGGAGAATGTTGTGAATATGTAATTATTCTTAGGCCCACTAATCAGACCCATTTGTTTGAGTTTGTCAATATGTTCAGATAAGTATCTGTATTCTTAACATAATAATATTCAGAATATTTTTCTACATATTTTATAGACTACACTTTATCAATTTAATATCATTTTTAGTGTTTCTACTATATTTTCTTCCTTCACAACCTAAACCCTACACTTTTTCTCCTTCACTGCTCTCAAGAATTAGGGTAAAAAAATATTTTATTGAATTGAAATATATTGACAATACATCATATATATATATACAAGGTTACTATACAACCAAATCCCTATTACTCCTATACAACTAAATCCCTATACTTGAGGGATATTTTTAATAATAAAACAAACTAATTAACACTGCTCCTCAAACTGGTGATAGGTGTTCTCCATTCCCAACTTGGATACAATTTTTTCAAAGTTGTTGTTTATCCCTTTAGTTAGAAGATCTACAAGACTGCCTTGGGAGGAGACATATGGAGTGCAGATCAGGCCATTATCGAGTTTTTCTTTGATGAAATGTCTGCCAACTTCAATATGTTTGGTTCTACCATGCTGCATGGGATTATATGCTATGCTAATAGCATATCTATTATCACAATAGAGTTTCATTGGTTCATCCCACTTTATCTTGAGGTCCTCCAAAATGATCTTCAACCATAGTAACTCGCATATCCCTTGTGTCATTGCCTAAATTATGCTTCAGCACTACATCTGGATACCACATTGTTTCTTACTCTTCCAAGTCACAAAATTCCCACATAGGAAAGTGCAATATCATGTGGTTGACCTGCTATCTACAATTGACCATGCATAGTCAGCATCAGTATATGCTTCAAAACCCACATTTCCATTTTGTCTGAACAAAATTCCTTTTCCTGTAATTCTTTTCAAATATTGTAATAAAGAGGGTATGATCTCCTTGGCTTTGTTTGAAGCCTAGACCCACCATGACTCTAGCAAACCTCTCAAACCACACTCGTGGCAATTGTTTAAACCCCTATAAAGCCTTTTTTAGCTTACAAACGGTGTTGGCAGCAATATGCTCATTGTATCCAGGGGATAAGTCCATATAAATCTCTTCTTCTAGATCTCCATGGAGGAAGACATTTTTTTTTCATCAAATTGGTGTAAGTTCCAACTGTAATTAGCTGCTAGATAATATCACCCTAACGGTATTCATTTTTGCAACTGGAGCAAATATTTTTAAGTAATCCACTCCATACGTTTGAGTAAATTCTTTAGCTACCAACCTTGCCTCGTACCTCTCAATAGACCCATCAACCTTGTACTTTACAATGTATACTCACTTGCATCCTACAAGTTTCTTTCCATTTGGTAGAGAGACCAAATCCCAAGTACCATTCTTGTCCAGTGCTTCCATTTCCAAGTCCATGGCTTGTTTCCATTTCCTGTCACACAATGCTTCAGATAGAGACGTAGGTATAATGGTAGTGTTCAGGTTTGTGATAAAGGCTTTATGGGTAGGTGAAAATTGCTCAAAGCATAAGTAGTTGGATAAAGGGTAAAGTGACTTATTGGTACATGTCCTAGTATTCTTCCTAAGGGCAATTGGGATATGAAGGTCATCATAAGTTGGTGGTGTGTTGGGTTCTAATTCCTTGCATAGGAAGATTCATAGATTGGATGACTAGAGTTTGAACCGTCAAGGGAAGTTACCTCGTGTAAGGTCGAATGGGAGTCATGGATGTGAATAGATTCAGGAATGGCCTTTGTTCTTCTTATATATACTAGATTCTTCCCATATCTTACATTAGCGTCATCATTTCCATCTTCCTCATAATCAATTTCAGTCTCAATTTCTAGTTCAAGGGTCAACTCAGGAAGTAGAAGAGACTCATCTTCCTTACTTGTATTCTCCCCCTAAAGATGAGTTTAACCAAAGAAACTTTCTTGTTCATAGAATGTGACATCTCGAGAGACAAAAAAAATTTGGGATGGTAGATGGAAACATTTGTAGCCTTTTTGGGTGGAAGAGTACTCGATAAAGACACATTTTAAGGCTCTAGTATCAAGTTTTCGTCTATTATCACTATGGATATGGACAAACGACGCACACCCAATCATTCTGCGAGTAAGATTACTACAGGTGGACACATTAGGGTAGAACGAGGACAGCGCCTCCATGGGAGTTTTGAAGGCAAGAACACTAGAAGGTAATCGATTTATGAGATACGATGCAGTTAAAACTGTTTCTCCCCAAAATTTCTTAGGAACTTTATTTTGAAATAACATCGTCGAGTTTGATATAACAAGTGTCCATTTTCCTCTCAGCAATCCCATTTTGTTGGGGTGTTTAACACATGAGGACTCATGAATAATGTCCTCCTTTTGACAGAAAGAATTAAGTCCGCAATTAAAGTAATCTTTGGCATTATTAGACTTAATCCTTTTAATACTCACTCCAAATTGGTTTTTTATCATGGAAAAGAATTGTAAAAACACATAACTGATTTCAGATTTTTGTTTTAGTAAGTAAACCCAAGTAACCCGAGTACAGTCATCAATAAAGGTTACAAACCAACGGGTAAAGGTACACGCTTGTGTTTAAGAAGCTCACACACCTCACAGTGATACCTCTACTTTTTTGGAGGGAAGGAAACAATTGTTTTATGACTCTAAACGAAGGATGACTCAGGCGGCAGTGGTACAAAATGACCTTGTCCTTGTTGGTCTTTATTGATTTAGAAAGAAAAAAGAGTTGCTATTGCTAAGTAGATTTGGAAGAAGATTTTGATTATCCAAGTAATAAAGACCATTCCATTCTCTAGCATTACCAATTGTTTTCTCTAAATTCTTGTCATGAAGGACACAATAGTTGTTATAAAAAACATTACATGATAGGTCTTGTATTAGTTTTTGTATGGAAATTAAGATAGTGGACGATTTAGGAATATGAAGGACAGTTCTTAGAGTTATGGATGAGTTTATTTGGCTATCTCTCTCTTTGACCTGCAGCAGTTATAAGGGTGTCATCTGATGTGGATATTTTCTTGTTGCTAGGGCAAGGTGAATAAGTGGAGAAGTGTGTAGGTAATAGTGTCATGTGGTCAGTGACTCCATAATCTAGTATCCAATATTGATTATAGGGTGTATCAAAAGCATGAAGTCCAAAAGAAAATTGAAACTTACGAAGATGAAGTGTACTTGTATATACCAGAAAACTAGTGCACATGTTGGTTTCTCCAACTTACTAAGAAAGAATCTCATTTTCTCTACTTCATCTTCATTGAGTTGTGCCAATCCACTTTTGCTTTCTTTAGCTGTCATATCCGTAAAATCAGCAGACAAATGATATTAGAGACGAAAGATTGATCTATCAAACAAAACAAACTTCAAACGTCCAAAAAATATCCACAAACTGTAACTGTGCTATAATGCTGCAATAGAAAAATCCGAGCAAAAACCGTGTGAGCTTCAAATGACCCACAAACAAAAGTGCTTCGATCGGAAAGTGAACCACCAAAACGAAACGAGAAATGGTCGATTACAATCTCGTTGAAAACTGCGGTGAATGGAGGTCTAAAAGACGGCACATGCCAAACTGGAAGGCGCGCGTGAATAGATTGTTGACGGCGGCGCTTTGGGTTTCAGTCGATCTAATGGAGGCGAGTCTTGTGGTGTGGGAGATGGCGTGAAGTAGACGATCAAAGGTGGTCAAACGGACGTGAACGGTAACGGAGTGAATATTGAACACCCTATGGCAGCGAATAGGCCAAAAAGAAATCTCAAGTTGCTGCAATGAAGGCAGCAAAAAGGACCACAATGAAGGTGGCTAAGGCTTCAAGAAAAAAGAAACCACAATGAAGGCAACAGGTTTATGCGGAAGCGAGACTCCCAAAGACCGAGAGCTCTGATACCATCTCAAGATTTACGGTAAAAATAGATTTTATTGAATTGAAATATGTTGACATTGACAATACATCGAATATATATACAAGGTTACTATACAACCAAATCTCTATTAGTACTCTTATATAACCAAATCTCTATTTGTACTTCTATACAACTAAATCCCTATACTTGAGGGATATTTTTAATAATAAAACAAAAACAGATTTTGACAACTACCTAAACCCAACACTTCAAACAATACAATGTACAGCAATTTCAATATTCAGAGGCACCAAATTCCAAGTCAAAGTGTTAAACCCAAATCAAAAGTATTGGTCATTTTTCTTACAGTAAAGATGGAATATGAAGGGCTTAGTACCTTACACATTTAGAAGAAGATACATAACATAACTCTATTTTTGTAACCATATAAGACAAAATAACATGAAGAGTTAAATAGCCTGATGAGCTGTTACGGATTCAGTTCCTTTAAATTTTCTTGCATTTCTATATTCTCTATTGTAAGGTTTTTAATTTATTTCCTTTATTAGGACAGATTTACTACCAGTGGTTTGGCTCAACCTTAGAAAACTAATTATGAACTTCAGTCTATATAATGTAAAAACCAATTCTATAGTTATGATTCAGATATAATAGATTCTAAACTTCCTTTCAACTTGTCGCCAAATTAGGAGCAATAATTCAGGATACATTTGAAGGTCATAAATCTAATTGCTAGCAAAGTAGCAACATTGAACCTGAAAAGTCAAAAAAATCAATATAACAAAAGAAGACATTTCAGAAACAAACCTTAACAGAGGAACCTTTAATGTCAGATGCATGCTTCACATAGGACGATTTAGAGATCCCTTCAATGAAACTTGAATCTCTAGTACTTGTTGAAAACTTAGCTGAGACAGTGCATGCATCAGTCATTGCAACATCCTGATCAGTGGCACTGGCTGGCCCATTTTCCTTTGCAGAAGTCCTTTCCGAAATATGTTCCAAAGCAGAAGTTATATTTTGCATGAGCCAATCATGAACTTGTGCAAGAGGAACGGGAACCGCAGGCATGTCAGGATCTGAATTTGCAAAAAATGGAGATGACTGACTCAAACAATTTCCTTCAGCCTTATCACCAAACTGAACCAGGAACCCAAGGTGCTCAAATCTATCCATAGTTAAAACCTAAGACAATGACGTTAGATAAGCATAATACTAATAGGTCTAAGAACTAAAATTAAAAATTCAATAGGATGAAAAATACATCAATAAAACCTACAAATAAAATTTAAAAATTTCTTAACATACCTTACTTATATTTATTTAACTCTACATGATCTTATCCTATAAAGTTCAATTGACTAGATGAAAAACAATAGTCAACAATTCACTGCTAAGACAATGTCATGCCAAAATGAAAAGTGTGTGTTGAACTAATGCAGTGAGATTCATTATTGAGACACGGTAGTAAGTCTTACTGTAACTCCAGATATCCTTAATTGTGATAGCCAATAATTTATGCATTGTAAAATGCATACGAAACTAAAATTGAATCTGTTAGTTATATAAATATAAATGGGAACCAGCATCAACACCAAGAGAAACAGGTATCAATGACAACATAGTTGATGTCCAACATTCTTATCTTATGATCGTATCAAATTAAAATAAAAGCTGTCTCGATTCCAAACAAAGAGGAGGAGGCAACTACAGGCCTGGTATTGTCCCAAAGTTTGCTTCAAGCTCATTCTTAATAACAGGCAACTCATAACTGGGTCTGAATCTCAAAAAGAAGGGTGAAGATAGTATCACCCACACCATACCTAGCTCACTCGATCTTACAGTATATTGGAATAACCAAATAAGTGAAGATTACCCAATCATATTCTCTTGATATCAAGTGAATCAGCAAATAACTTTCATTAAAGCTAAAACAGATTGGAACTACTTGAGATATTACAGCCATGTCACTCTCTCAGGGACTACAAATTGGCAGGAATACTGAGTAGTCATCTGATAATATTCTAAGGTTATCAGATTAACGACACATTTGTTAGCAGTGATTACTCAAAAGAATGTTGACCAAATATGGTAGCATTTTCTAAAACATTTATTCACACATGCAACACCCCGACTCAAAATTAAGTGAAACAAGAATATGGCATACTATACTACAAATTAGAATCATGTCTTCTGCCTTTCTCAAGGATTCTGCAGTGCTACTGCTATATCATGAGTCAGAAATACAAGGTGCAGTCATACTTGCATTTATTCATTCACCGAATTTATGTTTTAAGCAAAAAGAAAAAATACCAACATTTTAAAGGACCGAGTTACAATTCTAGATGCAACAGATTTACACAACAATCATATAAGTGCTACAAATCTATGGTCTCCTGAGTTCCATGGGATGGCACAAAAACAGGATATAAATTCCAGTCATGGAAATCACAGAGTGACTAGCTGGCTATATTCCGTTTTATAGGGTTCATAAGAAATAAAACTGTGAGTATCAAAAAGTAAATTAGCAAGCCAACCAGTGATTCTTCGCCTTCCCCTTCCCCCTCTCCTGGCTCGGCTAGAAGAGATAGAATGTTAGCCAGGTGCTTTTGCAGGTACAATAACTGATGTGCCTCTTCATCAGCCTGTGATGGCATAAAACGCCGACTGTTGCTGCGCATAAGCTACAAAACATTGAATTTGTGACGTCGGTATTAACACTTCAGCATGAACAGTATTAACGTGTGTCTATATTTGCAAGCTAACAATAGCTTACAAACTGTTGGAAATAGAATAAAATTAATGTTCAACTTTCCAAGTACAATTAGAAGTCATTGTATCATAGGTTTCATTGCATTCTTAGATTCATTGTATCTCATGAATTAATACTAGTTTCAATTCCTCTTCTTCTAAAATCTAAACCGTACTTATCATGTATTCAAAAAGTTATTTGATGTTTATTTTGCAAGTTCTCAAGTTAATCAAAATTTATCTAAGAAAGATTCTTGGGTAAAATGAAAAACCATTTTTTTGGGCTAACAAGAAGCTTAAAAAATTAAAACTAGCTTGTTAGCAAATAGTGGAAAAAAAAAAGAACAAGGACAAAAGACTGAATCACAAATGTGTAATCTAAAATGTGTAATCTAAAATGAGTAATCATTTTGGTTCTTTAAATATATGAGACGCTAACGCTATAGTCCCCGAATGCATGGAAATTACAAACATATCCCCAGTAGCTCTTTTGTTGGTAATTTTATGTACCAAATTGACTAACAAAAGATAGATTTTACGACTAAACTAACTAGCAAAAGTTGATAACCAAAATGGTTAACAAAAGACATCTTTAGGTATTGTTATTTAATTTGGATACATTCTATTATTATTGTGACTAAACTAATAAAATAACTGTTTACTCAATCTAAAATACATCACGACCCAAAGGGCACAAAAAAACTACACTCTGTGATAATCAAATTTTACTGCATCACATGCATTGAGTAACAATTGCATTGCGTACAACTGCAAGGATTGAAATTCAAAACGGAGAATTGAGCTTACTTGAAGCGGAGAGAGAGCAGAAAAGTAACCATCGAAAGCGGAAGTAGAAGGCCAAACATCAGCAACGGAAGCAGAGTCTTTATGAGAACGAGGGAGCAATCTTTTATACGATTGAATGTAAAGCAACAGAACCAGATCGTGAACGTCGGCACCAACGGCGTCGCTTTGGCCAGGTTCGGCACGAACGAGAGGTTCGGAGTCGGAGTGGTGAACGGAAGCTAGGGTATCGAGGAGAAGTTTAGCGTGGTCAGTTGAGATCTGAAGGGAATCGGAGATTGCGGCTGAGTCGACTCGATGGTTAGAGGACGAGTCGAGAAGCTCTTTTTTTAATGCGGTTAGGGATTGTGTGGGGTCGGAGAAGATGAGTTTTTGGATGGGTAAGAGGCCGTGGTCGAATGGCTCGCGCCTTGGGTGAATTACGGTGGTCCCGCATGATGTGGAAGGTTCGATTGGGTCCGTCATGAGGGGGAGAGAGAGAGTAATAAGATGAAGTGAGAGAGGTGGGAAAATGAGAGGAGTGAGTTGATGATGATGATGACGATCAGAATGGAGGAGGGAGGGAGGGAGGAGAGCAACGAGAGGGTTGCTTTGCGGTGTGACTCGCCGCGTAGGGATGTAGTGACGTGGCTTGATGTGGTTCGTTTCGTGAAACTATGTCACGCATATTATTTTTTCGCAAAAATACATTTTTAATCTTTTTTAAGCTAATTTAATTTTTTTTAAGTTATATTATGTTTCCAACATTAACTTTTAGATTATGGTCCGCTTGCAATGTTATTTTTTTTTTCCATGATAAATACAAAACGTGGTCATCAGATGTACATATGGCTATAAAATTATATCAAATAAATAAATTGTTAAGAATTCTTCAAATCTAACCAAATCCAAAAATATATTTTGCCCTATGAAAGAAGAATTGAAATCCAAAAATTTCTATGGACATGGCAAATATGAAATTCCTTGCGAACAGTGAACAATTGGTAGAGTGGTTCAACGACGCGAGAAAGGTATGAACGAAGGTTGTGTGCAGTGGTGTGCAGCATTAAACAGAAGTACAAGTTCGTGTACATCGTCGGGCTATTTTTCACCGTCACATTTCTCAGTTCATGTTTTTCACATAGTAAATGACTATTAAAATGATTTTGAATTTCTTTCATAGATCGAATCAATTTCTCACTTCTCTATGATTATTTTTTATTGATTACAATATTCACCAACCTATAATGTTTCATGTTGCTATTAGTTTTGAACTACAATCAGGTTAAATACAATCAGAGATTTTTATTTTTTTTTGAATTGAAGTAATCTTTGCGTTGTTGTGAAAGTCAACTTTCAATTGAACATGTGCATGGGAAAAAAATTGAAGAAGATTTCATTTTGTTTTGTTGTTGATCAAATTAAAGAGGAGAGAATGACCATTATTCTACAATTATTCTACAAGTTGTTTTAATTCTTGGTGGAACGAAACATCATTTAACTTTTAAAATTTTAAATGATATTTTGCAAATATATTTATAACATTACTAAAAGTTCAACCACACAAATTTAGAATTTTTTAAATTGGGATGAATTAAATATAAATTTTTTAAATGTCATATGTTTAAGATAAAAGTTCATAAAATATGGACCTAGAAATTGAGTTTTGAACTCATTTTTTATGGAGAAACTTTTTATGGTGTTGTAAACATGTATACAGAAAAATCATTCAAAAATATATATTAATGTTCCCGCATGAACTAAAAATAGCTGTATAATAATTTTGTAGGGACTAAAAAATGTGATTTTTTTATAGGGACTAAAAATAAAATTTTATAGGAATTAAAAATTTATTTAACCAAAGAAGAAGAAAAAGACGAAGGAAGAATATAAATTTAAAAGGATGAACATTTGTAGGATGTTTCTGGGTTTTTTTTATATTTGATAATAATTTAATTTGATATATTTGTATTTTTAATAAAAAATTAATTATTAAAAAATATAATTTGATTATGTGTGTTGTCACATAGGAGAGATGTAGGTTTCCGCTAAAGCAACATATACATTTAATAGTCACGTGACATTTTTTTAATTAATGAAATTACAAAAAAAGATTAACACTGCAGATAAACTATAACATAAAAGTTAATGTCGCAAACAAAATGTAAAAAAACGTAAGTGTGAACTGAGCTAAAAATTAAATGATTAAATAACCCAACCACCTTGTTGACACTTTAAATGAAAAAGAAATACAGAGTAATATAATACTTATATGTGATATATTGATTGTGGGATAGGAAGAGGGATAAAAGAAAATGAGGTGTTAAATGCGTATAAAAATAATGTAAATATACATATATCATCATCGTTTTTATAATAATTAAAGATAGTGCACTACATTAAAAGATTTTTAAATTTAAAATTATTATCTAATTAATTATTTACAGTCAAAGTAAAATAGTTTTACATTTAACTATATTTTTTTATTCTCTTTTTATAATTTCCGTTTAGAGATTATATTATATTATATATATAATATTAAAGAAAATATTAAATTTTTTGTCAAATAAGTAAAAGAATAAAGAAAATATTAAATTATATTACTTTTAAAAAAATTATATTTTTTTAACAATACTCTAATTATTTATTACATCAATATATTTTTTTTTCTCTATCCAATAAATATTAAGGATAATTTTGCAAAAAAATAATTAATATTACTTTAAATGTTGAAAAAGAAAAAATAAAAATGAACAATTTAAAAAAATAATAATAACACTTAAAAAAAATAAAATGAATAGTTTGTATTACCATTCTCAGACAATTTAACCTTGAGACTCGCGTAAATGCGAGATTTTAAATATTTTTATATTTTTAATGGATATTTTTCTTCATAACAAAAAAGAGTTCATTCATCAATATACGCAATGCAACACTTAGATTGCCTATACTACTATCAACACCCAAAATAAATAAATTTATACATCAATCAAAATTGAAATATAGTTGAAAATATATGCGAGTTAATTAAGCTAAATCGAGAGAATGAGTTGGTTGCATTATCAACTAATGAGTCAAAGCATCACAAACTGGAAATGGGCCGCCGTATCATAATATTGGGCCTAAATGATGTGCTATCAGAAACTTCAAAGGCCCAAAGTAAAAAAACATATGTTACTTTTATAAATTTTTTAAGCATTTCTCTCAACGATCTGATTTTGCAATGAAATGGTTGAAACAACACAACTAGTTTGAATATAAGAGCAATGTACATAGCAATGAGTGAGCGATGTGGCCATTAAGTGAAGTATGAGAAAACGTTGAAGCTTCACAACAAAGATATGGTTGTGGCTAATGGATGTTTGCCTACCAATCAAATAATTGTTTACTAGAACGTGTGCAGCTATCAACCATTTGAGTAAGGTTCATGTAAATAAAGGTCATGTATTGTTTGTGTATAAATATCAACTATACATCAAATTTGAGACTCACGTCAATCAATATAACTATTTTTTTCTACATTTTTCTTACATTTGCACTACAAGAAAATCATATTTATTATTGACCAACTCTAGAAAGATTAATGACTGCCATGAGACCTTCAATAATTACCAGCAAAAAAATTGTGAAATTCAATTTTGTGGACAATAATGGAAACAAAAAAAAAAAGCTCTACAAATGAAATATATTATTTTCTGAAAATCTTTGTGCTTCGTAACGGTCTAAAACTGTCACAAATAGTATATAGGGAAAAAAGTCATATTTGTGGCAGCTTAGGCCCTGTCAAAGCTTCATTCACTTCCTACATATAACCATATTCATATTTCTCATTTTCTCCCTTCATTTCTCACTTTTATCTTCTTTCTAAACGTTTTGTCTACTTTTTCTCTACTATTATTTTATCTCTCTTCTCACTAATTTTTCTTTACTATATCTGATTGCACTACATGACTAGAGTCATGTATATACTTCTTGAGTTGTGATACGTGAAACACATTTTATAGATTTGACAAAAATGGTGGCAAAGCAATCTGATATGCCAAAGCTCCAATATTCTCCAATAATTCATATGGTTCGATAAACCTAGGTGTTAGCTTATTCACCTTCAACACTTTATCAACTACTTTAGTAGGTGTAACTCTTAAGAACACATAATCTCCTACTTCAAAAGATAATTCCTTAAACTTTTATCATGACAATTATTTTTCCTACTCTGAGCAACTTTCATTTTTTCATGAGTTAAATATGATCTTCTCTATTGTTTTTTGTATAATCTTTTGTCCAAATACCATGTGATCTCCAATTTCAAACCAACAAAGCGGACTCATATAGTTACTTCTATACAAAGCTTCAAAAGGTAACATCACAATCTAAAATGATAAACATTAGTGTGTGTGAACTCAATCAAAAACATAATCTTTTGCCAATTACCTTTTTCTTCCAAAATGCAATCTCTTAGAAAATCTTCTAGTGATTGATTAGTCCTCTATGACTATCCATCAATTTAAGGTCTATAAGCTAAACTCAAATTTAATTGCATTCCCTAAGCTTTTGCAGACTTTTCCAAAATCCTATAGTAAATCTTGAATTTCTATCTTAAACAATACTTGATGGTACACCATGTAATCTGACAACTTCCTTGCTATACAACCAATTTAACTTCTTCAGGGGATGGTTACGTCGATACTAGTTTAACAATTTTTCTAAGAATTTTGAATTAGAAAATATATAAAGAAGTAATTTTGCTAGTCACAACTTAAAAATTTGCGGAAAAATATAACAGCTCTTGTTATTTAATTAATAAAATTGATTTAAAAATAAGATAAATAAAGCTTTTATGACAACAAAATACACAAACAAAACTCAACAATACTAAATATGACTTCACTGTGATATAAAATTTTAACTTTATTCTAACATTGAATGACTGACGAGCATTTTGGATATACTCTTCAGTTTTCCAATGCTATTTGTTGCCTACAAACATCACCTAAAATCTTAGTGAGTTTAAAATAAATAACATAGAATATAAATAAAACAATGCAACAATGTGCCCAACCATGCTTGGTGTGCTAAATATGGAAAAATCCTCCTAATACAATGTAATTAGCCATACTAAATCGTAAATCATTATGTTATATCATTGTAATTATAATTATAATGTATATATGTTGATATTTATGCATCAACTAAATATATAACATGCATATATTCACATATCATTCAAGGAATAGAACTCATGCTACAACATCATCTCACATTTATATATATATGTGTGTGTAAAATATGCATTTATTATTTAGACATTGTTTATCACAGTCTGGTACCTACTGATTATGACATTCTTATAAATTTAATGAACAAGTAATTACTTGTGTTCAATTATAATATTGAATTCTATATATTAGACATCGTGAAGATAAATACCTTTAAGATGCTTACTAAAAATATCATGAAAGTAAGAGTTTATTCATAATTGCAAATCACTAAAAGGATGAACATCAAGGTACTACAATTCTGCATATAATTCATACACCTTAGAAGAATATCAAACATGTCACAATTATTCAATTTTAACAAAACAACATTTCTAACTTAATTTAAAACAAAGTTTTCTCCTTTAATACTTAATTAAAAGTAGGAAACCGTATATATGAATTGAAGCCCCGAAAGTTTAGTTTTTAGAAGAATCCTCAGTTTCTCAAAATACAATTTTAATAAAAATTATGATTGAAAAGAATATGAAAGTTGTAACACCCCGATTTTTAACAACGCGAGTGTATTTTTTTTTCAAAACAAATAAAAGAAATTAAAATAAAACCATTAAATAAAGTAAGACGTCGTAATACAAAACGACAAAAGTATTTAACTAATTACATTATAATATAATCAGGTAAAAGAGTTTTGGAAATTAATATTCAAATATACAAATAGAAAATACACCGGGACTATGAGACCAGTCAGACAACGCTCATACCCCTGGGGTATTCTCGGCAGACACCTGCGCATAAGTGTTGCTCCAAGAATGCTATCTCCCTCCCTATGGTCATGTCAAAAAAATTTGGATCATGGACCCACCAACAACAGTCACTATCAATGTACGTCATAAGCACAATCATCCCAAAATGAAATAAGTACAACCACCAAAACACTAGGACCCTATACAACAAAAAACTAATCTGATCATGCACTAATAACTACAATAACATGGGTTACCACCACACTCTTCACAGGTCTCATCCGACGCAGTCACTCGCCTCGACGTGACATCCTCATCAGCCAGAGAAGGATCAATCTCCTCCAAAGTCAGATCTACCCATGATATAGGTCGCTTCGGCAGCGCTGGAATCTCAAAACAGTCCCATACTGGCCTAGACGGGCCTGGAATGTCAACCCCCGCTGGCGTCAACCCTTTGTCCTTCTCACCCGCTCCTAGTTCAGGCACCGCATCTTCTGCTACCACGGTAGGAGTCACCACACCTACAGTGGCCTTCGTCTCAACTCTAACTGTAGGACCCTCTGCGTCCATAAATACCTCATTCGCCTCAAGTACCAATCCTGAAGGTATAGGAAAGTCGATCTGCGCGTGAGTGTGCTCCACATACGACACTCCCCCGGCAATCCTACTGGTTCTCACCACCCTCCCAGTATAAGTAGCCCTGCTTGAGATGGGGTCGTATACCCAAGCAGTCGGCATATGACGATCAAGAAAGTCTAACGACGTCTCCGTCGTTAGGGTAACATTCGGTGGTATGAATTTGGTATCATCTAAGGGCAAAACTCAATTTTCCCCAATAATGTAAAGGGTCACCAACCGAAATTAACAATTAACAATTATGTCAAAGATAACAAATACATACATGGCATGTTCCAGCACTATAACAACAGTGATAAAATAAGTGTACTCACTTATTAAAATGTATAACATCTACGTTTTCGAGAAACAAAAGATTTAACATACAAATCATGTTGCAAGCCCAAGTACAATCAACAATCACAACAACTTATTAGAAACTTGGACATATCATTTTCACATATAGGATCAAAACAATCATGACTCACACGTCAACCATTCTAATGCAATGCGTACATGCCAATGCACATGATTATGGAATTTCCAGGATAAAAACCCTAAAAAAAAAAATCATCCACGAGGGGCGTAAATTATAATTGTACCGCCTATCACAGGCCAAGATACTAATTACCGAGGTGCAATCGCATCACAAACTAGCACGATTTACTCCAAGTGTAGCTTATCACAAGCACTACACATAAGTTAAATCCCCGTAAGGATAAGATGGACCGTCTAATCACGCGGAACCACCCTATAGCCCATCGCGGTCACTACTTAACTTCGTGACCCATCACGGTCACCACTTAACGACAAAACCCTCCTCGAAGGGCGTAAATCGTAATTGTACCGCCTATCATAGGCCAAAGTACCAATTACCGAGGTGCAGTCTCTCACGAACTAGCACAATTTACTTAAAGTGTAGCCTATCACAAGCACTACACACAACTTAAATCCTCGCACGGATAGAATGAATCGTCTAATCAAGCGAAACCACCCTATAGCCCATCACGGTCACTACTTAACTTCACGGCCCATCACGGTCACCGCTCAACTCTATGGCTCATCGTGATCACCACTTAACTATGCAATGCATGAGCGTACTCTGTTTCTCTTCATTGAAATCAGTACGTAATGCAAATATGAAACCCGAACACTTCACCACATTTTATTATAAATTATGTATTTTTTAAAAAATGAAATGAGATAAAGAGAATGGTCAGATAGAGATAATACAAATTGTCATCATTCTGGCGGTCAAATCGATAGGAAAACAAATATTCATCATTCTATCCCCCATATCAAGGCAAACAAGTAAATCAAAACAACATTCAAATCATTTACAAATTTTTTATGAAAAAAAAAATTGCAAGTGTGAATTTACAACAACTTTTAACTTTATTTAATATGTCTTTCTTTTCAATCTTCTGAACACTCATGACTCAAAATTAAAATTTACAAAAGTTAAGTGTTCTTTATTTCGTCCAAAAACGATAGCAATATCTATAATAAGATATTAAGAAGAAAACAAATGAACTCGAAGATAGGGAGAATGGTCAGATAGCACTAATACACAAATGCCATCATCCAGGCAATCAAACCAATAAGGAAATAATTAATCATGATTTTCCAACTATGATTATCTTTGTTCTTGGCTTTAAAATCAAATTAGATCAAACATCAAACTAAGATTCGTTTCCCAAAGCTCATTTCGAACAAAAACCAATTAAAACAATACATAACAAAACATAAAATAGTTTGTTACCACAACCAAACATTTGATTACCAGTAAAATGAAATATTAAATATAATGCACAATGGGAAGATGGTCAAGAATATTAGTCAAAGCTAAATACAAATATTTCAGCCCTCCAATCCTAAAGAGTCAATTTAAAATTAATTTGATAAGCAAATTTGCATATATTTATTGTTGATAGCAACTTCAACTTCACTAACTTTAACTACAATCTATTTGGATGGGTTATTTTACTCATGTAAGACATCACCAAAACTCACAAGCTGTGAAAACATCTTCTGCAAAGGGTTTTGTTTCAACATAAAAAAAAAACAGACAACCACATAGCAGCAACATCATCAACAACACAATAATGGCATTTTTATCATCAACCACACAAAAATGGCATTTTTATCATCAACAACATAACATCACGTTTTCAACAAAGATAAACACATTAATCGTTCATCAAACACACATATACAGTTCCTACATGCAAACTAAAAAGTTGGAAGGAGCCCCTTACCTTTGTTACGCTTTCTCGATCGTTTTCGTTACCGCGACCAAAACTGACGAAACTCTCGCTTGCGTCGTTGCTACCAAAGTTAGCTCACTAGCACCGTAGTGAGGAGAAGAGTAACTTTTTCTCTTGACACTCTTCGAATGGAAGCTTAGATTTTGAAGTAATCTAGGATTTGAGTTTGGATTTTTTTTTCTTTCTCTATGAACACAAACAGAACAGCAAAGAAGAAGAAGAAGAAAAGAAAGGGCAGCTCGCGGGCAAGGAAAATAAGTTTCTTTTTCTTTCTTCTGCTTGCATTCTTCACACAGATATATATATATATATATATATATATATATATATATATTATACTTCCGCTACTGTATATAAATATATATATATATATATTATAATTAAAACTAACTCTCAATTAACTAAATACTCTCCTCGCAACTCTATTGACAGATAAAATTCGATAACTGTCCGGTATTAAATTCCTCGTAATATAATTAAATTATTCTTCGACAAATTATTTTAGTCAATCTCAAAATATATATATATATATATATATATATATATATATATATATATATAAAGATACATATATTAAACATATTACAAATATCTCAAAATATATTTGATATTTAATTCATAAATTAATCTAAAATTAAGGGTCTTACAAAAGTCTTTGTAAACAGATTTGTTTATCAACAGAAAACTACAACTGTAGTGATTTTATTAAAATAGAAAACGATGTTGGATTCAAAAGAATGACCACTCGCTCGAAAGCTTAGGATGTCGAATTAAATATAATTTTTATTATGCAAGATATGTATCCAATTGGTTCTGTTTATTAAAAAAAAAAGGCATGAAGGTACAAAAATAGAATAACAAATATCACTCAACTTGTAACTCAAAATTCCCCTACCATAATTAGTGAAATTCAACGATGTCAGTGTCTATTTTGAAGTGAATTTTGTCTTCTCTTTGATGATCTAAAAATCAATGTGATATGATATCTTTAGAGAAAGTTATATAGAAAATACTAACATGGTGTCAATATGGGATTGAAGGATTAAACCTCCCTCTTATCTCTTTACCTAATTTAGTCCTTTATCATTGCATATACAAAACTCATCAATATCAAATTTTGAATTTTCAACGCTATATCTCTATCACTATATCAAATTTTCAATTCAACATTATATCCCTATCACTATATCAAATTTGAACAAGATTGATATACTCAAAAGCTACCTACAAACATCAAATAAAAGAGAAACAAATCATAAAATATATTTCCCAAAATTAAAACACATCAACTTCTTTCTATATCACAAAATCGTAAAATTACCCTAACATTGAAGAGAAAGGGAAATAAAGAAACTCATATTATCCAAGCATACAAATCATTTAAATCCCTAAACACACCTTAGAGCGATTTTTAAGGATGAGTTAAATCTATGAACCTCAAGAAAAACTAGAGACCTAAAACCTAGATGTTCATCATCATCAAAAAGTGGGTGATTGTTTGAACCAAGTTGGTTTGAAGAAATATGTCTCTTACTTGTTTTGATGATAACAAAATCGTTTGTGTGAACAATTTAATACACTAACATGTTTATTAAGTGTGCAAGTCTTAGATCAAGTGACTTATATATATTCTGATGTCATATCCTCTTATAATTGAACGGACACAAAGGAACAACTAGACTTCACTTCACTATGTTTCTGTAATTCTGACGACAACACTCTAACACGCGCCACCATTGACGCGAGCAACACTATGTGTTGGCTGACTCCGATAATGCAAACAATACTCTGGTTCTGGTGACTTGGATATACATGATATGTTCTGGTTTATTTTCCTCTATGGAACGTAGCTTTACTCTTTTTATCTACCTCTAATATGATTGACGAAGCAAGTTATCATTTGCCCCTGATAAGCTTGACAAGCAAGTGAACGTCTGCCTTTGATAATCACATCATCACTTCAATATTTGATCGTCTAACTCTAACTTATGTTGTACGCTCTGAAGGAAGTCAATGCTTTATAGAAGTCAACGCTATGATGAAAGTCAACGCTCCAAAGAAGACAAAACATTTGTGCATCCTCTAATGAACATCTTGAACCTGCTACTTGTCTGAAGATCTTATGACACGCTCTGACCATTGTATCCTCTACTTCCCATCTATTTTAAACATGATATGCTAAATCAATTACAAGATCCATTGTGGAAATTTTCTTTAACAAATCAATCTCAAAAGATACGATATGAAACATCATGAATTACGTTGATATCTTTCAATCAGGACAACGATCAGAAACACTAATCATTCTCTATAAAAGGATGTGCCTTCCTCATAGGAAAAACAAGAAACACACAAGCTATAAGCCCATATGGCTCTTGCTAATTATCATTCTTTTTCACTTTAGTGTTATGAAAAGTTTCTGAAGGAACAAATTTGTAAACACTCTCTACTAGAGCTAATTCAACAAAAAACTCAAACCTTTCGTTTATAACCTAGCGCAAGAGTGGTTGCCTTCCTCAACAGCTTGGTTGTACTAAGCTAGAGGGTTGAGAAGATTCAACATAGTCTGTGTGACTAGTAGGTGCTCAAGTGTAAGTTTGATTTTGTGGTCAATTAGTGGATTAAATCCTTCAGGTAGAAGGGACGAGACGTAGCTAGCATGTTGGTGGTGAACATAATAAATCGGTTGTGTCACTTTACTTTATTTTTATTTACCTGCTCTGTTTTCTTTACTTTAGTATAGCCACACAAAAAAGATTTTAAACATAAAACACAATTCAAACTCCATTTTTCTTGTGTTTTCGTTATACAATTAACATCAGAGCTCAGTCTCAAAGCTGAGCACTTAATCGTGTTTGAGTAAAGATATATTTTTATGTCTAGCTGTGGTGAAGAAGTTATAAGTGGAAACATTAACATGAAACTCGTGTTTGATGCAGAGAGATTGAGTACAGGAAAGACAGACCTAGAAGCTTCTACATCTCTTACGATCCTGAACTCTGGGACATAGTCGAAGATGGCTACGAGACTCCAAAAGATGTTGTTGGTGTTGAAATATCTAGAAAGAATTCTGATATTGATCAAAAGAAACAATACAAAATGCATCATGAAGCTAGAACATTCATGATGAATGCTATCACCTTCAAGGAATTTGAAAAATGCAGCAACAAAGAAACAACTAAAAGTATCTTTGATGCTCTGGTTATTAACCACGAAGGAAACATGGAGGTGCAATAAAACAAAGCAAATCTACTTGCAGAAAGTATGAACTCTTTCAGATGGAAGAAGATGAAGATATTGAAAAAATATTTTCTAGAATCCAAACTCTGCTTTTTGGACTAAACGTTCTCCAGAAGAGCTACCGTATTGTCGACCACGTCAAGAAGATTATCATAAGTCTTCCCAACAAATGGAGACCAAAGGTAACAACTATTCAAGAGGCAAAAGATTTAAACAAATTGCCTCTAAAAGAGAAGATAAGTTCACTCATATCCTATTAGATTGAACTAGTTGAAGATGAGCCCAAAAAGAAGTCAAAGTCATTGGTTCTCAAATCCCAAGCAAAGAAGACGAATTATAAGGCTCTATAAGCAACTGAAGACTCGGAGGAAAGAGAATGGAAAATCAGAGTGAAGACTCAAATGATGAAGAGTTGTTCTTTATCTCAAGAAAAACCCAGCGTATATGGAACAACAAAAAGAAATCATTTCCCAAAAGAGATTTCAGACGGTCCCAAAACAGCAGAGAAGAAAGTGAAAAGCTAGAAAAAAAGAAGCTCATTTGCTTTGAATGCAAGGAATTGGGTCACTTAAAATTAGAATGTCCTAAACTTAAGAAAGGAAAATCCCAGAGGAAAAACTTCAACAATAAGAAGAAAGGTCTTATGGCAACTTGGGATGAATCTGATGAAGATGAAGAGCATGAAAACATGGTTCTGATGGCAGATATTCACTTTGACTCTGATTTTGACTCTGAATCTAAATCTGCTGATGAAGAAATTGAGGTATTCTTTGACCTATCTGATAGTGAACTCATAGATATGTTAAATGGGTTTCTGAACAAGAATCATAAGGTTTCTTCAAAAGTTAAGTCTCTCAGAAAAGCTTATGATATCTTAACAAACAAATGCAGATCCCTTGATAAAGATTTTGAAAATCTAACTTTGAAAGAAAGGGTTTCAAAAACTTCAAAGGGTAAAATATGCAATTCTATTAAGTATGGAGTAGTCTTTCAATAATTTCTTGCAAATGTTATAGGCAGAAGTAAACAAGCTTCTATGATCTAATGTGTCAGCAGAAACAATAAATGTGGCATAGGCTTCCCTGATTAAGACTCTAACACGAACAAGGACAAGCTTGCTCTGATACCACTAAATGTGATATCATTTATTTCAAAAATATATTTAAATCGTAAATATACTAAAAAATATAAATAATCAAAGTTCAAACCCCAAAAATTGTCACACTAATCAGAGTTGACTCTTTACAATCCCAAATATTAAACATCACCATAACATATTTGTTTCCATAATTCATATAAAAAGTGATGCATCATAACAAATGGTCTTAAACATATAACATGTAGCGTACTCCACTATTTCCATTGTGGTTCTAAAGCATTCAACAATCTGTGAAAACTTTGGGATCATGGGGCATCCCTATTTATTAAATCTACTAAGTATACTTATTATATCAAGATTCAGAAAACCCCTTCATACTTGAATCGACGATTTCACAGATTACATATTGCTAAATAGATAAGAGTTCAAATAGAATACAAATAATTAATAAAAGTGAAATTTCTATGAAAATAAATAGAAACATAAAGTTTGGTGTTAATTAGTATATTGAAAACGATTATGATCAGCGAGAAAAAAAAATATGGTTTGAGGATCTTTGAGTATTGGCGGCACAAGAAGAAAAAGAATCGAAATTGGTTTAGATTCGACAAGGTTATGAGTTTAAGAATTTAGGAGATACTTGCCAATCTAAAAACCTACAAATTTCTGAAGTTAATGTTGGAACCAAGTTGGTTCTAAGTATTTATGATTTTGATGTTTACAAAAACACTCCATGTAATCTTATTTTGTACTTAGAATTATTATATTAAATGCCAGCAGAAGATGAAGTTACCAGAGGTAGAAGATGAAGTCACCAGAGGCAGAAGATGAATTACCAGAGGATAAAATCAGACCAGAGGATACACCTCCAGAAGATACCAGATAATGCATCTAGAACGTACCAGAGGATGCATCCTGAAGGCACCAGAGGATACACAAGGATGTCAAAACACCATCAGAGGATATCTTTCCTGGCCCAGATCAGAAGGAGGCAGAGTCCAGAAGGAGACCTGAACCAGACCAGAAGGAAGCCTGCCAGAGGGAGACTTGTTCCAGACCAGAAGGTATCATAAGTTAGACTTGGTCCAGAATTAATTCTGACCAGAAGATAGCCTGGTCTTGAAATGATAATCAGTTTAGACTTGATCCAGACTTAATCAGAGCATAAATTAATTGGTCCAGAACAAGAGATTTAATCCAGATTTGGCCCAGACCAGAAGATAGCATGGTTCAGAGTATGAAACTAAGTCCAGACCAGAAGAAATGGTTGTCCAGATTAATACAGACTTGATCCAAATCAGAAGGTAAAAGTCCAAATTAAAATATCATATGTCCATATTTAATTTCAGTTCAATCCACACTCAGTTCAGAATTGGTCCAGATCAGAGGGAAAAAGTTCAGATCAATGGTCCAGATTTAAGCATATGGCCCAGTGTTGACCGAGATCAGAAGATCAGACCATATGGCCCAGTGTTGGCCGAGATCAGAAGATCAAAATGTGTGGTCCAATATTGGCCGAGATCAGAGGATCACAACAGATCAGATTGTAGGTCCTGAGTGGTCGAGATCAGAAAGTGTGGTCCAGTGTTGGCCGAAATCAGAGGATCACAGCAAATCAGATTGTATGGTCCAGATGTGGATGAGAGCAGAAGATCAAACGGTCCAGACTTAATCATGATGATAATTAGTGGAGACTTGATTAAATTCGAATAGAAATTTGATCAAAGTATTAAAAGGATTTGATTCAAAAATAAATTGAAGTCTTGTGGGAATTCAGAAGCTATTGGCGGGAAGAAAGATTTGATCCAGAATTAATTAAGAACAGGATTGGCCAAAGTTATTTTCGAATGCATATCTAGAGCTAAAAAGATATGTTTTTTATTTAAGAAAAACCCGATTAGCCAAGTTATTTTTGCAAGAGTATCTGGCAAGATACAGCTGAAATTTAAGCTTGGAAGAGACCCTAATCTTCATCTATAAAAGGAGGCTCAAGACTAAAGACTCAGCATAAAAAATACTTGAGAGTCATACACTTCCAAAAGCAAAATACTTGAGTTTTCAGTGAGGTCAATTGTGAGTATCCGCTTTCCAGAAGCAAGTACTCTAAGTGTTCGTTCCCTTGTGTTAGATCTAAGTTGTTGAAGTAGAGTCTACAATCTGTAGGAGTCAGAAGGAGTAACAGATTGCTTAACAATTAGATTCAAGGTTATTTTCCTCAAAAGTCTAGGATTGTTAGACTGTTTGAGAAGACTAACTTGGAGGGTCAGTGGTATTGTTGTAATTCAAGGTTTTGAATGAATGAAATCCTTCAAAGTGAAAGGACTGGATGTAGCCTCGTAAATGGTGAACTAGTATAAAATTATGTGTCTTTATATTTACTTTATATCCGCTGCTAACTCTGTTTTATTCATACATCATATTTTGTTATAAAACTGCAAAAACAGAAAAAGTATTCAAGTTAGTCAAGCACAATTTAACCCCCCTTCTTGTGTTTGCACCTTCAATTGGCATCAGAGCTCGGTCTTAAGGCTGAACACTTAACTAGTGTTTGAGGAAAGGTCCAAGGGGTCAACAACATTGCAGAATCCAAAGATGATTTTGGAGGCAACATCAACAGACCAACACTGTTTGATGGAGACAGGTTTGAGTATTGGAAGGACAGAATGAGAAGTTTCTTCATATCTCAAGATCCTGAATTATGGAAGCTGGTAGTCAAAGGATACACTGCACCTATTGTTCAAGGAGATCCAACTAAAGAACTGGACATGGAAGATATGAAACCATACCAGAGCAAATTATACAAACTGCATCACAAGTCCAGAACCATCATGATCAGTGCCATCACATTCAAGGAATTTGACAGATGCACAGATAAAGAAACAACAAAGAGCATATTCGACAGTCTGGTTCTGACCTATGAAGGAAGCCAGCAGGTTCAAGAAGCAAGGGCTAACATACTGGTCAAACAATATGAGATGTTCAAGATGGAAGATGATGAAGACATTGATGGAATGTTCTGTAGATTCCAGACTCTGATATCTGGACTGAAGGTCTTGAAGAAAAGCTACACAACAACAGATCATGTCAAGAAGATTCTAAGAAGCTTACCAAACAAGTGGAGACCAATGGTTACTGTAGTTCAGCAAGCCAAAGATCTGAATAACTTAAGACTTGAAGATATGATCAGCTCACTCAAGTCTCATGAAATAGAACTAGAAGCAGATGAACCAAAGAAGAAGAAGAATTTGGCCCTAAAGTCAAAACAGAAGAAAGCTGCAAAGGCATCATCATAATCAGAGGATAGTGATAGTGACTGTGATGATATGGCTTACTTAATCAAATAGAATGTTAAGATATGGGAAAACAGGAAGAGGAGAGGCTCCAACAAGAAACATAACAGCCATGGAAAGGAAGAATCTGACAAGAAGAGCATCATCTGTTATGGATGCAATGAACTTGGACATATCAAGTCAGAATGTCCAAATCTGGTAAAAGGCAAACAACACAAGAAGAGTTCCAGATTCAAAAAGAAGGGTCTGATGGTAGCTTGGGATGCATCAAAATCAGAGGAAGAATCTTCTGATGAAGAAGAGGCAGAAATAACAATGATGGCACACATCAGGTCTGCCTCTGGACTTCATAAAGGCACGGTTTTAGGAAGGAAAACAGGCAGAAGGAAGAATGATCAAAGCAGTCATTCAGACAAGTCTGGAAGCATATCAGAGGAAGCAATTTTGGCTCTGATGGCTCATATCAACTCAGGCTCTGGATACAGCTCAAGCTCTGGAACAGATTCAGAAGACGAAGACAATGAGGTATTTTCTGATCTCACTAAATCTGAATTAATCGATGCTGTAAAAGACTTTTTAAATGTAAACAATAAGATGTCTTTAAAACTAAAAACTCTTAGGGAAGATAAGAAAAATCTTACCAAAGAAATCCAAGTTTTAAAGAATCAAAATTCTGAGTATGCAACTGAAAACAAGGATTTTAAAATTGAAGTTGCAAGACTCAAATCTGAAAACCAAACTCTCAAAAGTAATATTTGTTCCACTTCCATAACTGTTTGTGAATCTAATATGCATGAACAATTTTTTCAAAACTTTATTTCTAATGGAATCGAAAGAAGTAAATATGCATCTATGATTTATGGAAACAATAACATTGGAAAGAGAGGTCTTAGTTTTACAGAAACTATTGCTGAAACTAAAACTGTTCATTCTACTGTCTTATGCATAATTTGTACTAAGAAATGTCACTCTGAATCATCTTGTCCAATGGTAAAATCTGAACAAGATTAGAGAGTTGTTAAAACTAACAAACCTGGACCTAATCAGTTCTGGGTACCAAAAGATCAAATTGTCTACGTTGCAGATATTTTGAGCAACCATAAGGAGACACCAACAATGGTGCCTGGACAATGGATGTTGGCAATGCACAAGCAGAATAAGGTTTATGTTCCAACATCTACCAAACAGAAGCCAATTGACTTTGGTAGAAGAAGAATTGGTCAACACAATACCTATCAGAACCAGAACCAGAATCAAAGGAGGAACAGGAAATATCAAAGAAATCACACATATCACAGGAATCAGAACAGGAACTAGAACCAGAATCAGAACTGGAACCATGATCAGAGGTACATGAACTGGAACCAGAACCAACGCTGGAACCAAAATCAGAACAGGAACTAGAACCAGAACTGGAACCAGTATCGGAGGCACAGGAACTGGAACCTGAACCCACACTAGAACTAGAATCAGAATCAGTACCAGAACGCGAACCAGAACCAAACCAGAACGAGTATAAGTATCAGAATCAGAGGTTCAACCACAAACAGCAGAATCACACATATCCGCTTCAGTATTACCAGAAGAAGCAGAATTACCAGAATCACCAGAGGAACATGGTGTATCAGCCAAAGCAGAAAGAGAAGAATCAGAATTAGGAGAGTTCTTCAAACACTACAGTGAAATTCATCAAGACTACAAACCTGGAAGGGAATTCAAAACCCTTCATCCAAATCATTTAATTACAAAACATAAAGATTCGAAATCTAAAAATCAGAAGCAAGAGGATTTTCAGAGTAAAACTGAAAACTGCTGACATAGAGGTTACATCTTGCTGTAAATACTATTATTTTTTGATATTTCTGTTTACTGTGATAACAAGAACTTGATCTTAAAAATGAAAGCTAGATAAGCATTTTGCAGTTTCTCAAAGATTTAAAGAAACCAGGTGATTCACACGAATTGAACACTTCAGCAGAAACAACATTCCAGTGGTTTCAAAAACAAGCAGAAACCACTAGAAGCAGAATTGATGTTCTGGTTGTATTAATCTTACTTTTAAATTATTTAAGTTGTATTATTTTATATGATAAACAGCTTGACTCTGAAAAGTCAAAGCAAGATGAGGAAGTTGCAGGTGAACCAGAGGCACAGGAACTAGAAGTTGGACCAGCAGCAGAACCTGAGAAAGATAAAGATGAAAGCAAGGAAGAAGAACATGTTGACTCGGAAGACAAGTCAGAGGGAAATAATGGATGGAAGTACAAGTCTTCGCATCCAAAAACTCTCATTATTGGCAGTGCAACAGAACCATTGAAGACCAAATCATCAAGTAGAGAAACCAGTCTGTTTGGTTTACTCTCAACAATTGAACCAAACAATGTTGATGAAGCTTTGGCAGAGGAAGGTTGGATACTTGCAATGCAAGAAGATCTGAACGAATTTCAAAGGAATGATGTTTGGGATCTGGTATCCAGACCAAACAAAAACATTACTGGAACCAAGTGGGTGTTCTAGAATAAACTCAATGAAAAAGGTGAAGTGGTAAGGAACAAAGCTAGACTTGTAGCTCAAGGATACAGTCAATAGGAAGGTATTGATTCCACTGAGACTTTTGCTCTAGTGGCCAGGTTAGAAGCAATTAGAATTCTTTTATCATTTGCTGCTAATCATGATATAATGCTGTATCAAATGGATGTTAAAAGTACATTCTTAAATGGCTATATAAGTTAGGAAGTCTATGTCAAACAGCCCCCTGGATTTGAAAATTCTGATTTTCCAAACCATGTTTTTAAACTTAAAAAATCTTTATATGGTTTAAAACAAGCACCAAGGGCATGGTATGACAGACTTAGTAACTTTCTGCTTAAGAATGAATTTGATAGAGGCCAGATTGATAATACTCTATTTAGGAAAGCCCTTAAAAATGATATCTTGATTATTCAAGTTTCTGTTGATGATATCATCTTTGGATCCACTAATGGCACTTTGTGCAAAGAGTTTTCTGACCTAATGCAGAAAAAGTTCCAAATGAGCATGATGGGAGAACTTAAGTTCTTCATGGGAATTCAAATTCACCAAGGTAAATCAGGTATACTCATTCACCAATCTAAATACACTAAAGAACTTCTTAAAAAGTTTAAGATGAGTGACTGTAAGCCTATGGCCACCCCCATGCACCCAACCTGCTCTTTTGAGAAAGATGAAACCAGCCAAAAGGTAGCCAGAAAACATACAGAGGTGTGATTGGATCCCTTCTTTACTTAATTGCTTCTAGACCTGACATTTTATTTAGTGTTTGTGTCTCTGCCCGTTTTCAAGCTGACCCTAGGGAATCCCATTTAACTGCTGTAAAAAGAATCTTGAGATACCTTAAAGGAACCACCAACATTATCTTGTTATACAAGGAAACCCCCACCTACAAACTAAAAGGTTTTTGTGATTCCGACTATGCTGGAGACAAGCTGGAAAGGAAAAGTATAAATGGCAACTACACATTCCTAGGTGATAATTTGATCTCTTGGTCAAGCAAAAGACAAAGCACCATTGCCATGTCAACAGCTGAAGCTGAGTATATATCAGAAGCAGGATGCAACTAACAGTTAATCTGGATGAAACATCAACTTGAAAATTACAACATCTTTGAAACCATATGGTCTATTTTTTTATTATAAAGAATATACTTATTTTGTATCACAACAAGTAACATATTCAAAAAAAAAAGTCTCAAAATTATTAATATTTTACCATTTATATATATATATATATAGATATATATATATATTTATTCATTTTATTTAATTATATTTTATATATTATAAATTTTAATCTTCTGTCTATAAAAAATATAATTTTAATATCTTTTATTTTATATATTATAAATAATATTTTATATATTTAAACGGATTTGGGGAAACTCAACCCACATCGGAAAGGAAATGAGGACTCAAATATCTACCTCTAATAAAAATAAAGGTGAAAACTAATTTTGTCGATTAGTCTAGATTGGAGTAAGAGAGTCAAAATTCGTCTCCATCCATTGTCATACATAGATATCACTTAATAACAAAACAATCAAAAGGAAATATTATATATAAGCAATGATTTAAATCCTTAACTGGTGATTGACTCGGTCAATGTACTAATCAATGGGTCTCTAGTTGAATCAAGAGATAACTTGTTAAATTAGTCCCGATCGATATTTAAAAAATCATATTTAAATTTAATAATTAAAAGTGTATATTAACTAAATTTATTTTTTATTTTATAATTAAAAAAAGCTAATAATTTATTTTATAAAGAATGAATGTTAAATGATTTCATAGTCGGACTTGGTTACCATAGTCTAAACAATGAAAGCAAATAGACTAGATTACCACATAATTTGTTAGATTTCACAGTTGTGCTGATTAAACATTCCTTTGTAGTCGGATTTGATAGATTTCTAAACTAACCAAAAATCACCATGAACACTAAGGCAACCGTCTATTGGCACCAGTTTTTATTTGATTTACCGATTTTCTTACTTATTTTGTGACAAGACAGCTCTTAGAGTCATTCAAACCAGATATAGATCTAGTTCTTGGTCAAACCTTTTAGAACTGGTTGGTCTGGTCCAATTTTGATTATCGTGTTTTCTAACCTCACATTTTATTGAGTTGCGAGAGAAAACACAAAGATTTAAGCACCAAGAGTATCCACAATATCAAGTGTTTTTATCTATTTAGCCTCAAGCTTAATAAGTACCTTATCTCGCTTTTTGTTTTTTTCACGGACTCCACTCAATAAATTGCACTACCTTCAATCTTTATTGCTAAAACTATCAAATTTTTGATACATTTTTTGGTCGATATTATAAAAAAGCATCTTTCATCATATATTAGTTGCTATAATTCTTTTATGCCGCTATTTAATGTGGAATGTATGATTACAATAAAAACACATTGTAGAAATAAAATATTTAATGTTATGGGTATAATTGGAATTACATTATAATTTTATAGCATCAAATAAGTTTCTTGGTCTTAGTGTTTTATGTAATTTTTTCTTAAATTAAGGACTAGATGGAGTATTAAAATAAATAAATGTGGTTGAAATATAATGATATAGAATTGTTAATAGAACTCATTTAGTAAAAAAGTTTGAGTTCTGTAACACTCTACGTTTAACAGCGAAAGTGTATTTAAAAAAAAAAAGATTAGTTTTGAAATTAAGCTCTTAACCGCTTTTTTCTCAAAATACAAAGTATTTTTTTAGAAAACTCCTTTCAAATAAGTCAAGTGCAATGCAAACAATGAAATTTTAGGTCAAGTTCAAAATTTAAACTATTACAACGAAACATGTTGCAAAAGCTACTAGATAATATAGAATGAAGCAATTGGAAAAACGATAGTTTTTCAAGTACTGAAATACTTTGAAAAGGTTTACACAAATCTTTTGTGGGAACATCGTTTCTTTATCAAATAATAAACTTAAAACAAGACAATAATAGAATAGAAAAATAACACACAAGAAAGACTCATAAGTTGATTTTTACAACTACAAAACAACGTTTACTAGGTACTAGAGAGACACCAGTGACTTCATGCCCTGAGGCATAACACAACCAATCCAAATTGTGACACTTTTATATCTTCGTTGTTGTTCTGATTTCTCCATTGCTCGTATCTTAAAATTTGGGGCGTCCAGTTCGGTTCCTTAACAATAGCAAGTGTCTCCAATATATATATATATATATATATATATATGTACACACAAATACATAGCCGATAACATATACAAATTATACGTGTATCAATAGATATCAACACAATATATATTTACGCAAATACATATTCATGCCACATTTATTTTCAGCAATAGGCAAACTCCTAATGCAATGCCTATATGGAAATGCACATGATTCTGGAATACTACACCTTTTGCAAAGAGGCGTGAATAACAAATGTACAGTCGCTCACAGACCAGTACGATCCATTAAAGTCCAGTCGCTCACAAACTAGTGTAGTGATGTCAATCACGAGCCATCACAACTCAAAAATCCTCCCAAGGATAAGGTGGATCCATTCCCGATAACCATATACAGTGGCCCTTCATGCTCATCACGTAACCATGATATGCATGAGCATACAATTTCTCATATATGCAAATACAATTTATTTTTTATACCATCTAACATATGTAAACATTTCAAATACATATTCATATAGTAATATGTAAAAATAACTTGAAATATATATCCACATATGATAATCAATGAAACATATATCCACGTAAGTCACATATAATCAAGCACACATAAGCATTATAAAGTACATGTAATAAAAATGGAAGGTACCCTTACCTCATAGAGTTTCATTAATTCAAGCAAAACTTATGCTACTTAATAATTTTCACGTCTTCAACCGACAAAATTTTGAATCTGTCTACTTCTCTTAACCTTTGACCAGTTAAAGAGAGTGATTGGAATAGGATAAAAAATCTTAACTGAAGTTATCATGTTCAGTCTAAAGGTATCCTAACCTAGGATTTACTTTTCTCAATGTAAATATGATGCATGCTCATGAGATGTAACACCCCGATTATTTTTATTTTTTTTTACAACGCGAGTGTATTTTTTTTCCAAAATAAATAAAAGAAATTTTCAAAATTAATTCAAAAAAATTAAAAGAAATTAAAATTAAACCACTTAAATAAATTGAAATTAAACCATTTCAAAATAATATGGCGTCGTAAACCAAAACGACAAAAGTAGGTAAATAATTACATCATAATTATAGCCATGTAATTTAATTTTGGGAATTAATACTTTTAATATATCAAAAAGTAGTACATCAACAAAAGTCATTGTCATAATACCTCAAAAATTCGGATCACGGACCCACTAAAACATTATCAGAGTGCGGAATAGATATACAGTTATCCCAAAACAAGTAAATACATCCACCAAGCACTAGGCCCTATACAACAAGACTAAACTGATCTGATCATGCACTAAAACTACAGTAGCACGGTTTCCACCGCATCCTCTACAAGTCTCGTCTTCACTGCAGTTGTCCATCCCTCTGCGCTGTCCACAAATACTCCGTACGTGAAGATCAAGGAAAACTAACAGCGACTCCGTCGTTAGTGTATCCGTCGGTGGCACAGGTTTGGGTATCATTTGAGGGCAAAGCCCAATTTCCACAATATTGTAAAGGGTCACCAACCGAAATTAACGATTACCACATAGCAGTTATGTCAAAGATAACAAATACATTCATGGCATGTTCCAATGTTATGACAACAGAAATAAATAAGTATGCTCACTTATTAAATGTATAACATCTACATCTTTGCAAAACAGTCAATATAACATTTAAATCATGTCGTAAGTACAAATACAATCAACAATCACAACAACTCATTTGGCACTTAGAATTCATAAGATACTTGCACACATCGATTTCCACTCATCAACTCATATCAAAGCATGACTCACAGGTCAACTGTAACACCCCGAGTTTAAAACACAGTGCGAGTGTATTTTTTTTTTATCAATAATTAAAATGACTTTCCAGATTTAATTCAAAAAGAATTAAAATAAAATTTTCACTAAGTCCTTAATTCTGGAAATTAATAATAAACATTAATATATTTCAAAAGATAATAGTGTCATAACCATCCCAAAAGGAAAATATCAGAGTGCATAGTTTAGCGAAAAAGTAGTACAATAATTTCCAAAATAAACATTATATTTCCAGCTCAAATCCTATACATCAAGTCTAACTGATCATGCACTAAAGCTACAGTAGCACGAATTTCCTCCGCATCCCAAACAAGTCTCATCCGACTCCGCCGCTCGCCTCGATGTGACCTCCTCCTCCTCCTTATCATACAGAGAGGGATCAGTCTCCTCTGAAGTCAAATCAATGTATAGTCTCGGTTGCTTCGGTGGTGTCGGAATCTCATAACAATCACCGGATATCCTAGACGGACTCGGAATATCAGCTGCTACTGGCTTCGGCTCTTCGTTCCTCTCTTCCGCCACAGAATCACGTGCAACTCCTCCAATCATTGGGTTAGGAGTCACCACTCCTACGGTGGCCTCCGTCTCAACCCCTCTAGCTGGCTCCTCAGCATCATCAAAATTTCCGTGCGCCTCCAATATCAAACGGAAAGGCACGGGAAAGTCAATCCTCGCATAGCTGTGCTCCACGTAGTGCACCACTCCATTGGTCCTACAGGTCCTTGTCAATCTCCCCGTGTATGTAGCCCTGCTTGAGGTGGGGTCGTATACCCAAGCAATAGGCACGGAACGATCAATGAAGTCGAGCGACGTTTCCGTTGTCTCGGGTCCCACGGGTGGCATGGGATTGGGGGGCATCTGAGGGCAAAACCCAATTTCCACAATATAATAGCAAGGGCCACCGACCGAAATTAACAAATAAGCACATAACATATATCTCACAGCAACACATACGTCCATTGTAACACCCCGAGTTTAAAACACAGCGCGGGTGCATTTTTTTTTCCAAATAAATATTTAAAATGAATTTTCCAAAATTAATTCGAAAGGAATTAAAATAATTACTTAATTCTGGAAATTTAATGATAAACAATAAAACATTTTTGGAAGATAATAATGTCATAACATTCCCAAAAGTCAATATCAGAGTGCGGAATAAATAGTACAACAATTATTTTTCAAAATAAAAACAAAATACATTTTTTAGCTCAAATCCTAATACATCAAGTCTAACTGATCATGCGCTAAAGCTACAGTAGCACGGGTTTCCCCCGCATCCCAAGCTAGTCCTCTCCGAATCTGCCGCTCGCCTCGACGTGACCTCCTCCTCATCATACAGCGAGGGGTCGGTCTCCTCAGAAGTCAGATCAATACATAGTCTCGGCCACTTCGGCGGAGCCGGAATCTCATAACAATCGTCGAAGATCCTAGACGGGCCCGGAATCTCAGCTGCTACTAGCTTCGGCTCATCAGTCTTCCCTTCTGCCTCGGATTCATGTACAACTCCTCCAGTCACTGGGTTGGGAGTCACCACTCCTACGGTGGCCTTCGTCTCAAACCTTCCAACGGACTCCTCAGCATCGTCGAAAATTCCGTGCGCCTCCAATACCAGACGGGAAGGCACGGGAAAATCTATACTCGCATGAGTGCGCTCCACAAAATCCTATACGCCGTCAGTCCTGCTCGTCCTCTCCAACCACCCCATGTAAGTCGCCCTGCTTGAGATGGGGTCAAATACCCAAGCAGTACGGGAATAGCGGTCAGGGAAGTTCAACGACGTTTCCGTCGTTTGGGTACCCACGGGTGGCATGGGTTTGGGTAACATCTGAGGGCAAAGCCCAAAGTCCACAATATAATAGCAAGGGTCACCAACCGAAATTAACAATTAATCACATAACATATATTTCACAGCAACAATTATGTCCATGGTATAACATATGATGATGAGGAAAATAATAATGCTCATTTGAAAATTAATGACATACATGCCCTTTTCAAAAACAGCAGTCAATTATTACGAAATATGTGGTAAGTACAAACAACACCTCAGCATAACACAATCACTAAATCATAATTTCAGATTCTGTACAGTACTCACACATGCAATTTTCACTCATCATATACTCAAACGTGACCCACCGGTCGATTCCTCAATGCAATATGTATATGCTTATGTATACAGTTTTCTTGGAATTACCAAGGTGCAGTCGCTCAACAGACCATCACATTATGTTTGACTTAACGGCCCTCAAGACCAAGGTGTAATCGCTCAACAGATCAGCACCAGTGCAGACGCTCAACAGTCCAGCACTCGTGCAGTCGCTCAACAGACCAGCACGTTTGACATATACCAAGGTACAATCGCTCAACAGATCAGTACCTAGTGCAGACGCTCAACAGTCCAGCACTCGTGCAATTGCTCAACAGATCAGCACGTGGCTGCGCATTTCAGGGTACAGACGCTCAACAGTCCAGTACTAGTTCAGACGCTCAACAGTCCAGCACTTATATACCAAAGTACAATCGCTCAACAGATCAGTAACTAGTGCAGACGCTCAACAATCCAGCACTCGTGCAATCGCTCAACAGATCAGCACGTGGTTGCGCATTACTCTGTGGCCCATCGCGGGTACCACTTGACTATGCAATGCATGAATATGCAGTGTTTCACTTCTCTAGAAACAGAATGCAAATTCAGAAAATCCATGTTTTTCATCATGTTTTAAATATCTCAGCACAGTCAGAATTAACATCATCACAATCATGATTAAACAGTCAATTAATCATTAATACTTTGTAATGTTTTCCCAAACTCTTAAAATTCAAATACAGAGTTTAAAAACTGAGGATTTCTGGAATTTTACGAATTTTTATTCGAATACAGCTTCTCTGTATTCGAATACAGAAGCCAAAAATAGTGCAGAATTACACTCTGTATTCGAATACAGCCCTCTGGTATTCGAATACAGAGGCAGTCTTAGTGCACACAACCTCGTCTCTCACTACATCAGTAAAGTCTCAAAACTTCATCTCTTCAACTTCAAAACATCACTAAACATTCCATTTTAATTCACCACAACAATCCCAACATTCCCCAAACACTCAGGGTTTACAAAACACTCTTAAAAACTTGGAATTTCTGGAAACTCGAATCTGTATTCGAATACAGACTCCTTGTATTCGAATACAGAAGCATGAAACTGCAATTTTAACATTCTGTATTCGAATACAACATGCTTGTAGTCGAATACAGAAGACAAAACCTTGAAAAATTCAACATTTTCTTTCAAATCCTTAAAGGTTTCATCACTTCATCCTCTCCTCTTCAAAATATTTCAAGAACTCTTTTAAAATCACTTTAACCCTTCTCAAGGTTTCTTAATACTTTTAAATGCATATTACAGTGTTTAAAACTTGATTTTCTGGAAAACACGAATCTGTATTACAAACAGGATCCTTGTATTCGAATACAGAAACTGAAACTAGTGAAAACAACATTTTGTATTCGAATATAGCATGCCTGTAGTCGAATACAGATGCGAATACAGTGTTAAAATTCCACTTATGTATTCGAATACGACATGATCGTAGTCGAATACAGATGCGAATACAGAAGCAAAAATCCTTCCTCTGTATTCGAATACAGGGGCTCGTATTCGAATACAAGTTTGAAAACTTTAAGTAAAACAGAAACCTGGAAGGTTGTATTCGAATACACACATGTCGTAGTCGAATATGTTGGAACCAAGTTGGTTCTAAGTACTTAGGATTTTGATGCTTACAAATGTACTCTATGTAAACTTATTTTGTACTTTGAATTATTAAGTTAAATGCCCCAGAAACTGAAGGAATCAGAAGCAGTGATCAAAGGATTCCAGAAAAATGAATTCTGGAATGACCAGAAGATACTCCAGGAATGTCAAAACATGACCAGAAGATATCTTTGATGGCCCAGATCAGAAGGAATAAAAATCAGAATGAAACATGGATCATACCATTGGAAAGCCTGCCAGAAGGAGAGTTGTTCTAGACAAACAGGAATCAAATATCAATTTTATTCCAGAAGTTATTCTGACCAGAAGATGGCTTGGCAGTGAAAAATTACATAGTCCAGACTTGTTCCAGACTTGACCAGAAGGTATGTTTATGAGTCCAGAACAAGAGGATCAATCCAGATATGGCCCAGACCATAAGATAGCATGATTCAGGGTATGGAACTAAGTCCAGACCAAAAGAAATGAGTTCTAGAATCAATCCAGACCTGGTCCAAAATTAAAGGTAAAATGTCCAGACTGAAATATTTTTTTTTCAAGTTAATTTCAGTTTGTTCCAGACCAAAGTCCAGAATCTGTCCAGATTAGAGTAAAAACTTCCAGATCAATGGTTCAGAAATAATTATTTGGTCCAGTGATGGTCCAGATCAGAAAATCAGACCATGGCCCAGTGGTGGCCGAAATCAGAAGGACAGACTGTGCAGTCCAGCAAAGGCCGAATTCAGAGGATTTTAGCATATCAGGTGCGCATCCAGGATGGCCGAAATCAGAAGATCAGAGGGTCAGAAAGTGTGGTCCAGGGAAAGCCGAAATCAGAGGATCACATCATATCAATTAGGTTGGTCCAGATGTGGACTAGCGCATGAAGATCCAATGGTCCAGATTTAATCAGGAAAATTATACGGTGGAGAATTTAATTTATTTTGATCAAAGGATTAAAAAGATTTGTTACAAAAATAAAGTGAGGTGTTGTGGAATTCAGGAGCTGTGGCAGGAAGGAACCAACAAATTTAATTGGCCAGTTATTTTGAAAGAAAATCTGAAGATATGTTTTTTATTTAAATAAAGCCCAATTGGTCAAGTTATTTTTACAGAGAATCCAGCAAGATTCAGCTCGAATTTAAGCAATGGAAGAGGCCCTAATCTGCATCTATAAAAGGAGGCTCAAGGCAGAATACTGAAGAATCGAAAATCACAAAAGAGTCATACACTTCCAAAGCAACCACTCTCAAATTTTCATATAAGTCAATTGTGAGTTTCAGCTTTCAAGAAGCAAGCACTTGGTTATTTTCTTTCCACTGTGGCAAATCTAAGTTGTTGAAGTAGAGTCTACAGTCTGAGAGAGTCAGTAGAGGTAGTAGGTTACTTGGCAATTGGATAGGGTTGTATCTAAGTTGTTGAAGTAGAGTCTACAAACTGAGGGATTCAGAAAGGGTAGCAAGGTACTTAGCAATTAGATTCATAGTGTTGTGAATTCTTCTACAATATGGGATGTTAGATTGGCTGAAGAACAGGAGTTGTTTTTTCTGAAAGAAGTCTAGGATTGTTAGACTATTTGAGAAGACTGACTTGGAGGGTCAGTAGCAAGGTTGTAATTCAAGGTTGAATTAGTGAAATCCTTCAAGGCGAAGGGACTGGACGTAGCCTCGTTAACGGTGAACCGGTATAAAATCTGTGAGTTTTTATTTTTATTTTTATCTGCTACTAACTCTGTTTTAATTATACATCAAGTTTTGTTTTGAAAGTATTAAAATAGGAAAAGTATTCAAGTTAAGTCAAACACAATTCAACCCCTCCTTCTCGTGTTTGCACCTTCAGAATACACCTTCGAAAACCAGTGAATTTTCAACCCTTTTCAAACTGTTTTCTTTTAACAACAAACAACCAAACATTAAAAACAGATTCAACACTTTTTTCCAGACGATCATTTCCTCATTAAAATCCTTTTTCTTTTTAAATCATCAGCATCATCAGAATCATTTACAACAGAAACAGAATCAAAATTATCAACACCAAATCATCCAGAAACAAACAGAATGATCAATCATCAGAATCATCCAGACTTTCAAGCCATCAGAACATCATACAACATTTCAGCTATCACAACACACCAGAATAACATGCAAGCATTCAGCTTTCTCAAACGTCAGATCATGACTAATGTTCTCAACCAAAACAGAAATCAACACACAACAGCAAAACACAAACAAAGTGCATTTTTGCATTTTAAAAAAAACTATTTTCAAAACAGTTTTATGAACATGTATTTTAACCATCTTTAAAATAACATGCAAAACATTTCCAACTTTCCCTCACAAGTAAAACAGCATGAATGCATTCAACCAACAACAACCATCACAGAATCATCACATATCAACAAAAATGCATTTTCTTCATTTTTCAAGATGTCATTTCAAACAAAACAGTTTTTCTTTCAAAACAGAAATGAAATAACATGCATTTACAGCCCTAATGCAACTAGAAAGTTGGAAGGTGCCCTTACCCTTGCTGCGTGTCTGCTACTTCTCACGTCTCTATTTTCGTTCCCGTTTCTGCGCCAAAATCCGGTGAAACTGGTGTCTGAGTTTGCTGCTATAAAACTGGGTTCCCTAGCTCCGTAATGGTGTGGAAAACAACTTTAATACTGAGGGTTTTCTGGTTTGGTGTTTGTATTTCCAGTTAATGGAACTTTTAAGGAACTCTCTCTTTGGTGTTTTGAAATCGTGAAACTGTTTTTCAGAAAACAGGAGGCAGAAATGGGAGAAGAGGTTACTGTTACATGCAACACTATTACATGCAAAATGGGAGGATGTGAAGATCTGCTCTTTCTCTGCCTCTTCACGTGTTCTTATAGAGCTTACTCAAGTGCTGCCTTCTCAAAATAATGATAAAGTAATGCTGGATTTTCCAGCTGGACTTTTCAGCACTTAATCCTTTGGCACTTAGCCACTAATCCTTAATTAATGGTCCAATTGATTTAATTACTCGAAATTAAATTAATTAAATCTTCATCCAATAATTTTAATTCATCTTCCAAGATAAATATTTATATATATATATATATATATTTACTCAAAACATACATATATTAAATATTTTACAAAAATTCCCAAAATACCCTTGACATTAATTCCATAAATAAATTCTAAATTTTAAGGGTCTTACATCCATGGTATAACATATGACAATGATGAGAAATAAAGATGCTCATTTGAATTTTCATGACATATAAGCTTTTTCAAACAGCAACCGTTTCATATGGAAAATATGTAGTAAGTATAGTCAACACTTCAATAAACACAATAATTAATCAGAAATTCAGATTCTGTAAAGTACTCACACACATCAATTTCCAATCATCATCATATAATCCAAATTGTGACCCACCGGTCAATCCCTCGATGCAATATGTATATGCTCATGTATATAATTTCTTGGTATCACCAAGGTGCAGTCGCTCAACAGACCAGCACAATTTAAATACAATGACTTTAACAGCCCTCAAGACCAGGGTGCAATCGCTCAACAGATCAGCACCAGTGCAGTCGCTCAACAGACCAGCACTCGTGCAGTCGCTCAACAGACCAGCACGTTTGACATATACCAAGGTACAATCGCTCAACAGTCCAGTACCAGTGCAGTCGCTCAACAGACCAGTACCAGTGCAGTCGCTCAACAGACCAGCACCTATATACCAAGGTACAATCGCTCAACAGATCAGTACCTAGTGCAGTCGCTCAACAGACCAGCACTCGTGCAATCGCTCAACAGATCAGCACGTGGTTGCGCATTACTCTGTGGCCCATCGTGGGTACCACTTGACTATGCAATGTATGAATATGCAGTGTTTTCTCTTCACTGAAACAATATGCATTATCAGGAAAAATCAACCTTTCCATCATCTTTCAAAACATCTCAGCACAATCAAGATTATCATCATCACAATCATGATTAAACAGTCAAGTAATCATTAACACTTGCAATATTTTCCCAAACTCTTAAAATTCATAACATAGTGTTTAAAACTGAGATTTCTGGAAAATATGAATCTGTATTCGAATACAGCTTCTATGTATTCGAATACAGAAGCCAAAAACAGTGCAGAATTACACTATGTATTCGAATACAGCCCTCTGGCATTCGAATACAGAGGCAGTCTCAGTCCACAAATCAACATTTTTCACTACATCAGTAAAGTCTCAAAAACTTCATCACCACCACTTCAAAATATCACCAAAAGTTCCATTTTAATTTACTTTAACCCTTCTCAAAGTTTCCCAACACTTTAAAATTCACAAGACAGTGTTTAAAACTTGATTTTCTAAAAATTGAGTTTATGGAAAAACCTGAATTTGTATTCGAATACAGCTCCCTTGTATTCGAATATAGAAGCTGAAACTAGTGAAAATCTGCATTCTGTATTCGAATACAGCATGCCTGTAGTTGAATACAGATGCGAATACAGTGTTAAAATTCCACTTCTGTATTCAAATACGACATGGTCGTAGTCGAATACAGATGCTAAGTCAGAAGCAAAAATCCTTCCTCTGTATTCGAATACAGGGCTCGTATTCGAATACAAGTTTGAAAACTTAAGTAAAACAGAAGCTTGACAGGTTGTATTCGAATACACACATGTTGTATTCGAATACACCTTCGAAAACCAGTGAAATTTCCCTGAGACTTCAACACATTTCAAACTGTTTCTTTTGAAAAATCAGCACAACCACAAAACAGTTTTATCACTCTTTTAAACCACAAAACTCAGGCTTTTACATCAATACAGATTTTCCAGAAGAAAACACTTTCATCATTTAAAATCCCTTTTCTTTTGAAAACATCAACATCACCAGAATCACTCAAAACAGAAACAGAAGGAGAATCATCAACACCGAACATCCAGAAACATAAGCAAAATAGTCACCACCAGAATCATCAGAACCAGAAATAGAATGATCAACATCAGCATCATCCAGACCAGAACATGCATCTCCAAAACAACATGCATGGTATTCTCTGGTATAGTTACACAACCACGCAACATGCAAAGCATATTCCAGCTTTCTCACATGAACAGAATCAACATGCAAAGCATTTCAGCTTTCTCACACAATCAGAACATCATGCAAGCATTTCAGCTTTCTCAAACATGAGAACAACATGGAAAGCATTTCAGTTTTCTCGCACAAACAGAATGACATTGATACATTCAGTCAAACATAAGTCATCACAAAACTTTTAAAACATCACATAATGCATTTTTCATCTCTTTCAATCAACAGGCAAAACAGTTTTTCTTCAAAAACAGTAATGAAACCACCAGTAATGCCATGAAAGTTATGCACTTACAGCCCTAATGCATCTAGAAAGTGGAAGGTGCCCTTACCCTTATTGCGTTTCTGCTACTGCTCACGTGTATGCGTCAAAAACGGAGAAACTCCCGTCTTGCGTTCGCTGCTACGAAAGTGGGTTCTCTAGCTCTGTAATGATGTGGGGAACAACTTTTGTACTGAGGGTTTGGTGTTTCGGTGCTTGGATTTCCAAGTAATGACACTTTTGAGGAACTCCCTCATTTCTCTTTGAAATCGTAAAATGGAATGGAGGAAAACAGAAACAGAATATGAGGGAAAAGGGGTATTGTTACATGCAGTATGGGCAGTGAGGGAGGAGGAATGGTGTTCTGATTTTACCATCCTTCTCACTCCTATTTATAGGCTTGTGTGGTACCACCTCACCCGACACTTGTCTGATTTTCAGCACTTTACCCGTCTCGTTGCAATTAGCCGCTAATCCCTTAATTAACTGTTCGTTAATTTAATTACTCGTAATTAAATTAATTTATTCTTAATCCAATAATTTTAATTCATCTTCCAAAATAAATTTATATATATATATATATATATATTTACTCAAAACATACATATATTAAATATTTTACAAATATCCCCAAAATACAATTAAAATTAATTCTATAATTTTAATTAAAAATTAAAGGTCTTACATTACTCCCCCCCTTAAATTAGTTTCGTCCTCGAAACTACATGTCCCTAAATAACTCAGGATATTGCTCCCTCATCTTACTCTCCAGTTCCCAACTCGCGTCTCCCGTAGTCGGATTCCAAATCACTTTGACTAGTGGGACTTCCTTGTTCCTCAACTGTTTAATCTTCCTGTCTTCAATCCTTACAGGGAATACTTCAAATGACAGGTTATCCTTCAGTTGAATTGTATCTGGTGCGATCACATGTGACGGGTCTGCAATGTATTTCCTTAACTGCGACACATGAAATACGTCGTGAATATTGGACAGTATTGGAGGTAAAGCAATCCGATAGGCCAATGGTCCAATACATGCAGTAATCTGGTGTGGTCCAATAAATTTCGGAGTCAACTTTCTTGACTTAATAGCTCTGCCAACACTAGTTGTAGGCATGACCCTCAGAAATACATGATCACCCTGCTCGAATTCCAAAGGTCTGCGACGCTTGTCCGCATAACTCTTCTGACGATCCTGTGATATCTTCATTTTCTCTTGTATCCTTTTGATTTTCTCTGTGGTCTGTTCCACCATCTCAGGTCCAACAATCATACTTTCTCCGTCCTTATACCAGCATAAAGGCGTTTGACACTTGCGCCCATACAAAGCCTCATAGGGTGCCATTCCAATACTTGCGTGAAAACTGTTGTTGTAAGTGAACTCAATCAATGGCAACACCTCGTCCCAATTTCCTCTATCATCCAACACACATGCTCTCAATAGATCTTCCAAGGACTGATTTGTCCTCTCAGTCTGTCCGTCTGTTTGTGGATGGTAAGCGGAACTCAATTTCAGTTTCGTTCCTAAAGCTTCATGCAGTGCTTCCCAGAAATGAGATGTGAACTTTAGGTCACAGTCTGATACTATACTCGATGGAACTCCGTGTAACCTCACAATCTGAGCGATGTAGATTTCCGTCAGCTTATCTACCTTGTAAGTGGTTCTTACTGGTATGAAATGTGCGGACTTTGTCAAACGATCCACTATCACCCAAATTGAATCATTCTTTTTCCTTGTCTTGGGCAATCCAGTTATAAAATCCATGGAAATGATGTCCCACTTCCATTCTGGTATATCCAAGGGCTGCAACATTCCAGCAGGTCGTTGATGTTCCACTTTCGCTTTCTGACAAGTCAAACAAGCTGATACGTACTCCGCTACGTCCCTCTTCATTCCTTGCCACCAGTAATTCTGTCTTAAGTCCTGGTACATCTTGGTCGCTCCAGGATGATTACTCAACTTACTCTTATGAGCCTCTTCCAAAATAGCTCTTCTCATCTCTGCAATTTCTGGTACACAAACTCTTCCATTACATCTCAGAATATTATCTGTTCCGACGCTGAACTCAGTTGTCTGTCCTTGCGCTATCAGATTCCTCTTTTCTTGGATTAATGCGATATCTTGCAAGTTTGCAATCTCTTCAAGTAAACCACTCGAAATTGTTATCATTCCACACTTTAAAACTCCTAGTGCAAACTTTACGTCCAAATGTAGATCTCTAAATGATTCCCATAACTCTTGTTGTCTAGCCATTATCATTGAAGATACTGACACACTTTTCCGACTCAATGCATCAGCCACCACATTGGCTTTTCCAGGGTGGTACTGCAATGAAATATCAAAATCTTTGAGAGTCTCCATCCATCTCCTCGGACGCATGTTCAATTCCTTTTGATCGAACAGATACTTCAAGCTTTTATGGTCACTGAACACCGTGAACGTGCATCCATATAAGTAGTGTCTCCAGACTTTTAACGCAAACACTACTGCAGCAAGCTCTAAATCATGAGTAGGATAGTTCCGTTCGTGAGTTTTCAACTGCCTTGAGGCGTAGGCTACAGCTTTCTTGTGTTGCATCAAAACACATCCCAAACCTTGGTGAGATGCATCACAGTATACTTCATATGGTTCCTCTGGTTGTGGCAAGACCAATACTGGTGAGGTTGTCAACTTTTCCTTTAGCAACAGAAAATTTTCCTCACACTTCTCCGTCCATGCAAACGGCTGATTCTTTCTGGTGAGTTGTGTTAAAGGAGCTACAATCTTAGCAAATCCTTCAATAAATCTCCTGTAGTATCCCGCTAATCCGACAAAACTTCGTATGTCTGTGATAGTCTGGGGCTGTTTCCAGGCAAGAATTGTCTCAATCTTTGCCGGATCGACAACGATTCCTTCTTTTGTTATCAGATGTCCCAAGAAGTTCACTTGATCTAGCCAAAACTCACACTTCGATAAATTGGCATACAGTCGCTTCTCGCGCAAGACTTCAAGAACTTTGCGTAGGTGCTCTTCATGTTCTTCTTCATCCTTTGAATAAATCAAAATATCATCAATGAACACCACCACGAATTTATCCAAGAATAGACTAAAGATCCTATTCATATAGTCCATGAAAATCGCTGGTGCATTCGTAACTCCAAAAGGCATCACGAGGTATTCATAATGTCCATAACAGGTCCTGAAAGCAGTCTTTTGAATATCTCCTCCCTTACTCGAATCTGATGATATCCTAACTTCAAATCGATCTTTGAAAACACTACTGCTCCCCTCAATTGGTCCATCAAATCATCGATGCGTGGTAAAGGATAACGATTCTTGATAGTTACCTTGTTAAGCTGCCGATAATCCACGCATAAGCGCGAACTTCCATCCTTCTTCTTAACCAACAACACCGGAGCTCCCCAGGGCGACACACTTGGTCTGATAAATCCTTTCTCCAATAAGCCTTCAATTTGACCCTTAAGTTCGCTTAATTCCAGTGGCGACATCCGGTATGGCGTAATTGAAATAGGTCCAGTTCCTGGGTGCAAGTCAATGAAGAACTCCACCTCTCTTACCGGAGGTAATCCTGGAATTTCGGATGGAAATACGTCCGAATATTCTTTGACTAACACCACATCTTCTATGTTCACATCCATCTTGGTCTCCACGTTAGCCAATGATAGAAATTCCTGAGTTCCTTCTCTCAGTGATACTTCGAGTTTGTTAGCAGCCAAATACCGAACGACTCCAGGTTTGGGGAAAAGAACTAATTTTCGAGCGCAATCCAAGACTACGTAATTTTACGTCATCCAATCCATGCCGAGAATGATCTCGAGTGATTGTAGGGGTAGGCAGATTAAATTAACCAAGAAATCTCTATTCTGAATCGTTACAGTACAGTGTAAACATGCAGAGTTTACGGTCAAAGTCTTAGCAGGTGTAGAAACAACCAAATCAAAAGGCAAAGCAGACACAGACAACTTCAAACGATTCACACAGTCCATAACAATGAAAGAATGGGTTGCTCCCGAATCAAAAAGTGCAGTTAGGGTGTTACCTGAAATCTCACAATCTTGCTAGATTAAATTTTCGGCTTGACTTCCAGCTTCAGCACCCATGTGATAGACGCGTCCTCTAGCAGTAGGACAAGTAGCCCTAGTCGCGTTCACAGTTGGCTCCACCTTTGGAACCCGGAAATCCCTCGCCACGTGTCCTGGCTCAACAGACCAGCACGTTTGACATATACCAAGGTACAATCGCTCAACAGATCAGTACCTAGTGCAGTCGTTCAACAGACCAGCACTCGTGCAATCGCTCAACAGATCAACACGTGGTTGCGCATTTCAGGGTACAGACGCTCAACAGTCCAGTACCAGTGCAGTCGCTCAACAGACCAGCACCTATATACCAAGGTACAATCGCTCAACAGATCAGTACCTAGTGCAGTCGCTCAACAGACCAGCACTCGTGCAATCGCTCAACAGATCAGCACGTGGTTGCGCATTACTCTGTGGCCCATCGTGGGTACCACTTGACTATGCAATGTATGAATATGCAGTGTTTTCTCTTCACTGAAACAATATGCATTATCAGGAAAAATCAACCTTTCCATCATCTTTCAAAACATCTCAGCACAATCAAGATTATCATCATCACAATCATGATTAAACAGTCAAGTAATCATTAACACTTGCAATATTTTCCCAAACTCTTAAAATTCATAACACTGTTTAAAACTGAGATTTCTAGAAAATACGAATCTGTATTCGAATACAGCTTCTCTCTATTCGAATACAGAAGCAAAAAACAGTGCAGAATTACACTCTGTATTCGAATACAGCCCTCTGGCATTCGAATACAGAGGCAGTCTCAGTGCACAAATCAACATTTTTCACTACATCAGTAAAGTCTCAAAAACTTCATCACCACCACTTCAAAATATCACCAAAAGTTCCATTTTAATTCACTTTAACCCTTCTCAAAGTTTCCCAACACTTTAAAATTCACAAGACAGTGTTTAAAACTTGATTTTCTGGAAAACACGAATCTGTATTCGAATACAGAAGCTAAAAACTGAGTTTTTGGAAAAACCCAAATCTGTATTCGAATACATAAGTTGAAACTAGTGAAAATCTACATTCTGTATTCGAATACAGCATGCTTGTAGTCGAATACAGATGCAAATACAGTGTTAAAATTCCACTTCTGTATTCGAATACGACATGGTCATAGTCGAATACAGATGCTAAGTCAGAAGCAAAAATCCTTCCTCTGTATTCGAATACAGGGCTCGTATTCGAATACAAGTTTGAAAACTTAAGTAAAACAGAAGCTTGACAGGTTGTATTCGAATACACACATGTTGTATTCGAATACACCTTCGAAAACCAGTGAAATTTCCCTAAGACTTCAACACATTTCAAATTGTTTCTTTTGAAAAATCAGCACAACCCCAAAACAGTTTTATCACTCTTTTAAACCACAAAACGCAGGCTTTTACATCAATACATATTTTCTAGAAGAAAACACTTTCATCATTTAAAATCCCTTTTCTTTTGAAAACATCAACATCACCAGAATCACTCAAAACAGAAACAGAAGCAGAATCATCAACACCGAACATCCAGAAACATAAGCAAAATAGTCACCACCAGAATCATCAGAAGCAGAAATAGAATGATCAACATCAGAATCATCCAGAACCAGAACATGCATCTCCAAAACAACATGCATGGTATTCTCCGGTATACTTACACAACCACACGACATGCAAAGCATATTCCAACTTTCTCACACGAACAGAATCAACATGCAAAGCATTTCAGCTTTCTCACACCATCAGACCATCATGCAAGCATTTCATCTTTCTCAAACATGAGAACAACATGCAAAGCATTTCAGTTTTCTCACACAAACAGAATGACATTGATACATTCAGTCAAACATAAATCATCACAAACCTTTTAAAACATCACATAATGCATTTTTCATCTCTTTCAATCAACAAGCAAAACAGTTTTTCTTCAAAAACAATAATGAAATTACCAGTAATGCCATGAAAGTTATGCACTTACAGCCCTAATGCATCTAGAAAGTGGAAGGTGCCCTTACCCTTGTTGCGTTTCTGCTACTGCTCACGTGTATGCGTCAAAAACGGCGAAACTCCCGTCTTGCGTTCGCTGCTACGAAAGTGGGTTCTCTAGATCCGTAATGATGTGGGGAACAACTTTTGTACTGAGGGTTTGGTGTTTCGGTGCTTGGATTTCCAAGTAATGGCACTTTTGAGGAACTCCCTCTTTTCTCTTTGAAATCGTAAACTGGAATGGAGGAAAACAGAAACAGAATGGGAAGGAAAAGGGGTACTGTTACATGCAGTATGGGCAGTGAGGGAGAAGGAATGGTGATCTGATTTTACCATCCTTCTCACTCCTATTTATAGGCTTGTGTGGTGCCACCTCACCCGACACTTGTCTGATTTTCAGCACTTTACCCGTCTCGTCGCAATTAGCCGCTAATCCCTTAATTAACTGTCCGTTAATTTAATTACTCGTAATTAAATTAATTTATTCTTAATCCAATAATTTTAATTCATCTTCCAAAATAAATATTTATATATATATATATATATATTTATTCAAAACATACATATATTAAATATTTTACAAATATCCCCAAAATACAATTAAAATTAATTCCATAATTTTAATTAAAAATTAAGGGTCTTACATCAACCATCCCAATGCAATGTGTATATGCCAATGTACACAACTCTTGAAATTACAAAGGTGCAGTTTCTCACAGACCAGCACACGTGCAGTCTCTCACGGACTAGCACGATTTACGAATAGAATGGACCATCACGAACACGCGGCCATTTCTAGCCCGGATAGAATGGACCGTCTAATACACGCGGAACCATTCTGGAACCCGGATAGAATAGACCGTCTAATACACGCGAAACTACTCTATAACCCATCACGGTTACTACATTTACGTGTATTAGCCTCTCACAGGCCCAACACACAGAAGTTAAATCCTCGCACAGATAGAATGGACCGTCTAATACACGCGGAACCACTATGAAACCCGGATAGAATAGACCGTCTAATACACGCGGAACTACTCTATAATCCATCACGGTTACTACTTAACTTCACGGCCCATCACGGTCACCGCATCAACTCTGTGGCCCATCGCGGTCACCACCTGACTATGCAATGCATGAACATGCTATGTTTTCTCTTCACTTAAAACAAAATGCAATGCAATCTGAAACCCAGAACGTCCTCAACACAACATTAATGATTTTACTCATCAACACAACAACAAAAGCATCATCAATGCATCAACAAAGTCAGCAACAAAAACAGCAAGGACAACAACATCAATGACAACAACAACAACAACAAAAAACAGAACAACAACAATAACTGCATCCAACATGCATCATCTCTACAACATGCATTTTAATCTTCAACAACATAACAATGATCATCCACAGCAACATGCAAGGACATCAATATCTCAGCAACAAGACAACAACAACAGTCCCCACAAACATGCATGCATCTTAACTTCAACAACATAACTATGATCATCCCCGGTTTTTAACAACATAACATAATAATCAATCCATCAAACATGCCTTTACAGCCCTATATGCAATTTAGAAAGTTGGAAGGATCCCCTTACCTTCGTTACGTTTTCTTGTTCGTTTACGTTACCGCAACTAAAACCGGCGAAACTCCCGCTCGCATCGTCGCTACCAAAGTTGGTTCTCTAGTACCGTAAAGATGAGAGGAATAACTTTCCTTCTTGACACTTTCTTATTCGAGACTTGGATTTCCAAGTAATTTGAGTTTTGAGTATCCTTTCTCACTACCAACACAAACAGAACTGAACAGAGGAAGAAGAAGAAGAAGAAGGCAGCTCGGGTAGGTGAGGGAAACTGATTCTCTATTTTTGATTTTTTTTTCCCTTCCCTTGCCTCTCACATACATACGCATATATAGGCATACCCCTCACTTACTATATATATATATATATATACACACATATTATAATTAAACTTGCCCCTCCAGCAACTAAATACTCCCGTCGCAACTTTGTTGGCAGATAAAATCTTGATCAACTGCCCGATATTTAACTACTCGTAGTTAAATTAAATAATCATTCGTTCAATAATTTTACTCAATCTCAAAAATATTTATATACATATAGAAATATACATATATCAAATACCTTTACAAATATTTCAAAATACATCTGATATTCAATGCATAATTGAATTTAAATTTAAGGGTCTTACATGAGACATCAAAACTTTCTAAAATGTCCTTTCTTAAGGAAATATTTATAAACTTGAGTTTCCAAAATTTAACACATACTAAGCTGATTATCAATGAAATCATATCCCAAAGTATTATATTTCAAAAAATAAAATCATTTCACAACTTTCATAAAAATCTAAATAACATAACATGTGGATTTTTAAGGTTCTCGTACTTCTAGAATTTTCTATATTTTTTCAACAACTTCATGATTTTTATTAAAATAGCAAACGACATAGTAATTAATCAAATGACCATTCTCACGAAAGCTTAGAATGTCTAGTTTTTGAAAATAATTTTTAACTTAACACACAATAAATCATTTGGTTCAAATATTCACTAACAAACTTCAAGTGTTATAAAACAAAACATATTCTATTTTGTCAACTTGTAGATCATTTTAAAATGTGAATCCTTGTCTAAATACTATATAGTTTGCCTATAAAATGCAGAGGAATGAGCCTAGCTTCAAATCCATAAAGAATCATTCAAAAAGAGTAAGTACATCAAAAGTTATGATTAAAATACTAATAATAGTCACTTGATGATCACATGTTTTACAAGGAAAATCTTTAAACAACCCCTTTTTCAATAATAAATATGAAAGAACATGGTATTGAACTAGAAAAATTGTGAAACTTTTTGTGAAAATTTCCAACTACGATATAAACATTATGCAAGACCCTATCTAAATATTCAAAGCCATTAATTTATTACAAATCATTTACTAGGGATGTTTTAGATATTTATTGTCAAAACACACTCTTAAATAGTATTCTGTTAAAAAATTATTTGGAGCATAATTTTGAGACACTTTCGAAATATCAATTTTTAACGATGAACCCTAACATATTCAGGGTGATTTTAAAACTTGTTTCATTCAAAAAGAATCCAAATCATTAAATTATGGAATCATATATTGAAGTTATTAAATTTATTTTTTGTTAAAAACAAGATATTAAACTGGTATGTAATGTTTTAATTTTCAGGGTACAATGATTAAATATAAATATTATGTCAATTTTCACGATAGTGGCCAACATGCACAGAATCACTAGAAAATTTATTTCACTCAAAAATTCATATCCAATAATTGATTAAAATTTGAGCACAAAGACTGATTTTTTGAAAAAAATTCAGATTTTAGTTTTGATCATTCAACTACCATGCATGCAAGATCAAAACCATGAGTTTGAAGATTTTCTTTAAAAAAAAGTATAATGCATGTTGAAATCAAACACTCTACAAGTCATTTCTAGGTCTCATGAAGAAAATCAAGGACTTGTCCTCTGTGTTCTTTTAACCCTCATTGAAATGAAATTTTTCTAAAATCCCAAACAATGTTTATCAAGAACAATTAATCATCAACACTTTAGTTTCTTGCTCAACTTTAACAAAGAGATACAAATATAAACTTTTTTCAAGAATTACAAACAATCATTAACAATCACTTCTCAAACTTTACACGGAAGGATTAAAATTCATATGCAAGTTCTAAGACTGCATGCAAGCCAAAAAGATTACTCCTATTTCAAAAATCATGCAAAGCTTCAATTCATCTCTCAAAAACCTCACACAAAACACCAAAGGAACATGCAAAGCAAGTACAACTACTGGCAGGACTCTACAATCACATTCTGGCTTGATCTAAAGTTTTTTTTCTTCTTTTTTTTTCCTTTTCTTTCTTAAGAGAAAAGTGAGTGATAAAAAGAGTGAGGGGAGCGTGGCTCGGCCATTAATAGCAAAATGGGGGGAGAAAATTTCCTAATTTGCCCATGAATAATATAATTGACATTAGTCCTATTACCACTTTTATTTCCTTGAGAGTAAATATCAAATTTCGTCCCTTTGATAATGTGTATCAACTTAGTTCCTCACTTAATCATAATTTCAAACTAGTCCTTTGTCTTTTTTCACCGTTTATCAAGTTAATCCTTCTGTTAATACCAATTAACTCTGGTGAGTTGACATGTTAACTACCATGTATGCAAATCTTAGGAGACCAATTTGACATTGTTTAAATTTGAAATTTTGTCATGTTTACTGAATAATGAACAATAATATTGAGAACCAAATTGCAACAAATTATGTTTTTATACAACACATTGTTTAGAAGTCTTCTTTTCAAGGACAGATGCAAACTCTGAATTGGCCATTATTTGGTTGTTCTATTTGGAAGGTAATGTTCAAATGTGCATTTTTTTTAAGTATTTTGATTGTGATGAAGCATGTGACATATTTGTTCCTAAAGGTGTTGGTATTGTTGAAAATAAAAATAAAGTATTGAAAAATGAGGGTGAGCTTATGGTCAAGATTGAACGATTGATAATAGCACATAGACAACAATCAAATATTATGAAAAACACAATCAACTTATGTTGAAGCTTATGGACAAGGTCGTAGTGGTAAAGTTTGAGGAAGAAGATTGCTTACTAGGTGTATCATAAAGGAAGTGTTTTCTAACTTTAATTAATTAATTTAAAAAATATCAAAATAGTCCTCAACATTATTGAGGAAAAGTGGCAATGTTTCACTACTAAAAAGTATCAAATAGATCCTCAAAATTTAATTACATGGCAGTTAATGTATCAACTCACGGGTCCTTAATAGTGTTATTTAACTAGAATTCACAGAAAAACTAACTTGATTAACAGTGAAAAAAGTCTATGACTATTTTGAAATTATGACTAAGTGATAGAATAAGTTGATACAAGTTAACAACGTCAGGTATAAAATTGGGTATTTACTCATTTTATTTATTATGTAATAAGAATCACATTGTGAAGTTGAAAAAAAAACTTATCATGATCATGTCAAATTCTATTTAACTCAAGTCAATTCAACTTATTTCACTGTCAATCCATGTTTTTCACTATGTCAATTTAGTCAACTCTCTTATCTCTTTTCATATATAAATATTATCAATAATAATTCTAAATGATTAAATTATTATTTATATCAAATATTATTCTTCCATTGAAAAAAATTATCTTATTACTTCGCTGATCAACCAAAAATAAAAATGAAAATTCTCAATTTAATTTTCGTTGAATTTTAAATTCGTTTGAAAATTATACTTAAAGTAAATTTTACCGACTATTCTAAAAACGATAAATTTACTTTCAAGTTCTTCTACCCAAAGTTTACCAAATATAATTAATCCAAATAACTTAAAAAATAATATTATTTTATTTTATTCATTAGGATCAAAATATTTTAACAATACAAACAGTTTTAAAAATTGTACTATTACAATCTCAGTAAATTATAAATCTTACACGTTCAGTTGGAAGATTGATTTGAGTGTATATATTAAATAGTAATTAATATTAAAAATATTACTACTATAAAATAAATAACGTATACACACACGAAATTAAATTAATTACAAATATGAATGCTCCATTATGAATGCTAAAAGTATCTTTGATTGGTCATGTGGTATTTAAGTTATTGAATCCAGATAAGAAGAATGTATTTCATTTGAATCACCTTTTTGCATATAATTACATTGTGTCACCGATCAAAGATCAAACAATTTATATTTTAAGATTATAATTTTTATTTAAAGAAACAAATTTCAACTTAAAATTTAAACTATTCAAGTCTGATCAAATGATCGAAATTAGTAGGTACAATATAGGTAATTCAAATTCATTTCGTACCCTAAAAACACCACAACTAATAAAAGATGACACTAGCATTTACTAGACCAGAACGAAGAAGACCAGAAGAAAAATGTGTTAAGGCATCCACAACCACAAAGGTGCTTCACCTATTTAGTACTAAGCTAAATTAGATACCTTATTATAGGGAAATTTTTCATGATGTTTATAGAGAAGGGTCAAGAGTGGCTATTGTAGTACTCTATCTCTCTTTACTTTTTGTGAGATCCATACAATAAGTATTAAAATGAAAAAAATGTTAAAATATAATGGTATAAAGTTATTAGTGAGATTTATTTAATATTTTTTTGTATTAAGTTAGAGAAATTAATTATTTATTAAATATTAATATTAATATTAAAATATTATTAGAGTTAATATTTTGTTAATAAAAAATGTCAGAAGAGAGGTTAGGTTGGGTAAATATGTTTTGTGGTCCTTTCAATTACTCTCAAGATTTTGCTTTTAATAGTTAAAAGCATTTTGAGGAGCGCTTTGTCCTCTATGATTATTGATTAATGTCTTCTCTTTCTTCTTTTCCTTTTATATTTTTCAATACCAATGAGAGTGTTGAGAATGTGAAGAATACAAATTCACTTGAACCCAACAATTCCAGTAAGTCCCTCGTGTTTATTTTTTGTTTTCATCCATTTTAAAAAATTTAAATAATTGAATTGGTAACCCTTCGCAAAACCATTCACGTACTTAATAGTTGGACAAACTTCCCAATCTCATTATTAATAACTCAAAAGAAGTACATATAGTGAGCCACAAAGGGACACAGTCTCTTAATTTAATTTCATAAATTAAGTATTTTTAATTTTTAAAAATATATATAGAATCTACCAAATTTGTAACTGGGTTCAATAATATATATTTTTCTTTTGAAAAATTTAATCATTTATATTTATTTAATTATAATATTAGATTGTTTATTTTTTTCTTCTTATTTCAATTACATACCGTTTAAAATTGGCACAACATTATTTTTTTTATTTAAAATTTTTATCTCTTAAAAATACGCTGATGCGTATGTGTCTTATATGTGCCAAAGTGGCGAAAATATTTTGAAGGTTCACCCAAATTAATTTTATTTTCTAAATATTTTTTAATTGAAAAGCAAAATCACCCAAATTAAATTTTTAAGGTTGTTAAACTTCACCATCTTCATTTCATCATCTTAATCTTCATTTCTTCGTATAAATCTTAACATTCATTTTCATCTTCATTCTTGTAAGTCCTGGATTTCATAATACTTTTCCCTTTTTGCACACAATATTTTCAATTTTAAATAAATATATGGCTCCACCAACTGAACAATACTGAGTTACTTTTATTTTCCAGATTCTAGTGCATTTCATTTTCAAAAATGGGTTGTAACTAAATTTTCGTTTCTCTCAAATCCTCAATTTATTTATTTGGAGTGAACTTTTTTTCTTTCTCTACACCATTTTGGATTTTCCTTTGTCTCAACATTGTCATTTCTTTCAATCATTACGAAGTTTCTCCTCTTTTAATATATTCGCCTTTATCTCTAACAACAAACTATTTCTTTTCAATCAAGGGTTTTTAGGAAAATAATGTTGTTCTACTTTGCATAACTTTACATAATTAGAGTATTTACTTATTGGATGGTTGTGGTGCCTAAAATAAAAATGGTTGTATGCAAAGATCTCTAAAATTCAAGATTTGGGAGAATGAGGCTTAAGAAGAAGATGACAGTAGTTTAAAAACCCTAACAATTTGATTTCGAGGTTTTGTTTTTTAGTAATAAAAATAAAATTAATAACAAAAATTATTTAATAATGAAAAATTTTGTGCCGGTTTTAAGAAGTGAAGTACTTTAATGGAAAAAAGATAAGGAACCTAAGTGTTATAACTAAATAAAATAAAGAACTAAAAATGTAATTTACCTTTTTCTTTATCTAAGGTGTGAGAGAACGAGACTCTAAAAAAAGATTAAAAGACTAATATGATCTCTCAATTTTATAATACTGAACAGTAAAAATAATTAATTTAGTATCTAAAATTGAATGAATATACTCCTACTATAAACCTAGTTCTCAGTATTATTAATATTTCTAAATAATTTCTAGAATGACTAAATATTAATGAGGTTGCCACTCTTTAAATATATTCTTCAATATTACTATTTTTGTGTTCTAGTTGATTAAGAATCTCACATTTGATGAAAAAAATCGGTGTTGAACACTATATAAGTGAAGAGAGCTATTTGTCAAATGCCTTTACACTTTGGATGAAGATGTGATGCCAACTCACTGAAGGTGCAAACACGAGAAGGGGGGTTGAATTGTGTTTGACTAACTTGAATACTTTTTCTGTTTTTGCAGTTTTATAACAAAACCTAATGTATGAATCAAACAGAGTTAGCAGCGGATATAAAATAAAAATAAAACACAGAATTTTATACTGGTTCACCGTTAACGAGGCTACGTCTAGTCCATTCACTTTGAAGGATTTCACTAATTCAAAACCTTGAATTACAACAATACCACTGACCCTCCAAGTCAGTCTTCTCAAACAGTCTAACAATCCTAGACTTTTGAGGAATACAGCACCTTGACTTCTCAAGTCAAGTCTTCTCCTACCAATCTGCCAACCTCAGATTGTAGAAGGAATTACAACACCTTGAATCTAATTGCTAAGTAATCTGCTACCCCTTCTGACTCCTTCAGATTGTAGACTCTACTTCAACAACTTAGATCTAACACAAGGGAAAGAAAAACACGAGTGCTTGCTTCTGGAAAGCTGGAACTCACAATTAACCTCACTGAAAACTCGAGTGTTTGCTTCTGGAAGTGTATGCCTCTTTTGTGATTTTTCAATGCTAAGTATTGTGCCTTGAGCCTCCTTTTATAGATGCAGATTAGGGTCTCTTCCAAGCTTAATTTCGAGTTGTATCTTGCTGGATTCTCTTGCAAAAATATCTTGAACAATCGGGTTTCATTTAAATAAAAAACATATCTTTTTAGCTTCAGATTTGCTTTCGAAAATAACTTGGGCCAATCCTGTCTTTAATTAATTCTGGAACAAATCTTTCTTCCCGCCAATAGCTTCATGATTAAATCTGGACCGTTTGATTAACTGATTTCGACCACGCTGGACTAGCAAACTGATCTGCTGTGATCCTCTGATCTCGGCCAACACTGGACCACACGTTCTGATCTTCTGATCTCGGCCAACACTGGGCCATATGGTCTGATCTTCTGATTTCGGCCAACACTGGACCATGATGCTTAAATCTGGACCCTTGATCTGAATATCTTCCCTCTGATCTGGACCAATTCTGGACTAGGCCTGGATTGAACTGAAATTAACTCTGGACAAAGAATATTTAATTCTAGACATTTACCTCTTGATCTGGATCAGGTCTGGATCAATCTAAACATCATTTCTTTTGGTCTGGACTTAGTTTCATACTATGAACCAAGCTATCTTTTGGTCTGGGCCAAATCTGGACCAAGTCACTTGTTTTGGACCACTTATCTGAAGCTCGGGTTAAGTCTGGATCAAGTCAGGACTGTTTATCATTTCACTACCAAGCTATGTTCTGGTCAGAATAACTTTTGGACCAAGTCTGACTTATGGATCCTTCTGGTCTGAATCAACTCTCCCTCTGGCAGGCTTCCTACTGGTCTGGTCCAGGTCTCCTTCTGGACTCTGCTTCCTTCTTATCTGGGCTAGGAAAGATATCCTCTGATGTTATTTTGACATCCTGGAGTATCCTCTAGTGCATTCAGGATGCATCCTCTGGTACCTTCTGGATGCATTATCTGGTGACTTCTGGATGTGTATCCTCTGGTATGATTTTATCTTCTGAATATTCATCTTCTGCCTCTGGTGACTTCAGCTTCTGCCTCTAATAACTTCATCTTCTGGTGGCATTTGATTTAATAATTCAAGATACAAAATAAGATTACATAGAGTGCTTTTGTAAACATCAAAATCTTAAGTACTTAGAACCAACTTGGTTCCAACAATCTCCCCCTTTTTGATGATGACAAAACCTTAACTTATTTTGCTAGCTCGTAACTCGAAGTACTTGAAATACTACCTCTCGAACCAATATCTCCTCCTAAGTTTAATACTGACTTTTTCTTCTCTTTTACAACTCCTTTTTGAATCACTATTTCTTTTCTTCTCTTCTCCTCTCCTTTTCAACTCCTTCTCTATTCATCTCTTTATGATTTTTTTTCTTTATCCCTGTTTCTTCTCCTTTTCAACTCCTTCTCTTTTCACTTTTTCTTTTTCTCTCTTTATTTTTCTCTCTCCCTGTTTCCTCTCCTTTTCAACTCCTTCTCTTTTCATCTCTTTCTTTTTCGCTCCTCCTTTCTTTTTATCTCTCCTTTTCTACTTATTTCTCATTTTTCTCTCTCTCCCCCTTTTTGTCATCAGCCAAAAAGAGGTCCTACTATTTTTGTATTTTTGTTTTTTTCTTTACAAAGTACAGAAATTAAAAACAAAAAATAAAAGACATAAAATTAAAATTACAAGAAAATTAAAAGCTCCTAAGAAGACTACTTGAGCTAGTCAGATATGGAGGTAATGCTGAGATGCTTCTTGACGAACTCGAACCTATCTTCTGGTAATGCTTTGGTGAAGATGTCAGCCCATTGATGATCAGTGTCCACAAACTGGATGCTTAAAGTCCCTTTTTGAACATGGTCCCTAATGAAATGGTGTTTTATTTCAATGTGTTTGGCTCTAGAGTGTAAGATAGGGTTCTTGGTTAGGTTTATGGCTGAAGTGTTATCACAGAACAAAGGGATATTGGTTTCGAAGATGTTGTAATCTTAAAGTTGATGTTTCATCCAGATTAACTGTGAGTTGCATCCTGCTGCTGATATATACTCAGCTTCGGCTGTTGACATAGCAATGGTGCTTTGTCTTTTTCTTGACCAAGAGATCAAATTATCACCTAAGAAAGTGCAGTTGCCGCTTGTACTTTTCCTTTCCAGCTTGTCTCCAGCATAGTCGGAATCACAAAAACCTCTGAGTTTGTAGGTGGGGGTTTTCTTGTATAATAAGGTAAGGTTGGTGGTTCCTTTAAGGTATCTCAGAATTCGTTGGACAGCAGTTAAATGGGATTCCCTAGAGTCAGCTTGAAAACGGGCACAGACACAAACACTAAACAAGATGTCAGATCTAGAAGCAGTTAAATAAATACGGGACCCAATCATACCTCTGTATGTTTTCTGGTCTACCTTTTGGCTGGTTTCATCTTTCTCAAGTGAGCAGGTTGGGTGCATGGGGGTGGCCATAGGCTTACATTCACTCATTTTGAATTTTTTAAGAAGTTCTTTAGTATATTTAGATTGGTGAATAAGTATACCTGATTTACCTTGGTGAATCTGAATTCCCAGGAAGAACTTGAGTTCTCCCATCATGCTCATTTGAAACTTTTTCTGCATTAGGTCAAAAAAATCCTTGCACAAAGTGCCATTAGTAGATCCAAAGATGATATCATCAACATAAACTTGAATAATTAAAATATCATTTTTAATGGATTTCCTAAATAGAGTATTATCAATCTGGCCTCTATCAAATTCATTCTTAAGCAAAAAGTTAATAAGTCTGTCATACCATACCCTTGGTGCTTGTTTTAAACCATATAAAGATTTCTTAAGTTTAAAAACATGGTATGGAAAATCAGAATTTTCAAATCTAGGTGGCTGTTTGACATAGACTTCCTCACTTATGTAGCCATTTAAGAATGCACTTTTAACATCCATTTGATACAACATTATATCGTGATTAGCAGCAAATGATAAAAGAATTCTAATTGCTTCTAACCTGGCTACTGGAGTAAATGTCTCAGTGTAATCGATACCTTCTTGTTGACTGTATCCTTGAGATACTAATCTGGCTTTGTTCCTTACCACTTCACCTTTTCATTGAGTTTATTCCTGAACAACCACTTAGTTCCAATAATGTTTTTGTTTGGTCTGGATACCAGATCCCAAACATCATTCCTTTAGAATTCATTCAGCTCTTCTTGCATTGCAAGTATCCAACCTTCCTCTACCAAAGCCTCATCAACATTGCTTGGTTCAATTGTTGAGAGTGAACCAAACAGACTGGTTTCTCTACTGGCATGGATTGGATGACATATAATTACGTAGTCTTGGATTGCGCTCGAAAATTAGTTCTTTTCCCCGAACCTGGAGTCGTTCGGTATGTCGCTGCTAACAAACTCGAAGTATGTCTAAGAGAAGGAACTCAGGAATTTCTATCATTGGCTAATGTGGAGACCAAGATGGATGTGAACATAGAAGATGTGGTGTTAGTCAAAGAATATCTGGATGTATTTCCAACAGAAATTCCAGGATTACCCCTGGTGAGAGAGGTGGAGTTCTTCATTGATTTGCACCCAGGAACTGGACCTATTTCAATTGCGCCGTACCAGATGTCGCCATTGGAATTAAGCGAGTTTAAGGGTCAAATTGAAGGTTTATTGGAGAAAGGATTTATCAGACCAAGTGTGTCGCCATGGGGAGCTCCGGTGTTGTTGGTTAAGAAGAAGGATGGATGTTCACGCTTATGTGTGGATTACCGGCAACTTAACAAGGTAATTGTCAAGAATCGTTATCCTTTACCACGCATCAATGATTTGATGGACCAATTGAGGGGAGCCGCAGTGTTTTCAAAGATTGATTTGAAGTCAGGATACCATCAGATTCGGGTAAGAGGAGATATTCAAAAAACTGCTTTCAGGACCCGTTACGGACATTATGAATATCTCGTTATGCCTTTTCGAGTTACGAATGCACCAGCAATATTTATGGATTATATGAATAGAATTTTTAGCCCATTCTTGGATAAATTCGTGGTGGTGTTCATTGATGATATATTGATTTATTCAAAGGATGAAGAAGAACATGGAGAACATCTACGCCAAGTTCTTGAAGTCTTATGTGAGAAGCAATTGTATGCTAATTTGTCGAAGTGCAAGTTTTGGCTAGAGAAAGTGAACTTCTTGGGACATGTGATAACAAAAGAAGGAATCGTTGTGGATCCGGCAAAGATTGAGACAATTCTTGCCTAGAAACAGCCTCAGACTATCACAGACATACGGAGTTTTGTCGGACTAGTAGGATACTACAAGAGATTTATTGAAGGATTTTCTAAGATTGTAGCTCCTTTGACACAACTCACCAGAAAGAATCAGCCGTTTGCATGGACAGAGAGGTGTGAGGAAAGTTTTCAGTTGCTAAAGGAAAAGTTGACAACCTCACCAGTATTGATTTTGCCACAGCCGGAGGAACCATATGAAGTATACTGTGATGCATCTCACCAAGGTTTGGGATGTGTTTTGATGCAACACAAGAAAGTTGTAGCCTACGCCTCAAGGCAGTTGAAAACTCACGAACGAAACTACCCTACTCACGATTTAGAGCTTGCTGCAGTAGTGTTTGCGTTAAAGGTCGGGAGGTACTACTTATATGGATGCACGTTCACGGTGTTCAGTGACCATAAGAGTTTGAAGTATCTGTTCGATCAGAAAGAATTGAACATGCGTCAGAGGAGATGGATGGAGACTCTCAAGGATTTTGACTTTTCATTGCAGTACCACCCTGGAAAAGCCAATGTGGTGGCTGATGCATTGAGTCGGAAAAGTGTGTCAGTATCTTCAATGATAATGGCCAGACAACAAGAGTTGTGGGAAGCATTTAGAGACTTACACTTGGACGTAAAGTTCGCACCAGGAATTGTAAAGTGTGGAATGATAACAATTTCGAGTGGTTTACTTGAGGAGATTGCAAACTTGCAAGATGACGCATTGATCCAAGAAAAGAGGAATCTGATAGCGCAAGGACAGACACCTGAGTTCAGCGTCGGAACAGATAATATTCTGAGATGTAATGGAAGAGTTTGTGTACCACAAGTTGCAGAGATGAGAAGAGCGATTTTGGAAGAGGCTCATAAGAGTAAGTTAAGTATTCATCCTGGAGCGACCAAGATGTACCAGGACTTAAGGCAGAATTTCTAGTGGCCAGGTATGAAGAGGGATGTGGCGGAATATGTATCGGCTTGTTTAACTTGTCAGAAAGCGAAAGTGGAACATCAACGACCTGCTGGAATGTTGCAGCCTCTGGATATACTGGAATGGAAGTGGGACAACATTTCCATGGATTTTATAACATGACTGCCCAAGACAAGGAAAAAGAATGATTCAATTTGGGTAATAGTGGATCGATTGACAAAGTCCGCACATTTCTTACCAGTAAGAACCACTTACAAAGTAGATAAGCTGATGGAAATCTACATCGCTGAGATTGTGAGGTTACACGGAGTTCCATCGAGTATAGTATCGGACAGTGATCGAAAATTCACATCTCATTTTTGGGAGCGCTGCATGAAGCTTTGGGAACAAAACTGAAATTGAGTTCCGTTTACCATCCACAAACAGACGGACAGACTGAGAGAACAAACCAGTCTTTGGAAGATCTATTGAGGGCATGTGTTTTGGATGATAGAGGAAACTGGGATGAGGTGTTGCCATTGATTGAGTTCACTTACAACAATAGTTTCCACGCAAGTATTGGAATGGCACCCTATGAGGCTTTGTATGGACGCAAGTGTCAGACGCCTTTATGCTGGTATAAGGACGGAGAGAGTATGATTGTTGGACCTGAGATGGTGGAACAGACCACAGAGAAAATCAATACGATACAAGAGAAAATGAAGGTTTCACAAGATCGTCAAAAGAGTTATGCGGACAAGCGTCGATGGCCTTTGGAATTCGAGCAGGGTGATCATGTATTTCTAAGGGTCACGCCTACAACCGGAGTTGGCAGAGCTATTAATTCAAGAAAGTTGACTCCGAAATTCATTGGACCATACCATATTACTGCACGAATTGGACCATTGGCTTATCGGATTGCGTTACCTCCCATACTGTCCAATATTCACGACGTATTTCATGTGTCGCAGTTAAGAAAATACATTGGAGACCCGTCACATGTGATCGAGCCAGATACAATTCAGTTGAGGGATAACCTGTCATTTGAAGTATTTCCCGTAAGGATTGAAGACAAGAAGATTAAATAGTTAAGGAACAAGGAAGTCCCACTAGTCAAAGTGATTTGGAATTCGACTACGGGAGACGCGAGTTGGAAACTGGAGAGTAAGATGAGGGAACAATATCCTCAGTTGTTTATCGACATGTAGTTTTGAGGACGAAACTAATTTAAGAGGGGTGGTAATGTAAGACCCTTAAATTTAAAATTAAAATTATGGAATTAATACTAAAGTGTATTTTGGGGATATTTGTAAAATATTTAATATATGTATGTTTTGAGTAAATATATATATATAAATATTTATTTTTGAAGATATATTAAGATTATTGGATGAAGAATAAATTAATTTAATTACGAGTAATTAAATTAACGGACAATTAATTAATGGATTATCGGCTAATTGCGACGAGACTGGTTAAGTGCTGAGGATTAGACAAGTGTCAGGTGAGGTGGCACCTACACAAGCCTATATATAGGAGTGGGAAGGATGGGTGAAATCAGAACACCATTCCTCCTCCCTTACTGCCCATACTGCATGTAACAGTCTCACCTTCTCCATTCCCTTTCCATTCTGAATTCTGTTCACGATTTCAAAAAAAAAAAAAAGAGGGAGTTCCTCAAAAGTGACATTAATTGGAAATCTAAGCACCAAACCAGAAAACCCCCAGTACAAAAGTTGTTCCCCTCATCATTCCGAAGCTAGAGAACTTATTTTCGTAGCTGCAAAAACAAGCGGGAGTTTCGCCGATTTTTGACGCGTAAACGGGAACGAAAACAGAAACGTGAGAAGTAGCAGAAACGCAACAAGGGTAAGGGCACCTTCCACTTTCTAGCTGCATTAGGGCTGTAAATGCATAACTATCATGACATTACTGATGTTTTCATCATTGTTTAAAGAAAACTGTTTTTGCAATGACATTTTGAAAAAAAGAAGAAAATGCATTATGTTGATGTGTAATGATTCTGTGATGGTTGCTGTTTGGTTGAATGCAGTAATGTTGTTTTGTGTTGTGTGTGGGAAAACTGAAAAATGTCTTGCATGTTATTTTGAAGATGATCAAAATGCATATTTTTAAAACTGTGGTGCTGGTTGTTATAAAATGCGAAAATGGACTCTGTTGGTGTTTTGGGTGTATGTGATGCCTGCTGTTTGGCTGAATGTGTTAATGTTGTTCTGATGGTGTGAGAAAGCTGAAATGCTTTGCATGTTGTTCTGTTTGTGTGAGAAAGCTGGAAATGCTTTGCATGTGTTTTGAGAAATGATCAGAATGTAAATGGTTAAAAATGTCTTTTGCTGTGGTTGACATTCTGTTTGAGTGGTTTAAGCAAAACTGTGATGAATGATCTGGTGTTGCTGATGTTTTCAAAAGAAAATGGATTTTAAATGATGAAAGTGTTTTTCTGGAAAAGTTGTATTGATGAAAAATGCTTGAGTTTTGTGGTTCAAAAGAATGTTGAATCTATTTTGGTGTTTTGTTGGTTTTTCAAAGGAAACAGTTTGAAAATGTGTTGAAGTCCCACAAAAAATTTCACTGAATTCAAAGGTGTATTCGAATACAACATGAGTGTATTCGAATACAGCCTGCCAAGCTTCTGTCTTACTCATGTTTTCAAACTTGTATTCGAATACGGGCCTCTGTATTCGAATACAGAGAAAGGATTTTTGCTTCTGACTTAGCATCTGTATTCGACTACGACCCTGTCGTATTCGAATACAGAAGTGAAATGTTAACACTGTATTCGCATCTGTATTTGACTACGACAGCCTCGTACGAATACAAGATACTATTTTTCATAATTTTTGCTTTTGTATTCGAATACAAGGGAGCTATATTCGAATACAGATTCGGGTTTTTCCAGAAACTCAAGTTTTAGCTTTTGTATTCAAATACAGATTCGTGTTTTCCAGAAAATCAAGTTTTAAACATTGTCATGTAAATCCTAAAGTGTTGAGAAACTTTGGAAAGGTTTGAAATGATTTAAAATGGAGTTTTTGAAATAGTTTTGCAAAGGAGATGATGAGACTCTTGAAAACCTTAAATGATATTGGGAAAATGCTGGATTTGTACTGTTATATCTTCTGTATTCGACTACAGGTATGCTGTATTCGAATACAGAGTGCTGAAATTGCAGTTTTATGCTTCTGTATTCGAATACAAGGGAGCTGTATTCGAATACAGATTCGGGTTTTTCAGAAAATCAAAGTTTTAAACATTGTTTTATAAACTTTAAGTGTTAGGGAGTATTTGGGAAGGTTTGTGACAAATTAAAACTGGAATTTTGTGATAGTTTGAAGTGGTGGTGATGAAGTTTTTGAGACTTTACTGATGTTGTGAAAATACTGATTTTTTTTACACTGTGACAACCTTTGTATTCGAATACAAGGAGGCTGTATTCGAATACAGAGTGTTGATTCTGCCCTATTTTTGGCTTTTGCATTCGAATACAATGAAGTTGTATTGGAATACAGATTCGTATTTTCCAGAAATCTTAGTTTTAAACACTATTTTATGAATTTTAAGAGTTGGGGGAGAGACTTATGATAATTAAGAATGGAATTTTGAGATAATGTAAAGTGATAATGATTGCTTGAATGTTTAATCATTGATGTGTTGATGATGAAATTAATTTTGTTGAGATGTTTTGGGGGAAATGCTGGAAAGGCTGAGTTTTTCTGATATTGCATATTGTTTTCAGTGAAGAGAAAACATTGCATGTCCATGCATTTCATAGTTAGGTGGTGACCGCGATGGGCCATAGAGTAATGCGGTAACCGTGATGGTTCGCGAAGTTAAGTAGTAACCACAGTAGTGGGCTACAGAATGGCCGCGTGTTCGTGGTGGTCCATTCTATCCGTGCGAGGATTTAACTTCTGTGTATTTGGCATGTGAGAGGCTAATACACGTGAAAGTAGTAACCGTGATGGGTTGTAGAGTGGTCGCGTGTTCGTGGTGGTCCATTCAAATACGTAAAATGTGCTGGTCTGTTGAGCGACTGCACTGGTGCTGATCTGTTGAGCGATTGCACCTGGTCTTGAGGGCCGTTAAAGTCAAACATATTTAAATTGTGCTGGTCTGTTGAGCGACTGCACCTTGGTAATTCCAAGAAGTTGAATACATGAGCATATACATATTGCATCGGGGCGATTGACCGGTGGGTCACGATTTGTGGTATATGTTGATGATTGGAAATTGTTGTGTGTAAGTACTCTATGTAATCTGAATTTTTGATAAATGATTGTGATTGCTGTAGTGTTGGCTGTACTTACAACATATTTTCCATATTAATTGGTTGCTGTTTTGAAAAGGCATACATGTCATGAAATTTCAAAATGAGCATCTTAATTTTCATCATTGTTATATGATATGCCATGGATATTGTTGTTACTGTGAGATATATGTTATGTGTTATTTGTTAATTTCGGTCGGTGACCCTCTACTATTATTGTGGAAATTGGGCTTTGCCCTCAGATGAACCCCAAACCCGTCCCACCGACGGTTAAACTAACGACGGAGATGTCGTTAGTTTTCCTTGATATTCGTATACGGAGTCTTTGTGGACAACGCAAAGGGACGGACAGCTGGCCGAAGACGAGACTTATAGAGGATGCGGCGGAGACCGTGCTACTGTGCTTAGTGCATGATCAGTTAGATTTGATGTATAGGATTTTGAGCTGGAAAATGTACTTTGTTTTTAATTTGGGAATTATTGAACCACTTTTCCGCTAAAACATTCCGCACTCTGATATTTTCTTCTGAGATGTTATCACATTGATCTTTTGAAATGTATTAATGTTTATTATTAATTTCCAAAGATAAGTACTTAGTGATATTTATGATGAAACTAATTAATTACGTTCATCGATTAAATTAAGACGTACCTTTTTATGAAATGAATTTAAGGAAATTTTATTTCAATTCTTTTGAAGTAATGAATTGGAAAATCATTTTAATTATTTATTTTAAAAATAAAAAAAAAATAGACTCGCGCTGTGTTTTAAACTCGGGGTGTTACAGTTCCTTTAAGGTATCTCATAATTCGTTGGACAGCAGTTAAATGGGATTCCCTAGAGTCAGCTTGAAAACGGGCACAGACACAAACACTAAACAAGATGTCAGGTCTAGAAGCAGTTAAATAAAGAAGGGAACCAATCATACCTCTGTATGTTTTCTGGTCTACCTTTTGGCTGGTTTCATCTTTCTCAAGTGAGCAGGTTGGGTGCATGGGGGTGGCCATAGGCTTACATTCACTCATTTTGATTTTTTTAAGAAGTTCTTTAGTATATTTAGATTGGTGAATAAGTATACCTGATTTACCTTGGTGAATCTGAACTCCCAAGAAGAACTTGAGTTCTCCCATCATGCTCATTTGAAACTCTTTCTGCATTAGGTCAGAAAACTCCTTGCACAAAGTGCCATTAGTAGATCCAAAGATGATATCATCAACATAAACTTGAATAATTAAAATATCATTTTTAATGGATTTCCTAAATAGAGTATTATAAATCTGGCCTTTATCAAATTCATTCTTAAGCAGAAAGTTACTAAGTCTGTCATACCATGCCCTTGGTGCTTGTTTTAAACCATATAAAGATTTCTTAAGTTTAAAAACATGGTTTGGAAAATCAGAATTTTCAAATCTAGGGGGCTGTTTGACATAGACTTCCTCACTTATGTAGCCATTTGAGAATGCACTTTTAACATCCATTTGATACATAGTTATATCGTGATTAGCAGCAAATGATAAAAGAATTCTAATTGCTTCTAACCTGGCTACTGGAGCAAATGTCTCATAGTAATCGATACCTTCTTGTTGACTGTATCCTTGAGCTACTAATCTGGCTTTGTTCCTTACCACTTCACCTTTTTCATTGAGTTTATTCTTGAACACCCACTTGGTTCCAATAATGTTTTTGTTTGGTCTGGATACCAGATCCCAAACATCATTCCTTTGGAATTCATTCAGCTCTTCTTGCATTGCAAGTATCCAACCTTCCTCTGCCAAAGCCTCATCAACATTGCTTGATTCAATTGTTGAGAGTAAACCAAACAGACTGGTTTCTCTACTTGATGATCTGATCTTTAAAGGTTCTGCTGCACTCCCAATAATGAGAGATTATGGATGTGAAGACTTGTACTTCCATCCATTCTTCCCTCTGACTTGTCTTCAGAGTCAGCATGTTCTTCTTCATCTTGATCTTTCTCAAATTCTACTACTGGTCCAGCTTCTGGTTCTTGTGCCTCTGGTTCACCTGCAATTTCCTCATCTTGCTTTGACTTTTCAGAGTCAAGTTGTTTATCATCAAACTTAATGTGGATTGATTCTTCCACATTGTTAGTTTCTTTGTTAAACACTCTATAAGCTTTCGATCTCTCAGCGTAACCAATAAAGGTACACTTTTGAGATCTAGAGTCAAACTTAACTATGTTATCTTTATTGTTTAAGATAAAACAAGTACAGCCAAATTGCTTGAAGTAGGAAATGTTAGGTTTCTTAACTTTCCACATTTCATATGGAGTTTTATTTAAGATTGACCTAATGTACACTCTATTCTGAATATAGCAAGCTGTGTTGACAACTTCTACCCAAAGGTAGGTGGCAAGCTTCATATCATTCAGCATGGTTCTGGCCATCTCCTGCAGTGATCTATTCTTTCTTTCCACCACTCCATTCTGTTGAGGTGTTCTGGGGGATGAGAAGTTGTGAGAGATACCATTCTCATCACAGAATTCTTCAAAGTATTTGTCCTCGAATTCACCTCCATGATCACTTATGATGGTTATGATCTTAATACCCTGTTCATTCATAACTTGCTTACAAAAAGAAATAAACACTTTGTGAGATTCATCTTTGTTCTTTAAAATTTTTACCCAAGTCCACCTTGAGTAATCATCAACAATCACAAAACCATATTTCTTACCACTGAGAGAAGCTATTTGAACAGGACCAAACAGATCTAAGTGAAGCAGTTCAAGTGGTTGAGAGGTAGAAACACATTTTTTAGTTTTAAAGGAACTTTTAGTTTGTTTACCTCTTTGACATGCTTCACACAGAATCTCAGTTTTGGAGCTTACCTTGGGAAGCCCTCTTACCAACTGGAGTTTGCTCAACTTAGATATAAGTCTAGGGTTTGCATGCCTTAGCCTCTTGTGCCAAATCAGATTCTGCTCACTTACAGATAATAGGCATTTAACATGTTGCTTAGCAAGACTAAACAGATCAATTTTATAAACATTATCCTTCCTAATGCCAGTGAATAAAACAGACCCATCAAGTTGACTGATAGCTTTGCAAGTTTTCTGATTAAAGATAACATCATAATTGCAATCACTTAATTGACTTATGCTCAGAAGATTATGTTTTAGCCCTTTAACTAACAGAGCATTTTTAATAGAAAGAGAAGAAGAAGTGTTACCAACAGTTCCTGTACCAATAATCTGACCTTTCTAGTTTCCTCCAAAGGAAACTTTGCCTCCATTCTTCATAGTCAGATTAAGAAACATAGATTTGTCTCCTGTCATGTGTTTAGAGCATCCACTGTCAAGACACCAAACTTTGTGTTGCTGATCAGACCTTGCTTTTTCTCTGTCAGAATCAGAGTCAGATTCGGACTCAGACTCTGCTTCTGTTCGAGCCATCAGAGCCAGTTATGCTTCAGGCCTATTTGAGCAGTTTCCTTGATTCTGCTTTGGACGATAAACCATGTTCCTCTGATGATTCTGGAACATGTTTTGGTTCTGGTAACTTTGGTGAATCTGGTGATTCTGATAACCTTGATGATTCTGGTGATTTGGGTGAATCTGGTGGTTCTGATGAATCTGGTGTTGAGGAAAAAACCTTTTTGATATATGTTTTAATGACAACAAACCTTTTAAATTAAATGATTAAGTTTTATGAATGGTGGTCTACTAATGATTTCACTTAAGTTTTATTTAAGGAACATGAATGCATAAGTGAACAAAGCAAGAATCCATTCACTTCATCAAAATGCACAAATGTGATCAATTACAATCAAAAGAGGCCACTCAAATCACAAAGAAAAAGGCCATGAATCAAGCTGCCAAAACAAGACTGAACAGTCTCTAGAATGTCCAGAATTAACAGCATGTTAATGATTCAAGAAAAACCAAGAAATCAGCATAAAGAACACTCTTGACACAATTTGGAAAAATAGAGGATGCTACCCGATGACATCTTCAGAAGATACCTCCAGAAGACGATATCAGAGGATACCTCCAGAATACTATCAGAGGATACCTCCAGAAAACGATATCAGAGGATATCTCCAGAAAATACATTCAGAGGATACCTCCAGAATACTATCAGAGGATACATCCAGAAAACTATCAAAAGATACCTCCAGAAAACGATATCAGAGGATATCTCCAGAAAATACATTCAGAGGAAGAACCAAGTCTGTTCTTGAACATCAGAATGTCCAGAATAATCAGAACAGTCTCCAGAATGATCTTCTATCAAGAATGATCACCAGTCTCTAGGAATGATCATTAGTCTCCAGAAATGATCATCAATCTCCAGAATGATTATCATTCACCAGCATGATTAACAACTATCTTCAGAATGATCAAACATCAATCTCCAGCATGTTAACAATCAAATCTCCAGCATGTTTAACATTATTCTCCAACAGAGTATCATCAGTCCAGAATGATACAATCATTCTCCAGCATACTGAACATCATTCTCCAGCTTGACTGCCAAGAACGTTGAACGATCTTGAAGTATGTTTACATCAAAGCAGATCCAAGAAAAGATCAGGAAGACATCCAGAATGATCAAAACTGAACCTCCAGATTGATTATCAATCTCCAGAAAGTTCAGATACAAGGACTCCAGATTGATTATCAATCTCCAGAATTTTCATTAACATTCTGCAGAAGTTCATCATCATTCTCCAAGTTGTTTTGACATAATCAAAACTCCAGATCAAATCAAAGATATTAACAAATATATTTGAAGTACAAAGGATCATTAAACAAAGGAAATCTGATCAAGAATCAAAGGTTTCAGCCCAGTCAAAATAGAAATTAAAAATAGTCAAAAGCTGGATTACTTTTAATCAGAAATATTGCCTTTGGTCAAGCCTGACAAGAGCACTACCAATGGCTCTATTTGACCATCATTAAATGCTCTCACGCCTATAAAAGGAAGGCCAAAGCTCAGAAAGAAAATACAGCTTCAAGTACAGAGAAAAACATCACTCACATACATCTACACACTTGAAAGCTTCTCAAGAAATCAATAACCTTCTATTTCGAATTCTTTATCTTTAGTTTACTGAAACCATTTGTAAAGAATCTAAACTCAAACAAGAGTTGAGTCAAACGAGATTCTGTTTTAAATCCTATCATTGTCATTCAACACTCAAGATTATAAGGCTTGTTTATAGCTTGAGTGAGTCATTTTTAGAAAAATCCTTTTAAGGTTAAAAGGTGAAGTTGTAAAATCCTATCAAGGGTTGATAGGTGATTCGATTGTAATTCTTTCTGGGTGGAAAGGATTGACAAACTGTAACAGATCAAGGCTGATCTGAACTAGGTGCTGTAAAACCAAGAAGGTTCTTATTTTAAACACTTAGTGGAAAATCTCACCGTTGTGAGGACTGGACGTAGCCCGGGTTGGGTGAACCAGGATATATCTGTGTGTGATATCTCTTCCCTTATCTCTATTTACTTTCAGTCTGTTAATTATCAAGTTAAATAGATAAACTGAACTATTGATTTTAACTAACCAAGAACGTTCTCTGTTTTCTGGTGAAAACCAAGAAACGTTCTCCTTTTTCTGTTTTCACAACCAAGATCAATCTTGAGTTATTTTCTTAAGTTTTTAAGAGGAATTTTAAAAGGGCGGATTTACAATTCAAACCCCCTTTCTTGTAAATCGATATTGCTACTTCAATTGGTATCAAAGCTTGGTTTCTAAAGATTAAGCACCTAACAAGTGTTAGAGGAAAAGATTCAGGAAGAAGAAGTAATGTTAGAAACCAACATGTGCTTAAAGGAAAACCTAGAAAATAATGAGGTAACCATCTCTGAACTCTGTCCTTTATGTGAATAAATGGAAAAAGAATTTGATAATCTTTTATGTGATTCAAATCTTCTTGCTCAAAAATATGGTTTATTAAAAGAACAACTCCGTAAAGAAAAAGAAGAAAAAGAGAAAGCCCATGCTATGAATGACGAACTCAGAATGGTCATTCAAAGTTTGCAGCAAACTCATTTAAAAACGGTTGAGCAACAAAAGACTCTTAATGAGATAACCATAAAAAATGATTTTCCAAAATGTTCTGAAACTAAAGAAGAAAGTACCTCTTTAAAAATAAAAGCTCATGAAATGAAAAATGATTTAACCAACTTGTTTACAAGCACTGAAACATTTCAAAAGAATTTGATATCTGAAGAAAGGATATTTGACAAAGATGATTTATGTTTCAAAACTTCTCAAAAAGTAAAGATTTATGAAAACCTTTTTGTTCCTAAAAGAAAAGAGGAGAAATGCAAAACCAAATGTTCATATTGCACTAAATTTGGACATCTGGAATTTGTATGTTATTTTAAGAAAAGAGATGAAAAAATCAAGAACAGAAGGATCTTTAAAAAAGAAGTACATTCTGGAACAAAAACAAGACTTTCTCCAGGAAACTTGAAAAAGGGAGAACGTTCTCTAGGTAGCCTTAAAAAGGGAGAAGGTTCTGGAACACAAATAGAACTTTCTTTAGAAAGTTTGAAAAAAGGAGAATGTTCTGGAATTTATCAAAATCAATTTCAAAGACGTTTAAAACTCAAATTTTCAAACCTTCTTAAAAACCAACAACAAAGTGTTCCTCTTATTCCAAGAATGACCACTACGAGTCAACTTGCTATTTTAAAAAGAGATCAAGTTTTAAAAAATCTTCTAAAAGAAGATATACTAACCATCAAGGACCGAAACAAATATGGGTACCAAAATCATTACTAACTTGTGATGCAGGAACACCATCCAACAATCAAGAAAGAACATCGATACATGAAAAAGGCTTTCTCAATACACATGAATGGAAAAGTATGGTGCCGCCTCTCATTACAAAAATTTGCAGCGTCTATAACCTTTGGAAACATTAACAAATCAAAGGTACATGTATCATTTGTTGAAATAATTTTGCGTAGATTAAGGATGTTTGATATGTGAAAGATAACTTCGTAAAATTGCTTTTAAAGTTTTTTTTAAACCCCACATGGCTGAAGTAAACAAACATCCTCATGTTTCATTTTAAAGAAAAATTCTTATGTTTTATACTTAGGTGAATTTCCAACTGAATCATGTTTTTAAGTCTTTTAAAGAAAAAATTTGTCATTTCCAGAAATGATCAAAGGAAATTTGAAATATTATTCTTCAAATAATTCTTTGATGAAAATGATATTTCACATGATTTGTTTGTCAAAAAAAAACTTTCAAAAAATATGAAGTTACAAGAAATTAGTTACAAGAAATGAATAGAAAAATTTTTAATAAATCAAGTGTTGAAAAATAATTTTGGAGTGAAGCCACAAAAATTGTTTATCATGTTCTTAATCTTGGCTTTAGTAGAAAATATCTTTGACATATCTTCATATCCTTTTTTTATAGAAAGCAAAACATATCATACTTTGACATTTTTGAATGTCATTACTATGTTTCACAAGATAAAGAAAGTATGAGCAATTTGTTTTAAAACACCATCAAAGTATATATTTTGAAAGCTCTACATTCCATAAATATTATAGAATCTCAAGGCCCAAATTATAGATGATATTATGCATATTATGTTTGATGAATATGTTGATTTTTATGATGAAAGATAGGATGGTGAAGAAAAATATTACAATGTTAAATTTGGATAAATCACAAAGTTGATAGATAATGTTCAAATATCATCCATGGAAACTCCAAAGTATGATCTTAAAGTGGAAAAACAAAAAGGATCTAAGAGAAAAATCAAATTAAGAAAGAAGGTACACAACAGAACAATCTGCACGAAACCGAGATTGATAAACAATCTCCGTTTCATTCTCCACCAAAAAGCTGGAGAACAATTGGAGACCATCCTCAAACACAAATCATTGGAGATACAACTGATGGTATTAGAACAAGAATGTCATTCAAATATACTGTCAACAATAACATGGCAATGATCTCCCAAATTGAAAACAAAATCAATTAAAGAAGTCATAGTTGATCAATCTTGGATTGAAGTAATGAAGGAAGAACTTCTTCAATTTGACAAGAATAAAATTTGGACTCTTGTTCTAGATCCACAAGATCAATCTATCATTGGAACAAGATGGGTATTCAGAAACAAGCTAGATGAAGAAGAATATAAGAGAATGATCAATTTAAGCAAAAATGGTTCATACCAGAACATTCTCCACAAAAGCAGAATGTTCTTGATAGTTTATATGCAACATCTAATCAAAACTGATGTTTCTTATTATGATGATATGGTTGAAGAACATCAACAACTTCTAAATGAGTTTGAACCATTTGTTTTTTGCATTCCTACACCTATCTCACTATTGACCCTTCATCCAAAAAAAAAACATCTCCTCATGATCAAGGTATTGGAAGAACTAATTGGGAGGAATTTATTACTGGTACCAAAGTTGCTGGAGGTGAAAAAGAAACCTCAGTTATTGAGAATAACATTGCTACTGCTCAAGAACGTTCTCCATCTTGTACAACCACAACAACTGCCCCTCACGAACGTTCTTCACCTCCAACAAACATTCTCCCTTCTCCCTCCATTCAACATTACTACTTCAATTGATATTACAAAAAAATGATAACAATGTGGCTATGATTTCTCAAACATAGCCAAAAATCGACCATTGAAGCCAAAATAGAGAAATCTTGACTTAATGTCATAATGGAGGAATTCTCTTAACAACAAAAGCTAGATTGTCTCATTTCAAGCATCAATCAAGCTAAATGAATGAGCATGAAGAAAAGCTCCAAAATATTCAAAAATTTCTCGTCAATGAACAAGATCACTAAAGGAGGTACACTCAATCCCAAATTCTTATGATATTTGCATCATGACAAGAATGAATATTTTTTTATATTATGTGATTGATTGGGTGGTCTTAAAATTAAAAATACATGTTATTTTTTATGCAAGTATCACTTTAAAGTTTAAATTGATTACATTACTCTTTGTCATTACTTGTATGTGCATATGCCTATTTTCTATTCTAAATTCAACATGTTTTCACTCTTTGTTCATACACTTTTTTATGATAAACCAGTGTGCAAACCCAGTTTGAAGTTCAAAATTATTGTTCTAGTTATAAAGACATTTAAAATAAATTAGTGTCTTTAATAATTAGACAAATGGATGTTTTGTCAAGTATACTTCATTGAACCTTTTTACACTTTGCACAATAACATCTTTCAAATTATCATGTTAAATGAATTAACATCATTCACCTTCTTATGAATTAGAAAGTATTATTTAGCATGTTCTCTTCAATTGTTTTGAATATATTGAAATAGTCTATACATTGTTTGTTGTCTAAGTATAATTTTTTTTAATATGGCTTTTCAAAAAACCAAAAAATTGAGTTTATAACGTGGCTTTTGAAAATTATCCTTCTTCAACATATTTTAAATTTATATCTTGGTTTAGGATTCATTTTTGAAGGATTTCAACAAGAGAATATGTGTTAAGTCTTCATGAAAATGATTTTTGTCTCTTGTGGCTTTAAAACTCAAAAGTAATCCAAAAAAGATTATGCCATGAAAAGTCAAAAATTGATATGTGAACATTTTGAAGCATATTAATAGATGTCTTTAAAAATGAGTCTTATTTGTTGCTTACTTCTTTTGTGAAAATTGATCTAAAGTGTTTAAATTTATTTTAAGCATGATAGATAAAAATAGCAACAATAAAAAAGTCTCATGAAAGTAAGCTTGAACATATACCTTATTGTTTATTTGTGTGTTTACAAAAAACTTTGAGAAAAACATTTCTTTAATGTGGGCAAATCCTTTGGCATTTTTTATTATCCATTTAAAAAATTAGTTTTTAAAAAATACAAACATTCTTCGCATAAGAATGTTTTGTAAAGAGAGAAATTATATGTGATTCATCTTATTTCGCTTCCTTATATGCGCTCATTCTTTCTAGTTATAAAAATGAAAAATGGATCTATTTCTAACAATAAGCTTGATCATGTTCAAATTGAAAGGTGATCGCTTGTGAAAGAGGACAAAGAGCAAAGTGGCATTTTCCTTGTTTTATGGAACTTTGAAATATTAAAGAATGTTAATTTCATAATACTCAGGGGGAGTTTTTAAAATATTATTCTTCTTAAAACTGAAGTCTACTCATTGTTTTCTTTCCAAAAAATGAGAAGAATATATATATTCATTGACTATTTTTCAAACTTGACTGCATTATATTCATATTATTGTTGATATCATTATCCATATCTTGATTGCAATATTGACTACAATGATATGATCATTATACATGCTATGTTCTTTAATGCTAAATGCAAACTTGACTAGTTTGATATATGAATGCATTGGTCAACCACATGATTTCTATGTGTAGTACACTCATTCTATTACTCCATTTTTTTTTTACTTCTATGAGTATTCCCCCAACCTTTTCGATAGATGTCAAAAGGGGGAGAGAAATATATGATGGATATAAAATGATAGAAGTTAATGAAGAATGTTAAGAATTAATCTCTTGCATATGTTTAGGGGGAGTTTAATTAGAATGATAAGAATTAAACTCTGGCATGTGTTTAGGGGGAGTTTAATTACATATTTAAGAACATTCTTGCATTATATTTATATCCATCCGTAAAACTTATGATTTATTCAAAAGGTTTGTCATCATCAAAAAGGGGGAGATTGTTGAGGAAAAAACCTTTTTGATATATGTTTTAATGACAACAAACCTTTTAAATTAAATGATTAAGTTTTATGAATGGTGGTCTACTAATGACTTCACTTAAGTTTTATTTAAGGAACATGAATGCATAAGTGAACAAAGCAAGAATCCATTCACTTCATCAAAATGCACAAATGTGATCAATTACAATCAAAAGAAGCCATTCAAAATCACAAAGATAAAGGTCATGAATCAAGCTGCCAAAACAAGACTGAATAGTCTCCAGAATTTCCAGAATTAACAACATGTTAATTATTCAAGAAAAACCAAGAAATTAGCATAAAGAACACCCTTGACACAATCTCGAAAAACAGAAGATGTTACCCGATGACATCACCAGAAGATACCTCCAGAAGACGATATCAGAGGATACCTACAGAATACTATCAAAGGATACCTCCAGAAAATGATATCAGAGGATATCTCCAGAAAATACATTCAGAGGATACCTCCAGAATACTATCAGAAGATACTTCCAGAAAACAATATAAGAGGATATCTCCAGAAAATACATTCAGAGGAAGAATCAAGTCTGTTCTTGAACATCAGAATGTCCAGAATAATCAGAACACTCTCCAGAATGATCTTCTATCAAGAATGATCACCAGTCTCTAGGAATGATCATTAGTCTCCAGAAATGATCATCAATCTCCAGAATGATTATCATTCTCCAGCATGATTAACAACTATCTTCAGAATGATCAAACATCAATCTCCAGCATGTTAACAATCAAATCTCCAGCATGTTTAACATCGTTCTCCAACAGAGTATCATCAGTCCAGAATGATACAATCATTCTCCAACATACTGAACATCATTCTCCAGCTTGATTGCCAAGAACGTTGAACGATCTTGAAGTATGTTTACATCAAAGCAGATCCAAGAAAAGATCAGGAAGACATCCAGAATGATCACAACTGGACATCCAGATTGATTATCAATCTCCAAAAAGTTCAGATACTAGGACTCCAGATTGATTATCAATCTCCAGAATTTTCATTAACATTCTGCATAAGTTCATCATCATTCTCCAAGCTGTTTTGACATAATCAAAACTCCATATCAAATCAAAGATATTAACAAATATATTTGAAGTACAAAGGATCATTAAACAAAGGAAATCTGATCAAGAATCAAAGGTTTCAGCCCAGTCAAAACAGAAATTAAAAATAGTCAAAAGCTAGATTATTTTTTATCAAAAATATTGCCTTTGGTCAAGCCTGACAAGAGCACTACCAACGGCTCTATTTGACCATCATTAAATGCTCTCACGCCTATAAAAGGAAGGCCAAAGCTCAGGAAGAAAACACAGCTTCAAGTACAGAGAAAAACATCACTCACATACATCTACACACTTGAAAGCTTCTCAAGAAATCAGTAACCTTCTATTTCAAATTCTCTATCTTTAGTTTACTGAAACCATTTAAAAAGAATCTAAACTCAAACAAGAGTTGAGTCAAAACAGATTCTGTTTAAATCCTATCATTGTCATTCAACACTCAAGATTATAAGGCTTGTTTATAGCTTGAATGAGTCATTTTTAGAAACATCCTTTTAAGGTTAAAAGGTGAAGTTGTAAAATCCTATCAAGGGTTGATAGGTGATCCGATTGTAATTCTTACTGGGTGGAAAGGATTGACAAACTGTAACAGATCAAGGATGATCTGAACTAGGTGCTGTAAAACCAAGAATGTTCTTGTTTTAAACACTTAGTGGAAAATCTCACCGTTGTGAGGACTGGACGTAGCCAGGGTTGGGTGAACTAGGATATATCTATGTGTGATATCTCTTCCCTTATCTCTATTTACTTTCAGTCTGTTAATTATCAAGTAAAATAGATAAACTGAACTATTGATTTTAACTAACCAAGAACGTTCTCTGTTTTCTGGTGAAAACTAAGAAACGTTCTCCTTTTTCGGTTTTCACAACCAAGATCAATCTTGAGTTATTTTCTTAAGTTTTTAACAGGAATTTTAAAAGGGCGGATTTACAATTCAAACCCCCATTTCTTGTAAATCGATATTGCTACTTCTTCTGGTAATTCCTGAACCTTTGATACTGATACCTGTTCTGGTTCTGGCTCTAGTACTTATTCTAGTTCTGGTTCTAGTGTTGATTCTGGTTCTGGTTCCAGTGTTGGTTCTGGTTCCAGTGTTGGTTCTGGTTCTGGTTCTGGTTCCTGTGTTTCTGATACTGGTTCTGGTTCCAGCTCCTATTCTGATTCTGGTTCCAGTTTTGATTTTGATTCCAGTTTTGGTTCTGATTCTGATTCTGGTTTTGGTTGAGTTAACCAGACCTTCTTCCATCAGACTTAGATTGCCTCTGTCTAGTTGTAGCAAGAACATACACCTTCTTCTGCTTATGCATTGCCAACATCCATTGTCCATGCACCATTGTTGGTGTCTCCTTCTAGTTACACAGAATATCTGCAACATAGACAATTTGATCTATTGGTACCCATAATTGATTGGGTCTAGGTTTGTTAGTTTTAACAACTCTCTTATCTTGTTCAGATTTTACCATTTGACAAGATAATTCACAGTGACCTTTCTTAGCACAAACAATGCATAACACATCAGAATGAACAACTTTAGTTTCAGCAATAGTTTTTGTAAAACCAAGACATCTCTTTTCACTGTTACTGTTTCCATAAATCATAGATGCATATTTACTTCTTTCCATTCCATTAGAAATAAAGTTTTGAAAAAATTGCTCATGCATATCAGATTCACAAACAGTTTTGGAAGTGGAACAAATATTACTCTTGAGAGTTTGGTTTTCCGATTTGAGTCTTGCAACTTCAGTTTTAAAATCCTAATTTTTAAGTTGCATACTTAGAATTTCGATTCTTTAAAACTTGGACTTCTTTGGTCAGATTTTTCTTATCTTCCCTAAGAGTTTTCAGTTTTAAAGACATCTTATTGTTTGCATTTAAAAAGTATTTTAAAGCCTCAATTAATTCAGATTTAGTGAGATCAGAAAATACCTCACTATCTTCATCTTTTGATTTTGTTCCAGAGCCTGAGCTGTATCCAGAACTTGAGTTGGTATGAGCCATTAGAACCAGAATTGCTTCCTTTGATGTGCTTCCAGACTTGCCTGAATGACTGCTTTGATCATTCTTCCTTCTGCTTGTTTTCCTTCCTGAAACAATGCCTTTACAAAGTCTAGAGGCAGACCTGATGTGTGCCATCATTGCTGTTTCTGCCTCTTCTTCATCAGACGATTTTTCTTCTGATTCTGATGTATCCCAAGCTACCATCAGACCCTTCTTTCTGAATCTGGAGCTCTTCTTATGTTGTTTGCCTTTTTCCAGATTTGGACATTCTGACTTGATATGTCCAGGTTCATTGCATCCATAACAAACGATGCTCTTCTTGTCAGATTCTTCCTTTCCTTTGCTGTTATGTTTCTTCTTGAAGCTTCTCCTCTTCCTGTTTTCCCATATCTTAACCATCTGTTTAGTTAAGTAAGCCATATCATCACTGTCAGTGTCGCTATCCTCTGATTCAGGTGTTGCCTTTGTAGCTTTCTTCTGTTTCGACTTCAGGGCCAGATTCTTCTTCTTATTTGGTTCATCTGCTTCCAGTTCTATTTCATGAGACTTGAGTGAGCTGATCAGATCTTCAAGTCTTAAGTTATTCAGATCTTTGGCTTGCTGAACTGTAGTAACCATTGGTCTCCACTTGGTTGGTAAGCTTCTTAGAATCTTCTTGACATGATCTATCGTTGTGTAGCTTTTCTTCAAGACCTTCAGTCCAGATATCAGAGTCTGGAATCTGCAGAACATTCCATCAATGTCTTCATCATCTTCCATCTTGAACATCTCATAATGTTTGACCAGTATGTTAGCCCTTGCTTCTTGAACCTGCAGGCTTCCTTCATAGGTCAGAATTAGACTGTCGAATATGCTCTTCGCTGTTTCTTTATCTTTGCATCTGTCAAATTCCTTGAATGTGATGGCATTGATCATGATGGTTCTGGCTTTGTGATGCAATTTGTATGCTTTGCTCTGGTCTGGTTTCATGTCTTCCATGTCCAGTTCTTTAGTTGGATCTTCTGGAACAGTAGGTGCAGTGTATCCTTTGACTACCAGCTTCCATAATTCATGATCTTGAGATATGGAGAAACTTATCATTCTGTGCTTCCAATACTCAAACCTGTCTCCATCAAACAGTGGTGGTCTGTTGATGTTGCCTTCCAAATCATCTTTGGATTCTGCCATGTTGTTGACCCCTTGGACCTTTCCTCAAACACTAGTTAAGTGCTTAGCCTTGAGACCGAGCTTTGATGCCAATTGAAGGTGCAAACACGAGAAGGGAGGTTGAATTGTGTTTGACTAACTTGAATACTTTTTCTGTTTTTGCAGTTTTATAACAAAACCTGATGTATGAATCAAACAGAGTTAGCAGCGGATATAAAATAAAAATAAAACACAGAATTTTATACTAGTTCACCGTTAACGAGGCTACGTCCAGTCCCTTCACTTTGAAGGATTTCACTAATTCAAAACCTTGAATTACAATAATACCAATGACCCTCCAAGTCAGTCTTCTCAAACAGTCTAGCAATCCTAGACTTTTGAGGAATACAGCACCTTGACTTCTCAAGTCAAGTCTTCTCCTACCAATCTGACAACCTCAGATTGTAGAAGGAATTACAGCGCCTTGAATCTAATTGCTAAGTAATCTGCTACCCCTTCTAACTCCCTCAGATTGTAGACTCTACTTCAACAACTTAGATCTAACACAAGGGAAAGAAAAACATGAGTGCTTGCTTCTGAAAAGCTGGAACTCACAATTAACCTCACTGAAAACTCGAGTGTTTGCTTCTTGAAGTGTATGACTCTTTTGTGATTTTTCGATGCTAAGTATTCTGCCTTGAGCCTCCTTTTATAGATGCAGATTAGGGTCTCTTCCAAGCTTAATTTCGAGCTGTATCTTGTTGGATTCTCTTGCAAAAATATCTTGACCAATCGGGTTTCATTTAAATAAAAAACGTATCGTTTTAGCTTCAGATTTGCTTTCAAAAATAACTTGGGCCAATCTTGTCTTTAATTAATTTTGGAACAAATCTTTCTTCCCGCCAATAGCTTCATGATTAAATCTGGACCATTTGATTAACTGATTTCAACCACGCTGGACTAGCAAACTGATCTGCTGTGATCCTCTGATCTCGGCCAACACTGGACCACACGTTCTGATCTTCTGATCTCGGCCAACATTGGGCCATATTGTCTGATCTTCTTATTTCGGCCAACACTGGACCATGATGCTTAAATTTGGAACCTTGATATGAATATCTTCCCTCTGATCTGGACCAATTTTGGACTGGGCCTGGATTGAACTGAAATTAACTCTGGACAAAGAATATTTAATTATGGACATTTACCTCTTGATCTGGATCAATCTGAACATCATTTCTTTTGGTCTGGACTTAGTTTCATACTCTGAACCAAGCTATCTTCAGGTCTGGGCCAAATCTGGACCAAGTCACTTGTTCTGGACCACTTATCTGAAGCTCTGGTTAAGTCTGGATCAAGTATGGACTGTTTATCATCTCACTGCCAAGCTATCTTCTAGTCAGAATAACTTTTGGACCAAGTCTGACTTATGAATCCTTCTGGTCTGGATCAACTCTCCCTTTGGCAAGCTTCCTACTGGTCTGGTCCAGGTCTCCTTCTGGACTCTGCTTCCTTCTGATCTGGGCCAGGAAAGATATCCTCTGATGGTATTTTGACATCCTGGAGTATCCTCTGGTGCTTTCAGGATGCATCCTTTGGTGCTTTCAGGATGCATCCTCTGGTACCTTCTGGATGCATTATCTGGTGACTTCTTGAGGTGTATCCTCTGGTCTGATTTTATCTTCTGAATACTCATCTTCTACCTCTGGTGACTTCAGCTTCTGCCTCTGATAATTTCATCTTCTGGTGGCATTTGATTTAATAATTCAAGGTACAAAATAAGATTACATGGAGTGCTTTTGTAAACATCAAAATCCTAAGTACTTAGAACCAACTTGGTTCCAACACTCACTTGTGTAATTTCTCTTATCCCAATTTAATGATCTCTTAGGCCCTCTCATAGCCCAACAGTGGTATCAAAGTAATGGTTTGATTAATGTGACTGATTACTTGTATCAAAAGTCTTCTCTCAATTTAACTATTATAGCCTTAATTCCTACAAGAGAATAGCAAATAACCATGAACGATTAGAGGCCTATGGTTTTTTTGTAATGTGATTTACAACTAGCTAATAGATTAAAATGAGTGTCCCACATATGTATTTCAACTAATCAATTTGTTTTTATTTAAGGCATATCCATTATTGACAACGCAATGGTGGATATTGAGCTTATTCACTAAATAAAGTCCAAAATGTGAGGAAAAGAATGTGATATTGCACATAAGCTTGATATTAGTAAAACATATGATAGAATTGATTGAGGGTATCTTTGTGATATTATGCTCACTTTAGGGTTTTCCCAAAAGTGGGTTTGTTGGGTTATGATATGTGCGGAGGTTGTTGATTATTTTGTGGTCATTAATTATGACATTGTTTTGTTGAAGAAAAAATCTTTTTGATATATGTTTTAATGACAACAAACCTTATGAAATAAATTATTAAGTTTTATGAATGGTGGTCTATTAATGATTTCACTTAAGTTTTGTTTAAGGAACATGAATGCATAAGTGAACAAGAAAGAACCAATTCACTTCATCAAAGTGCACAAGTATCCACTCAATAATGAAATAGTCTCAAAAGGAATGTATCATATATCAATCATTCAATATAATGATTATTACATCTTCAAGATAACATCTTCATGAAGAAAGATGAGCAAATACATTCATACAACAAATCAATGATCAAACTATGCTATAAACCAGAAGCAAGATCATTAGAAATAAGCAAAATTACAAAAACAGAACGGAGAATGTTCTTCAGGTTCAAATATGGCCATGATATCATAAAGACAATCAATCTCCATTACTTAATTGAAGTTATTGCCTCTGGAATTTACATCAGTATTGAGAGTACTTGACAAGGAACAGATGTGATCAATTACAATCAAAAGAAGCCATTTGAATCACAAAGAAAAAAGGCCATGAATCAAGCCGCCCAAGCAAAACTAGACAGTATCCATAATGTCCAGAATGATCAGATCAGTCTCCAGAATGATCAAATTAGTCTCCAAAATGATCTGCTGTCCAGAATGATCTTCTGTCAAGAATGATCATCAGTCTCCAAATTGATAAACAATCTCCAACAGCAAACATCTTTCTCCAGCATGATTAACAACTATCTCCAGAATGATCAAACATCATCCTCCAGTATGATCACATCAGTCCAGTATGATTACATCAGTCCAGAATGATACAATCATTCTTTAGCATACTGACCATCATTATCCAGCCTTGTTACATCCTTCTCTAACTTGACTGCCAAGAACATTGAACGATCTTGAAGTATATTAACATCATAGCAGATCCAAGAAAAGATCAGGAAGACATCCAGAATGATCAAAACTGAACCTCCAGATTGATTATCAATCTCTAGAAAGTTCAGATACTAGGACTCCAGATTGATTATCAATCTCCAGAATTTTCATTAACACTCTGCAGAAGTTCATCATCATTCTCCAAAGCTGTTTTGACATAATCAAAACTCCATATCAAATCAAAGATATTAACAAATATATTTGAAGTACAAAGGATCATTAAACAAAGGAAATCTGATCAAGAATCGAAGAACTCAGCCCATTCAAACAAAATGCAAAATGTTCAAAGACTTGAACTTTTTTTAATCATAAAGTCTGATATTTGGTCAAAACTGACACATGACAACAGAGCACTTTCCAACGGCTCTTTTGACTGTCATCAACCTTCCTAAAGCCTATAAAAGGAAGGCAAAGCTCAAGAAAAAAATCAGAGCTTCAAGTACAAAGCAAAACATCACTCACATACACTTACATACTTGAAAGCTTCTCAATCACAAACAAAAGATTTAATTCTGTTTTTCTTCATCATATCAGAATCATTCTACTGAATTCTTTTGTCAAGAATCTAATCTCAAATATGAGTTGAGCATACTCAGATTCTGTCCAAAATCAAAGACATTCAAGTGCCAAGATATATCATCAATCACTCACTTTCAAACTTGAAAAGTATCACAAGAAATCAGTAACATTCATTCACGAATTCATTGTTATTAGCTTACTGAAATCTCTTGTAAAGAATTTAAACCTCAAACAAGAGTTGAGATTTAATTAGATTCTGTAAAAACACTCTACATCATTATTGTGTAAACTCAAGACTATAAGAGGTGTTTATAGCTTGAGTAGTTTGTTTGGAAAATCCTTTTAAGGTTAAAAGGTGAAGCGTAAAATCCTATCAAGGTTGATAGGTGACCTGATTGAATTCCTTTCTGGGTGGAAATGATTGAAGTTTGTAATAGATCAAGGTTGATCTGAGCTAGGTGCTGTAAAACCAAGAAGGTTCTTTGTTTTGAACACTTACTGGAAAATCTCACCGTTGTGAGGACTGGACATAGCCCGGGTTGGGTGAATCAGGATATATCTGTGTGTGATATCTCTTCCCTTATCTCTATTTACTTTCAGTCTTTTAATTATCAAGTTAAATAGATAAACTAAACTATTGATTTTAACTAACCAAGAATGCTCTCCGTTTTCTGTTTTCACAACCAAGATCAATCTTGAGTTATTCTCTTAAGTTTTTAACATGAATTTTAAAAGGGCGAATTTACAATTCAAACCCCCCTTTCTTATAAATCGACATTGCTACTTCAGGATTAGTCTATCATTCTAGTGAAAGGATTTAACAAGGGAACTTGTTATCTGCTTACCTTTTCATTATGCGTTGAAGGGATTTCATCGGTTATTTATAAAGTTGGATCCATAGGGAAGATCCATAACATCAAAATATGTTGAAATGCACATATTATTTATCGCCTTTATTTTGCAGATGATTTTTTTTTGTTTTTCAAGGCAAGTGATTGTTAGGTTTTGATCATAAAGAATATTTTGGCCATATATAAGCAACATCATAGGTTATTAATTTGAACAACTATGAGATTTTCTACAACAAAAATGTGTCTCAACCTATGAAGGATTCTATTCTTGGAGTGCAGACAGTTATAGGTACATGTAAGTATTTAGGGATCCATTCTATGATAGGCAGAAGCAAGAAATCCATGTTTAGATTCATCAAAGATAAAGTCTAAAAGAAAATCAATTCTTGGAGTAGTAAAGGCATTTCTAAGGCGGGTCGTGAAGTTCTCATTATGTCAACCCTACAATCAATTTCTTCATATGTTATGAGTATCTTTTTGTTACCTCTTTCTATTGCAGATGAACTCGAGAAGATGATGAACTCATTTTGGTGGGGTAATAGTGGATCACAATTGAAGGGCATCCATTGACTTTCATGAGACAAACTCTCAATGCACAAGAATGATGGTGGTATGAGTTTTAAAAACCTTAGTGTTTTCAACCTTGTAATGTTTGGCAAGCAAGGGCGGAAGTTTGTGACAAACCCTAATAATATTGTTTCTCATATATTAAAGCAAGATATTTTCTAGAGAGTGATTTATTTGAACCAAGTATTGGTCATAACCCAAGTTATGTCTAGAGGAGTATGTGGAATGCTAAATTTCTAGCTAGTGTAGGCGGTGTATAGGTTTTGGGGCTAATATATTGGTGTGGGAGAAGAATTGGCTTTGTGATGGCGGGATAACCACTAAGTCGCACCTACTTCATCCTTAATTATTCCAACTTAGAGTGTCTCTATTATTACATCCCACATTGAAGATATGGAATTCCTAACTCATTTCTAAATTGTTTGATCATGACACTACATCTAGGATTTTGCATACACCTCTCATCGCATGCGTTAAATATGACAAGTGGGTTTGAAAAGGTGAAAAAAAGATTGACGTACGTAATATTAATTAGATAGTACAATTGAAAGAAGAAAAAATACAATTCAAATTTCATTGACAACTAAAAGTAACAATCTTTTTAGGACTAATTATTTTCGCAAATGATCCTGTTATTGTTGGACGAAAGAGATAATTTATTGTATGAATGATACACGAAGAACAAATATTTATTGTCGTCAATTAGTTAAAAGATTATTATTCACCAATCAATTAGTTATAAAATAGAAATATATTTTTCATTAGGATTATAGTTCTTGAAATATATCTTCTTAAAAAAATATTGAAGACAATTGTAATACACTAATTATAATTTACTACATAGACTATATATGAGACAAACATTTTTTGTTAACATATATTTAAAATATGCTCTTTTACAAATTAAATAGTTAAAAGTGAAATATGTTTTATTATTATTATATATATCTCGAATACTATTATCTCTTAGATAAAAAAAAATTTAAAAATATTATAAAACACTAATTTTAATTTATGTTTATGCATGTAAGAATTGTTTGTCATTGATTAAATTTTTATAATTTTCAAAATATTTTATAATAAATAAAGTTAATTTTTTTTATACGCTAACATCTATTTATTTACATTAACGTAACATATTTTGCAGATAAATGAAACTATATATAATTAATTTTAAATTATAAAAAAATATTATATTTGAATATCACTAAAATTGAGAATATTTTAATATTATTACAACTATTCAAATGATGATCACCACCTTGTAATCTGTGCAAATTCATATGTATTTTGTTATTTTTTTTTTTTTTTTGAAAAAATTAGTCAACTTTTATTTTTTATCTTCAAAATATTTCTTCACAAAACTTGATTTTTTTCCCTCTTATCTTTAGAACCAGTTTTTTAGCATTTAATAGATTCATTTCTTCAATTCAAAGTTTCCTTTTATTTCATTTTTATTTGACTAAAATTGATTCCTTTTAATTCTCCCGAAATTTAAAGAAAACCGAAAGCAACAGAGTTATATTTATTTATTCCAGCTCATATTTCCTTTTTCCCAATGCAATAGAAAAAAACGCACAAGGGTGTCTCACGTGTAAGCGTTTAACAAGTCACCCAACGACACTGTTCAATAAAGCAAAGAAAAAGGAACTTCTCTGTATATTTTACACAGATTTATGAGATCCCAACCCTACACAACCAGACAAACTAAGTACACTTCTATCTTATTTGACCTTGTTAAATAAACAGATTTAATTGTTTTTATTTTGTTTAATGATATTATACATTTCGGATTAGGATTTATTTTATTTAAACTTAGGGAGGGAAAAGTTTCCATAAAAAAGAGGAATATAAATTTTTTATGAATTATACTGACATTAATGATAATATTTTTATTAATCGAAGAGATATTAATTATTATTTTATCATTAAACTAACACTTCAAATATACTCATTTTGATTACTATTTAAGCAAAAATAACTACTTTCCAAATTATTGAAAAAATGATTTAAATGTAATTAATTTTCAAGATGTCATATAAAATATAATTTAAATTTATTAAATTGTTCGTTTGAATATCAAATATTCAACTACTAATAAACATGTTTTTTTATTAAAGTAAGGGTATATTAAAAATACTAATATTAAATAAGTCAAAAACAAATTAATTTTTGTTTATAATATTAATCAAATTTTTTTTTTTGTTTATAAGTAATCGAAGGAAATACATTGGTTTGTTTAAAATATTTTTATACATACATTTTATCAAATTACTCCATATAAATTTTTAAAATATTTTTATACATACATTTCATCAAATTACTCATATAGATTTTGAAAAAAATATTTTAACAACTATATAATATACGAAAGGGGCTCTATGATTTGATAAAATAGACAAACTAGTAGAAATGCAAACAAACAAATACATCGATGCACATTTTTTTTTACCAATATTCATGAAATAAATTCACATAACAAATAGTTTTTAAAATACACTTAATTTATATAAAACCAATTAAATTAATTATTATTTCCATCTCCAAATATAGATGTTTTTGAAAAATATTTCGTCCCTATATCTATATGAATTTTTTTAATACTATATTAATAATTTCTTTGCTAATATAATTATAATTATTTATATTTATTTTGCAACAAATATTAAATAAATATTAGCCACAATAATTTTATTGGAAGAAGATAAATATAAATATTTTTAAGTATTCATTTAGCTTCAAAGACTTCCTTATCTTAAACTTAAAAATATCATCTTTTCACTTTAATTTTTTTTCTTCATAAAAAGATAATTTTATCATATAAACTAATTCTCTATCTTAAAGAAAAAATTAAAAGATAATGCCAGTTATTAATAAATTTAAATTCAACAGTCGACTTTCTTAATTTTTCTGATATAACAAATAAGATGATACAATATAATTAATTAAATTTATTTTTTAGTTAATGTTGGACATGATTTCTCAATAATAAATATAAAATATAAAATTAGTTATTATTGTGCTCCCTATATTTTAAAATAAATGTCTAATTTGTATAAAATATCTGTCTAAAAATCTTTGTCATTTTTTATTTTTATGCATTAATTATTATTTTTATAATTATCATTTAATTAATACATTGTGTTATAAATTTTTAATTAATTTTTTTTGAGTATATCTAGTTCTAGTTATTCTTCTCTACTTACTATTTATAATAGTAGAAATACACCGATAAAAAAACATCAATAACTAATACCGATAATAGAATAAAATCGTATTTTCATTTTTTTTAATTTATTATTATTTTTTTGAGTCAAGGTTATTTTTGTAACATGAATTAGTACGCTCTCAGTTGCAAATTTGCAATAGCAAAGAAGAGTTTCTTTTCGTTTCTTTTCTCTCTCTGTTTCTCTTCACTTTTCTCTGCTTCTCTCTCTCTCTGTAACTCAGAAACTCAGCTCCATTGTTTCTACTTTTCATTACAAAAAAATCTTTCACGCTTCAAAAGAACTTCATTCTGACAAGGTACACTTTTCTCACCATTCTCTACTCGTTCACCATTTTTAGTTCTTCATAAAAAATAATCAACAAATATAAAACAAACAAAAAAAAAACTTTGTTTCTATTATTTCTTCCTTTTTTCTTTCCAACCTTTTCTTTTTCACTATTTGAGTTTTTTACTTAAGATATTTTTACATGCACAGTTGCGTCTGGATTTGTGTTTCTTGTGTGTGTGGGTATGTTAGGTGTGACAAATGATAGTGTTTGGTACGAAAAGTAAGCATTTTTAATTTATTTATTTTTTCTGATTTTAGCAAATTATAATTCTGGGAAAATTAGATGAAATGAGAAGATCATAAATCCACTTATAATCCAAATTTTCTGTATCTGATGCATTTGCTTACTGATTGGGTTGTCTTAAAATGCATAAAGTTTCAAACTTTGAATGTTAATTTTTATTATTAATTATGCTACATTATACTTATATATTTTGTTCATTTTTAAAAAATAAATTTTAATATTTTTTCTTCTTTGCTTGCAGGTTGAACAATCGGATCTAGTGGCTTTAAAGAAAGCTTTTGGTTTTCTCCGACCTTTAAGCTTTGTAACTCTGTGTGAAATCAGAGATCTAGGTTTGTCATTACTGTTTATTATGTTTAATAAGCTTTTATCACTATTAATTAATTACTTTTTAAGTTTCAGCAGTTTTTTCTCATTTGTATTTTCTTTTTTTTAAAAAAAAAAATTGGGGAAGAGAAATTTTTAATTTATCAAAGTGAAATCAATGAGCTGTCCTTCAGGGGATTTAAACTCGGTAGCTTGAGGTTATAAGGCTCTTACCACTAAGCTAGCATCTCAAGTGTTTCTCATTTGCATTTTCATTTGTTAGTGTTATCAATTAATATAGCGATTCTTCAAATTAAAGCCGTGTATGGTTTCTAAAACCAACACAAAATTGATAAATTCAATCACTTTATTTTTCCCGAAAATTACTACCGGTGCCTAACTGTCAGTGTTGTGTCTTGTGTCAATTTATTAATCTTCCCAAATTTTTAGGTGCCCGGATTTGGTAACATGTAACTGTTGTTTGACTGTTTTATTATTGTTTTCAGGCTTCTTAATTTATTGACTTGTGCAACAGCATATTGGTTTATTCTGAATTGGGTTTGAACTTTGAACAAAGAAAATGCAGAGGCCTCCGCCGGACGATTTTCTATTGAAAGAGACCAAACCTCATCTTGGAGGCAGAAAGATCTCTGGTGATAAACTAACCAGCACCTATGATCTTGTTGAGCAAATGCAATACCTTTATGTGAGGATTGTTAAGGCTAAGGAATTACCTTCAAAGGATGTCACCGGAAGTTGCGATCCTTATGCCGAAGTTAAGCTCGGGAACTATAAAGGAACTACCCGGCATTTCGAGAAGAAAACCAATCCTGAATGGAATCAGGTTTTCGCTTTCTCAAAGGACCGGCTCCAGGCATCGGTGTTGGAGGTTACTGTGAAAGATAAGGATATGGTGAAGGATGATTTCATCGGTCGTGTGTGGTTTGATTTGAATGAGGTTCCGAAACGGGTGCCTCCGGATAGCCCGTTGGCACCGCAGTGGTATAGGTTGGAGGATAGGAAAGGCGATAAGGCCAAGGGAGAGCTAATGCTGGCTGTTTGGATGGGTACACAGGCTGATGAAGCGTTTCCAGAAGCTTGGCACTCGGATGCCGCAACTGTTAGTGGGGCTGATGCTGTTGCGAATATTAGATCGAAAGTTTATTTGTCTCCTAAGCTTTGGTACTTGAGGGTCAATGTGATAGAGGCGCAAGATTTGCAACCGACTGATAAGGGACGATATCCGGAAGTTTTTGTGAAGGCTATTTTGGGGAATCAGGCATTGAGGACTAGAATCTCGCAGAGCAGGAGTATCAATCCGTTGTGGAATGAGGATTTGATGTTTGTGGCGGCCGAACCATTTGAGGAGCCGTTGATTTTGAGCGTGGAAGACAGAGTTGCTCCTAACAAAGACGAAGTATTGGGAAGGTGTGCGATTCCTTTGCAGTTTGTCGATAGGAGACTTGATCACAAACCTGTTAATACTAGGTGGTTTAATCTTGAAAAGCACATTGTTGTAGAAGGGGAGAAGAAGAAAGAAGTCAAATTTGCGAGCAGGATCCACATGAGGGTTTGTCTAGAAGGTGGCTATCATGTTTTGGATGAATCGACTCACTACAGCAGTGATCTTCGCCCAACAGCGAAACAGCTTTGGAAATCTGGAATTGGTGTTCTTGAAGTTGGGATATTGAACGCCCACGGTTTGATGCCGATGAAAAATATAAATGGGAGGGGGACAACAGATGCTTATTGTGTAGCTAAATACGGACAAAAGTGGGTCCGAACAAGGACTATTATCGATAGCTTTATGCCAAGGTGGAATGAGCAATATACATGGGAGGTTTTCGATCCTTGCACTGTCATTACAATCGGTGTATTCGATAATTGTCATTTGCATAGTCCTGACAAAGCTGGAGGGGCAAAAGATGCAAGAATTGGTAAGGTGAGGATTCGTCTTTCGACCCTCGAGACTGATCGTGTGTATACGCATTCCTATCCGCTTCTAGTTCTTCACAACAGCGGGGTGAAGAAAACAGGTGAAATTCAATTGGCTGTGAGGTTCACTTGTTCTTCTTTGCTCAATATGATGCACATGTATTCACAACCTTTGTTGCCAAAGATGCACTACATACACCCGTTGACGGTTAGCCAGCTCGACAGTTTGAGGCATCAAGCTACTCAGATAGTTTCAATGAGGCTGAGCCGTGCTGAGCCGCCACTAAGAAAGGAGGTGGTCGAGTATATGCTCGATGTCGGTTCTCACATGTGGAGTATGAGAAGAAGCAAAGCTAACTTCTTCAGGATCATGGGAGTATTGAGTGCATTAATTGCTGTAGGAAAATGGTTTGATTCAATTTGTAATTGGAAAAATCCAATTACAACAGTTCTGATTCACATCTTGTTCATAATATTAGTCATGTATCCGGAGCTAATCTTACCAACGGTTTTCCTTTACCTCTTCCTGATTGGAATTTGGTACTATAGATGGAGACCAAGACACCCTCCTCACATGGATACTCGACTCTCACACGCTGATTCGTCACATCCGGACGAACTTGACGAAGAATTCGACACATTTCCGACCTCGCGGCCTTCTGACATTGTGCGGATGCGATACGACCGGCTTAGAAGCATTGCTGGCAGGATACAGACTGTGGTTGGAGACTTGGCCACTCAAGGGGAAAGGCTGCAGTCTTTGCTTAGCTGGCGCGACCCGAGAGCGACGGCTCTCTTTGTGATTTTCTGTCTGGTTATTGCTACTGTACTTTATGTAACTCCATTCCAAATTGTGGCAATCTTGACTGGAATTTATGTGTTGAGACATCCGAGGTTCCGTCATAAGCTTCCGTCCGTGCCGCTTAATTTCTTCCGGAGGCTGCCTGCAAGAACTGACTGCATGCTTTGAATCCTTAGCAAAGGAAAGTGAAGACTTTGGAGATTTACTGTTCAGCTCCAGATTTTGATTTCTGGTTTGGTGCATTGCCTTCTTTTAGATTTTGTGGATTTATTTATTGTCATAGGAATTTATATATTGGCTTTTGAACTTCATAGTATAAGTAGTGTCTGGTTAATATGTAATTTTGTAGGTTTCACCTGAAATTAACTTCTGCCAAATTACTTTCATGCTTAATTTGATTTAGTAGTTTTTCTCGATAGGGAATTAATTTGAATTGTAATGGTGGCGGTGGTGGTAATTTCTGTTTCTTAATCTTTTTATAAGTTTTTTTTGTTGTTGTTGAAGTTGCTGGTGGATGCATTTCTCTCTCTCTATAATGATATTTAAAACTCCACATTTACCAATTACCACCGGTCTATTTTTAAATTGAAATGAAAGGATATACATTTTTGGTGTAAAGTTATTTTACATTCGCAACCAAGTATACAATTATAAAGTTATTTTACATTAGTGTATTAGTGTATTGTCCTTAATCTCCTTTTAAATTTAAGATTTTGGTACCTCAGATTTCAAGATGTGGCTAGTGACATGCATATGTGTAAACTTGGTTAATGACATGACATTGTTATAGGTAGATTTTGAGTAAACAACTAATCTTTAGGCGGATTTTCATGCATTTTTAAAACAGAGGGATCAAAATCCTGAATTTATCTATGATTTTATCTATAATTTGAATCAATGGTGGCTTAGCATGTGTTCATAGTGCAAAAATCGAATTAAATTGGACCATATTAATGATGTGATTCAGTTTTCAAAAACCACATTTAAATCAAGTTCACTTCTGAACCAGTTTAAAATTGATTTATAGATATAAAATATTATAATATTTTGAACAAATTTTTAGTTAAAATTAGTTTCGAACTAATTATTCAAGAAAATAATTTTAATAAAATTTTTTTGATTGTTTTCGAGAAATTTTTTTACAAGGAAAATAGATATAAAAAATTTACGGATAAAAATTTTGAGACAAAAAGTTTTGAAATTGTTTTGGCAATTTTTTCGATTTCTCAAGAATTTTTTTTAAAGAAAAATAGATGTAAAAATTTCTCGATAAAAAAATTTTTCGATTATTTTTTGAAAAAATATTTAGGAAAAATTTGTTTTAGATTTTTTCTCAAAATTTTTTTTTAAAAAATTATTTTTGAACAAAATTGTTTCGATAAAAACAAATTTTAAAAACTGGTTTTTTAATTAAGGTTAGTTAACAAATTTATTTTAAATATATAATTTAATTCATGAACTATCTAATTGACTTGATTTTTTTTTACAGTACAATATAATTTATCAGAATAATCCAATTAATCATATATTTTTCACTATTTTATTTTAGTCCTCCAAATTGTTTAGACTATGTTATTATTTGATGTCTATTTTTATTGTTGGGAGGAATTCTCCTGTTCTTTGTATTGTAACTTGTGTTGCTTTATATTCTTGGCACTTAGTCTCTGGTTTCTTAAAAAAAAATCCTGAATTTAAAATAATAGAGGGTGAAAACTATTCAAGTCTTTCTTTTAAAACAGGTGAAAACTGATCAACCACTTTCTTCCTTGGTTTAGTGAAAGATGTTAAGTCTACTAGTTTGCATGACTATTTTTATACATAGTAACAATTAGTGGGGTTGTTTGGAAGCGGTCTCACTCTCAACTCTATCTGTTCATCTTTCCTTTCTTTCTCACCCACTAAATAAAGTGTTTTGAAATTTCTTTTCGGCTCGACATCACCTCAGATTATTTTTTTTTCTTCTTCATCTAAGTAAATGGTATTTAATAAATATGTTTTTTAAAGTTTTTTTCTTTGTAATTTTATCATTTAAGTGTAATATTTTGTTTCAATGTCTTGATGCGTTGTTTCAGTACGACGTTCAATTTTTAGTTGTATTATGATTTTCGTTTGATTTAGATTGATATATCAACTTTGATTTATTAGAAATTAATTAATGATTTAGTTGTCCACACTATAAATTCGAGAACATAAATATTTTATCACGCTAGTTTTGTCACATTTGTAATACTTTATCGTTTTATACTATTAATTTGTGTGTTGTGTGTTTTTTACATATTCATTAATTTCAATTTTATTGATGTTGAATTTATATTATTTTTAATATATTTTACCTATTTAAATGAACAAATATTTTTTAATAAAACTGGAGTAAAAAAAATTATAGTTATTCGTGAAACATTGAATTAAACAACATGCTCGATGAATGCATGTGGTTTACCGTTTTACGTGGACAGTATGACACTAAATTAAAGTCCTTGCCCTTGGATTCGAATCACTAAGGTAGATTATTTATAAGTTGCATTCATTTTTGCTTGGATTCGGATTTTAGGGGCAAATATTCGAATATCGACAGACATAGATCGCTGCAGCAATAAGTGATTTTTTTAATGACATTATTTTTTAAAATATTTTTTCTACTCTAAAATATTAGCATGGGTTGATAAGATTATGTCGTGATGAAATGAAGTTTTTTTTCTTCTTTCCAACCCCAATTGTCTTTAGTTTTCGGGTAAAAATGAAAACCAACACTTTTTTATTTTATTTTTCTTTCATTGTTTATCTCCGTGTTGGAAAAGTCTAGATGGAACTATATTTTGCACCGTTAAAAAATTTAATCTCTAAATTTGATATGTGACATATTATAGACTTTTATTAGATTTGAGTCTTGATGAAAGATTGATATTGTCTATTAGTCTATTTAAAAGTCAATTTATTTAACACTTTTAAATAAATAATCAAGCAAGTTTTTGAATTTTCTAACAAACTAATAGTTCAACAAAATTAAGTATATTTTTTTAAATTTAACATGATATTTTAAAGAATTTGGCTTTAACATTATATTTTAATTAATTTTATTATAATGTATTTAAATATATAAAAAATTAATGTAGAATAATATGATTAAATTACTAAAAGATTAACAAATTCATAATTTAACATAAAGTTTAAAATTTAATATATAATAATAATACAAAATATTATTCATATTTAGTTAAGTAAGTTGGTCTAATAATTTTAAAAGACCTTTTTTATGGCATGTAGCTAGACATTTTTAATTAAATAGGCTTCTAAAACAAAATTTGACTTTGTCTATTTAAAACAAACTTGTTCTGACTGAGGTTAGACCTAGACCTATGTCGAGCAGTTTATCCTATTCTCCCTATTTTCACCCTGATTTCTAATGTTACTTTGATACATATACCAATAAAATTAACATTATAGAAGGCTTTGCATAAAAATAAAATTTAATTTATATACACCGTTAGTGTAATTTTTTTTATATTATCAGTCAGTCATGACCGTTATATCATTAGTAATGTTTGTCTTTTGCTATAACTATAAATAAAATTACTTAAATAATTGATTATGATTTTTCGATTTTAACCAACAATACATACAAATTAAACTTTAAAAACAAAAAAGCTTTATATAACTTTTTGAAAATACATCTTAAAAACAAATTGTATATGTTTGAAAACTCTCTTGTTAATTTTTATCTTCTCTCTGTTACAATTAAAAAAAAAAGTTCATAACTAAATGTTATTCAAGCTACTCACGTATATAAAGTAAGGTGAAAATTGAAAATATTGTTAGAAAGTAAGAATAGCTTAAGTTATTGACCATGTTTGGTCACAAGTTGCAATAGCCATTAGGCAACTCAAAACCCGAAACATCGAATTTAAATAGTCGTGAATATGAGATTTTGTTGGTAGAAAATTTGAAAGTAAATACTAAGGCTAAACATTGATTTGGTATGTGTGGTTCACGTCTAATTTTGTAAAACCATTTAAATTTGAGATTGCGCTCAATTCCGACCAATTTTATCATCAATTTAGATGTGTTTCGTCGGTGTTAATTTGTAGGTTATACAAGTGGGTTAGTTAGGGTGATAGATTTTTTATTGGAATCTTTATTTTTTTTAACTATTTTTTTTTCATTTTATTTTCAAATTATTGTTCAAATTAAAAATCAATCGAGCAATTGGTTAATTGCTCTCAACTATAATTCAATTTTCTTCAAACGATTACAATGAAGAAGGACCCTCAACTATGAGTACTTTAACTATTCCGAAGAGTGTTAAATAAAATGTATTTGTGTTTAAGCTATTGAATTAAGAAATGCATAAAGTAAATAGAGTGATAAAAAGATAGATAATGTGTAAGAAACTTATTTGATTGATTGATTGAGTGTGTCTAAAAATATTACGAAGTACCGATATTTATAGACAAAACTAGTCATAATGACCATGAATTGTGGCCTACACAAATGTAGCATCGCTGCGCTAATTATGCAGGTAATATGTAATAACTTCTGCTTGTGGAAATTTGTGGCGTTCTGCGATTGACTCGTCTTTCCTATCTTTTCAACACCTCTCGTTGAAAGTATATGTGTGTGTCTTTTCCTGAAACCATGACTCCATATTGATCGTCAGTGGTGCTAAAAAAGTAGAAGATGAACACAACTCTCAAATTATAAGTTATATTGAGTTTTGACTCGTTCTTTAGCTTATGAAACATTTATAAACTCATGTAAACTTGAAAAAGATTCGAACCGACTCATATTTGCCTATTCTTTGCACACCTTATCTTACTTAGGCTAAGGGGACTTCGGCTATCCCAAAATTCGATTGTTTGCCATTCTCAACTAACAAATTATTTATTTTCAGTTGTAAACACAAATTAATTTTTTAAGAAAAAACGTATTAGACTTTCAATATTTTTGTCATTGTTTGAGTATGTTTTTATCAAACATCTCATTTATCAGATTGATGGGGAAATGACAAGGTGAGTCTGAGAAATTCACCTTAAAAATTTTGAATTATTATACTTAAAATTTTAAGTAAAGTGATCAACTTTAGTAACCATGAAACTATTTTTTCTAATATTTGCAAATTTGTATCATGCTACAATTTGCTGCATATTAAATTGAATCATTAGGATATCTCCAATTTGACGGGGTTAATAGATTTTGCTCAAATAAATACTCTTTAAATTTTAGGACTTTTCTTGAGTTACCAAAATATAATTCACTTGAAGTTTTTATTGATAAAAAATTTATTTTTATTTAATTGATAAATTTTTTCTATTATTGGTTTATAGTAATTTATTTTGTTTTAGAAAGATTGTATGGTCAAATAATTTCAAATATAATATTCAATTAAACATTTCTTATTACAAACTGAGTTGATAGGTAAATAAAAATGTTTTTCAAGATTAGTACTATGATTGTTGTTAATTATAATTCTTTATTCTAAACATCGTAATTCTTTATTATTAGTTGTTGGATTTATTTTTCTTTTCTTTATTAAAAAAATTTATATTGTTGGATTGAAAACTTTAAAGTGAACATATGATTTATTTATTTATTTTTGGTTACAAACGTAATCATACGATTGATCGGAATATATAATCCGTTTTCGTAAAATGAAAAATACTTTATTAAAAATATATATATATATATATATATATATATTTTAACATAAAAAAATAAAATTTTATCATAATGATGCTAAAAGACTTAAGATTCAAGTAAGGACGTGGTCCAAAAAAGTAATGGCTTATTAAGTTTTTAGTATTTTTTTAGACGTCTTTTAGTATTTTTTTATGACTAGTTCTAACTCGTGTAGCTCAGTAGGGACAAATCTGACTCCCCCTGCATCTCTTTCTTGCTTTACAGGCTGTAGTAGTAACCGTACTTTCGAATCCCTTTTTAGTTTTGCTTTTAAGGATGTACCCGTACATGGTTGATATAACATTCTTCTGCTATTTGTTTCCATTTAATATTAATATTATTATCTAATCATTTTTTGTGTTATGTAGAAATTTATCATTTTTTTAAGATAAAAAAATATTTCATTATTTTTTATTTTGTTTCTTTTTCTTTTTTAAAATAATCAATATCTAGATTTTTTTTCCCGTGTTTTAAGATTTAGTTACCAAGTTAAGCTATTTATTGCATATATATTATATTAATTTAATTTTTTTTTTTGCAAATAATTTATAAAATTGTTATGAAATTAACCAAAATAAGATAAAGATAAAATATAGAATGATAAAGATAATGGTAAAAAATAAAAAATAAAAAATAGAAAAAGAGAAAAATATATTATTACATTATTCTCTTCAAAAGATGTGTTTTTTTACAATGAAATTGATTCGTATTTATAAAAAAAAAACTATATTCATAAAAAAAATAGTAGTATATTTTTAAATTATATAACTTAAATATTTATTTTATTTATATATATTATAACTATTATTAGTTGAAGTTTAAAGTTTGTACCATCTAAGTTTGAGTCTTATATCTACCATGCATCACGTAAAAATGGTTAATCATCCATAACCATATAAAAGAGAATTCAGGCACAAAAACCATAACAGATCAACACAAAAATTCATTTTTTAGTAAACACAACAAACAAATTCATCTTAAAACACTATTAAAACATAAAATAAAAAATATTGTTAGTCTAATAAGTTAATATTGAATTGTTAGATATTAGAATTAGAATTTATAGGTCTTAGTTAATGTCACTAGTTTATATTGAACCGTTTGAGCATCAACATTAGAATATTTAAATTATTGATACTAAAACTAGATAAGATTAAATTGTTGGATCGTCAAAATTAGAATTTCTAAGTCACTGTTAGCCTAATTATTTAAGATTTAACCATTTAAATTATTATTATAATTTCTATATCATAGTTAGTCAAATTAGTTAAGATTTAACTATTTGATCATTAAAATAATAATTTCTAAGTAATAGTATGAGTAATTAAGTTAGATTGAATTGTTGAATCATCAAAATTAGAATTTTTAAGTCATAGTTAGTGTAATTGAGCTTGACTGAACCGTTGGGTTGTCGTAATTAGAATTTCTAAGTCATAGTTATTCTAATTATGATAGATTAAACCGTTGGATCATCTTAAAAGAGATTCCAACCATTGTTTTATAATTTCGATGTTTCAATAGTTTAATCTAACATAATTAAACAAACAATAACTTATAAATTTAATTTTGATGATCTAACAGTTCAATCTTAACTAATTAGACTGACTACGACTTAGAATTATAAATTCGATGATCATACAGTTATTCTAACCTAATTACATGAGAAATTACTTAGAAATTCTTATTTAGATGAATGAATGGTTCAATCTTAACTAATTATCTTGACTAAGACATATGAACTATAATTTCGATGATCCAATGATTCAATCAAATGTAAATACACAAACAATGACTTGAAAATTATAATTTTAATGATCCAACGATTCAATCTGACTTAATTAAATTGAATTGTTGGATCATATAAATTATAATTTCTATGTCTTAGTCAGTCTATTTAGTTAAGATTGAACTGTTAGTTATCAAAATTAAGATTTCTAAGCCATTCATTGTGAAATTAGTTTAGATAAACCATTAGATAATTGAAATTAGAATTTCTAAGTTATATTTGGTTTATTTACTTAAAAAAATCTATTTTTGATGATCTAACAATTCAATTTTGTATGATTCAACGGTTTAATCTAACCTAATAAGACTAACTTTGACTTAAAAATTCTAATTTCGTTTATTTAACAGTACAATAAAACCTAATCCTAAACCTAAGCTCAGAGGGTGCAAACTTTAAACTTTAATTAATAATAATAATTATAATATGCATAAATTAAAATACATATTTAAATTATATAATTTTATTATATACTACTATATTTTAAAGTTTTTTTTCAACAAAAAAATTAATATATATATATATATATTTATATTAAATCTATGAACAACATGCACATTAAACAATTTAGTTTCGTGGTAAAGTATTTGTAGTTAAAACTGAAGACATAGGTTTGGACATAATGTGTCAGGATATTCTACATCTACATTTTGAAAACAACACAAATATCTAAGCCAATTAAGATTTGAGCATCATTAAACTTTGAGAAATTAGAACCCAATAGAGCATTACTAAATCAATAACTTAATATAAGTTGTCAAATAAATTTCTTCCGCACATGATAAGTGGGTTGAAGAATAACAGTCTTTAAACCTATCAAATTAAAAATCATTTCCTTGGCTTCTGGACACATAGGCTGACTATATGGGTTCTCGAAATCGATTAAACGCACCACTTGTGAAAAAGTTATTTTTTGAATAGATAAGCGATAGTGGTTTGCAGTTGCCACTATTTGATAATCACTCAAAACACTTTTTCCTAAAGCCAAACATCTTTGGGGGATTTCCATCAAACACATATGAGAGCAAACTTGAAATAAGCTAAATTTGAGAACAAAACATATAAAAGCAAGAAAACACAATAACAATAAAACATCTACGAACATAAAATATCATAAATTTCATTTTTTTTATTAGGGGAGGGCAAAAAGGCTGGACATTGAAGGTGCAAATACGAGAAAGAGAGTTGAATTGTGTTTGTCTAAGTTAAACTCTTTTTAATTATTTATTCAAGAACTGGTTCAGATTTGATGATTTTAACTAAAGTAGAGACAATAACAATAAGACTTTAGTAATTAGAGGTAGAAATAAATTAAAGAGTGCAAAAGTAAAGTGACACAAGCAGATTTATCCTGATTCACCACCACTTGGTAGCTATCTCCAGTCCCTTCACTTAGAAGGATTTAACCACTAATTCAAATCCTTGAATTTCACAGCACCTAACCTTACAAGTCAGTCTTCTCCACACAACCTGAAAACCACATATTGTTGAAGGAAACTACACATTGACCCTACAAGTCAAGTCTTTTCAATACAACCTAAAAACTACAGATTGCTTGAGGAACACTAAAGCCACTATCGGTCTAGGTTACACAAGTTTGGAACAAATTATTTTTTTGCTTATACTAAGCAAATTGTTACAATTAATTTCTCACACTAAAACATTTATAAAATATTTATAAAATATTTCTTTGAGCAAACGTTTCTCTCAAATTTAAACCTTTGAACTTTGAATACTTAGAAATTTGAGTTCTCAAAAGTTTTTCTGTATGGATTTCTATGTTTATGAGTTCCTGCTTTCTTCTTCAGCCTTAAGAATTTTATTATAGAATAGATTAGGGTTTCACTTTTGTCTTTGTAAAATATGGATTATATCTTTCTTGTGAACAAATTATGAATGTATCTTTTTGTGACTAATTCTGAGTGTTTCGTCTTGTGAATAATTATGAATGTATCTTCTTGTGAATAATTATGAGTGTATCTTCTTGTGAACAAATTTTGAGCATATCTTCCTGTGAACAATATTTTGACCATATCTTCTTGTGAGAAATATTTTGACCATATCTTCTTGTAAGCAATATTTTGACCATATCTTCTTGAGAATAATATTTTGGACATATCTTCTTTTCACCTTAGTCAAAGATTTCTTTCAATTATAGTTTTGAATTGTATCTAATTTCAGATTGTGTTGAAAAACTTATTCACGCGAATCTTCCTTCATACTTTTGATTGATGGGAGCGGGAATGGACTTGAGCTTGTTCTTGAATATTCATAAATTCTTATTCGGATAAGTCTTTTCTTCAGAATGAATTCTTTCAATCAGAGTCGTTGACTTTCCATCAGAGCCATTAACTTTCTTGTTGGAGTGAGATGTTGTGTTTCTTGGATAATAGATGTCAGAGGCAGAATTGTGTGACTTAGAATTATAGGCTTTGGGCAAATCACATTGTTGAATCATCAGAGTGAGTGCAACATTAGAGGCTGCATATCAGAGACAACATTTTGAGTGCGTTGCAACTTTTGATTAGCGGAATATGAACTTTGAATGTATGGCTTGAACAATCTCTTCAGAGTTAATGATAGCTTGATATAAACTCTTCAGAGGCATGCTGAGTTTGTGCACATCTGAGGTATGCAAGGGCTTCAGAGATATGCTTCAAATTCAATCTTCACAGGCAATCTTCAGACCCAACTTTTAGAGCCAAACATCATAGGCAGTCTTCGTAACCTTCAGAGGCACATTACTTTCAGAGGTATATGTTCAAAGGCATACGTGTATGCTTTTGTGTTTCTCTGGTGTCATCCTCTAGTGACTTCCTCTAGTACCTTCATTTTTGATTTTCTTGTTTTAATTGCTGCACACTTAATGAAGCCATTAGTCCAAACAAATTGTTCTAATAAAATACCTTTGTTAACATCAAAATCACAAGAGGAAAATCAACATAGTTCCAACAAACCTGACTGAATCCGATTGAATCGAAAAGGGAAAAAGGGGTACAAACGGGTCAAAGCAGGTAGGTCGGGTAACATGTATGAAATTATTTTGGAGTCATTGCTAAGTCATAACTCAGGGACCTGCTTGTTTTTGGATCTTTGATTTGGCTTGTTTTTTAAATCTGTACTTGAAACTTTGAATATGACAAAACCAACAGTAAGAATTATATTATAAATCTGATTTATATTATATTTAAATTGTCATTAAGGGATATTAAAAATCTGATTTGTACCAATTGGTTGCTTATTGTTGTCAGTTGCTTCTTGTTGCTATCTACTATTGTGCAGTGTTACCAAATTGATTGGTACAAATATGTTTGTTTGAAGCTGTCCATTTTGGTATTAAGTATTGATGGTAAGTTTTTGTTATTAAGAATTGAATAACATGTAACAAAGTACTTAATGGAAGTGGTCAAGTTTGATGTCATTTGCAATCTTTGCTTATTTTTATCATCACTTTTGACATTCAATTTCTAATTATTTCCAATGTTGCAGGAACTTGTTTGAAATTTGAATGATGGCGGGGATTATGAAATATGTCCAATGATTAATTATTATTGTTTGAATGAGTGAGTAAGTTAACGTTTACTAATATGAGCTTGTTGATGGCTTAGTTTGTTGTTGTTAATTGATTTTTTGATGTTATTTTCCAGCCAAGTGAGTTTGTTGCAAATGAATTTGTTGTTATTTTCCAACTCAAATGAAAGAATTAAAGAACAATGCTTGGTGATTAACTTTAGGATTGTGTTAATGGGTGAGTTATTGAAGCATTATGGTTATTAACTGAGTATTTGTTAGAGTTTTTGGTCATTCATTGCTTTTTTCTAGTCCAATTTGATTTGAGGAATTAAAGAACAGTTGTGCCATGGTGGCACTGTCAGTGCAGTGACAAGAAAACACAAATCTGAATTGCCGAACTGAATGTAATTCTGATTTGTAATTATTGTTCTGAAATATGTTCAGAATTTTTGAATTGCTGGGACTGTAATATTAATGATAACGGTGGCCAAGTACTGAAACCGAGCTTCTGGGAATGTAATGAAGTCAAGCAGGGAAAAACTTAGATATAACTTATTAATATGTTTAGTGTATGATTATGTCTGGTATCAATGGGATTCTATATGCCTGGATGCTATTAGTAGCTCTTGCATAATGCTTACTGTTGCACATGAATGTCATATTTTAACGATGTTTCTTATTACTATATAGTTATTTTTTATCTCCAAGTTTCTATATATTTAATAGGTTTCAAAATTCAATTATTTATATTTAAAACGTTCTAAACCATTTGGTGAAGGCCTAAAAAATATCAAATAGAAAATATAAAAAGATCAGTTTTGGGTTATAAAAAACTGCAAATTCGTTGGGTCATTTTGGGAAGTTCCAAGAAAAAATCAATGGAATCCAACTTATGAAAGATCAAAACCGAACCAACCGACTTGATGACCCGCACAACCCATTTTAACATGCGATCGAAATTGGGCCTGAATTTGGTGTTTTGGGTTTTGTTTAGACATCTCCAATTAGGCCGAAACCTGCCCGTTGTCCTGCCTTATTTTCGATGGCGGTGGCTCCAGTGGATGTCGTTTTTCATGACCACGAAAATCCGAACAGTTGGTTGATGAAGTCGAATTCAAATCTGATAGCACATCAACAAACTCGATTTGTGCAAGAAGGGCATGGTGGTTTTTGGTGGAGGGAAGAGAGACCACGATGGAGATTTGTGGTGGTAAAAGAGAAGGAAACGATTGAGATGAAGAGTTAAAAGAAATGAAAAAGAAGGAGGAAAAACCAACAGAGATGGGAGAGGAACCTCCACAACCAGAAGGGACAAACTCTTTTATGGAAGAGAGAAGTTCTGATGCTATCCTACTTGTCATGAATCACTTTAAGGATCGTTCTATGTTGAAAATTTACATATTGTAGTCAAAATCACGTTTTGCTAGAGAACGCAATAACCAAAGCTACGAAACTCAGAATCAGACGATTTCAAAATAAGGTGAAAGATGGTCTTCCGAAACGCAGACCGTTGAATAACTGAAAAAGAGTATGTAAAACGCGAGATAACACGAAAATTGGGCACACTTTGTGTATTAGGATTTGATGTAAATAAAAATGGGAATTATAATTCAACAACTGAAACAAGAACAAAATGACGCCACAATCTAAGGATTGATAAGTTCAAAGTGAATTCTTTCAAGAAGAGAGCAAAACTTCACAAAATAACAATGTGTTCTAAATCTCTTTTGCGTCAGCTAGAGGTGCACCTTACAAGTTCTCTAAATTTGACACAACTCAATTTTTTACAATTACATCCAAATATTCTTACTAATTTAGTCTACAACTTTAATTAAAACTAATATTAAAATTTGATCACATAGATGCAGCCTTCATTCCTTAATTTCTTCATTTTGGATTAAACAATTTACTATCTTGGGCTTCAATTCTTCATGAGTTGGACTTGCTTCAACTAAAATGGCTATCAAGTTATTTAGAGCATCATTTTCCTTCTTGGACATTGTTCTTGTCATTGGAGTTCCAAGACCTTGAATATTCTCTATGCTTCATTTTTTAGTTATGTTTTCTATGTCCTTATCAAGTTCCAATGGTGGAATAAAGACACTTACAAGAGGGGAGGTGATGCTCCACCAATGTAGAAGCCATAGAACTCTAATTTTTAGAGAGAGGAGAGAGCTTATCTCTTTAGAGACATTTTTTTTTCTGACAAGATATATCAACCTTGTTTATAAATGGTATGGAAAAGAAAATGAAAAGAATTAGAAAAATAGAGAATGATAAATGTTAGAGGGATATAAAATAAGATAAATTTTTAATATCATAACATGATATATAAAATAAGAATATTTATTTTTGCTAAAATAACATATAGTGTAGGATAGAGATTTAAATGATTTTCACGGACAAATTATGAGTTTTTGAATGATAGAATGATATGCAAAAGGGACAAATTTTGAGTTTTTGAATGAGTGAATGATCCGTAAAAGAGACAATTCCAATCAGACGTCTTATTTAATTGTTCTATCTAAGTCAATGACCACATGGATAAGTAAGATATTAGATATTCCTCACTATATTAAAGTTCACAAATCTTAGTTTTTAGCTATTAGTTTCTTTTATCCTTTCTCTTTTCTGTGTATATTATAAGAAAAATGTATGCACTTAGGACTTAATTAAGAGTAATGAATTCACATATACAAAAAATAAAAATAAAAATAAACCACGATTCATAAGTTAATCTAAACTATTGGATAAAGATTAGATGATTCACATCTTAATAGAAATTTTTTGACAACAATTACTACCAATGTAGTCAAACACAAGATTCTACATAGGACTAGAAGGGGGTTGAAAGATCGTAACTCTTAAATCATAACATGACTCGTAAGATCCTACTAAAGAGCAAAATTGTAAAATTATATACACACACGTACATATAAGCATTAAAACTATCATGCATGAAGAAAAAAATAACCTCAAAATCACAACATTAGACCAAGTTAATTAAAAATTATAACTATCAATCCATAAGTTTGTAACAACTAAGTAGTAAGTTCATAAAGTAAATCAAAAGATCAAGTTCATAAGTGACTCAAAATACTAAGTTCATAACACGGCACTAAAAAAAAACAATGCAATCTAAAAACTACAAGTCTACATATGTAAGATATTATCCAAGCCCAAATCAGGGGGAAAAACATCTTGATTCTCATCCTCATTCTCTTCCACTTCAATGACATCATCATCAACAATATAAGGAACATTCAAACCATCACCAACATCACTAGACCTACCATTAGAAACTACTCCATCATCAAGTGAGATGTCTTCATCTTTATTATCCTCCACATTCTCAATCCATTCTTCTCCTTCATCTTTAGACTTAATTGCTCCAACGTCATAGTTAGCACATTTTCTCCTCTTCTTCCTAAATCTTGTGTTATCCATTACAAAGACTTTTTTTTATTGTTTTTTGCTTCAAGCGATTCCTCTTCTCAGAGTGAACCTAAACTATAATAAAGTGAGCTACATTCACTACCAAACACTAAAAAAGAATATAATACAATTTGTTTAATAAATTTGATATCACACCATTTCAAAAACACTCCAATTCCGCTCACACCCAGATTGAGCTACATGTTAAACTAAGTACTTGCATAGCCTATCTTTGCAATTCTGGATGTCCACCTCCATAGGAATCCCACCATTGTGTTGGTGTCTTAGTTTGAAGGGAAAATGTAGCTAATTTACTACCAAACATTCCAATTTTGACTTTGTAAACTTCAAGTTGGTAATCAATCTTGCCTTTTACCTCCAAGTCATCCCCCATTCTTTCCAAACAACCATAGATGTCACATGTAATTTCTTTATCATAAGTGAATTCAAGAGCATAATGCAAGATTGGATATAGGTAAAAGCATGCAATATGCAATGGCCTATGAAGTTGCTTATCCCATTTTTCATCAATTATCGCCCAAAGGGGATTGTAGCTAAGAAAGGAAAAAGTGATTTAGTATTCAAACAAGGTGTATACTTTATAAACAAATATTTTGAAAGAAAGTTATCTTCTAGCAAGCCCATTAAAGATTGTTCGAATCTTCTATTTTGCCTGATCCATCTCTTCATAAATGAATCACATGACTGGCTTATCATTTGAATCCACCATGCGCAACACCCTAATATGAGGGAAAACACCTTCATGCAGTTCATAACATTTTTCCGAAACACCTTACTCATAACAATCTTTTTGACAATGATTCCATCTTTATTCTTTGCAAGTTTACTAGTCTTGCACTCATTATATTTAAACATATTAATTAATAAGTGCATCTTGAATGTCATGCAAACAATCCAATGTCAAATAAGAAGTGGCAAAACAGGTATGTGCAGGTTGAATCAAATCATCGTCTTTGTTAAATTTATGCAATAATGAAATAAGGCTCGTTCTTGCATAAATGTAGGTTGTGATCTTTTTACCTTTATCAATTGTATCTTTGTGGTGAGGGAACTTCTTCAAATCTTGCAACATAAGGTTGATGGAATAAGTTGCACATATTTTCCAAAACAAGTTCTTTCGCTTAATTTTGCATCAGATTGCCCCAACAGATTTGTAATTCGTTGCGTTTTTTTGTAAAAACTTGAACAACATGTTCTTCCTCAACCACTTAAACAACATCATCTATCATCTTGAAAATTTTGTCAGCACTCTTGCCTATGTCAGATGCATCACTAGACTTTAAAAATGGTTTCCTTAGGACTATTCACCAATTTTTTTAGCATTGTTCTTATTCTCCTATCGTTCCAACCATCAGTCATTATAGTGCATCGTAATTTCTTCCAAAAACCCTTATGTTCCTCCAAATCCTCATGGATCTTTTTCTCATGATAATCCAAGTATTTCACTCTAATACCATGATATGATGGTGGCTTAAATCTTAAACTATGTATAGCAACTGATTCAATCATCTTATGATACTCTTCGATTCTTTCCACATTCAATGGAATAACATTATTATAAAAATATAAAGCAAATATCCTTACATGCATCCTCCTCATGGTCTTCTTGTACATTGTGGTGATAATGGTTTGAGTAGTGGATCCATTTTTGAAAACATTTATAGGCATAATCCCATCATGACTTTTTCTTTTACCACTTGAATCAATAACTTTAGCACTACTACTACGTTCAATGTCAAATAATTTTGTTTTCAATGAACTAACAATACCCATAATTTCTGTCTTCACCTCATTAGGAATAGATGGACAAAGTTCAAAATGTTTGCTGTATCCTGCAAAATGAAATTTCAAGCGATACACACCTCTTATAAATGAGTTCCCACAAAATTTACACTTGATTTTTCTTTAGGCTTTATTAACCAGAATACCATATTTCCATGCTGCATCTATTTTACTTGATAGAGCATTTTTAGCAATAGTATGAACAACAGGTTCTGATTCTGTTGCTTCAATCGTTTTATTTGGTTGAACATTTTGACTCTCAGTTGAAGCCATAACAGTTTTGAGTTTTGACAAAAAAAGAGGTGAAAGAGAAACAGTAAAACAAAGAGAAGTTGGCAAGAAACAGAGTAAACAAAACAAAAGAAACAGAGAGAAGAGAATAGGAGAAAGAGATGACGAGAACAAGGAAACACCATCATAGTCGCAGGAAAACGCAATTCTGTCACAACTCGTCGAGAGGAAGAGCATCGCAAACGGCGCAAGAAGGGTGGAGTTCTACAAACGATACAGAGAAGATGTGGTAACAACACGAAACTTATGGTTTTTGTTTTTGAGATCTTGATCAATTTAAGATCCTAATGCAAACTTGAGATCTTGATCATGATGCTCCCCTTGAACGATCTTGCTTGAGTCCAATCCTACATGCTGGTTCGCAATCTTGACATCATTGATTACTACTAATTGTTGGGATCTAGATTTGGTGCAGTTGTGGTGGTGATTGCACATAGGAGTTTGCAAAAAATGTAGTTAATTGGATTGTATTCATAAACTAGATTGCATTGCACCAGAAAAGCTCAAACCAATTAAATGGTTTATGAGCTGTACCATAAATTTTAAAAAGTCCAGTTAACTAAACTTTTTTAAAAAAACCAGTTTGAACCACTTTCAAAACTTTCTGTATTCAATATCATAAAATTATTTTTTTCACTAAACACATCAAAAAACTAAACCCTAGCCCCAAAATTCAAAATGGTTGAACACTAGCCTAAAATCAATTTCTGCTCTGCTCTCATCCTCCTACTCTCTCCGGCGGCCGGAGAACATCTTCGTTGTCATCTTTGACTCGTATCCGTCGCATCCAACGTAATCATTCTCGTATCCGTCTCAACTTCGCCATCGCATCTCCGTCTCAACTTCGCCTATGTATCTCCGTCGTCATCTACCATCGTAAGTGTCGCGTGCCATTTTTACTCATTTTCGTTTCTATTTTTCATTTTCTCTTCCTTGGTCTCGATAACGCCGACAAAACCACCTTGCTTCATATGCTAAAAAACGAGGTTTCTTTCTCTTCAATTTCATCATTTCATTTTCTCAATTGTTATCACTGATGTTGTTCTTTTCGGATTTATTAATTTTATACTTCAATTTCAATAGTCACAGATCTATTTTTTTTAGTCCAAGGAGTTTATATTTTTCACATTTATTGTTAGCTGAGTTTTCTGAGACCAAATTATTACTAAGAAAATTACCAATTCTGTTACTTTGATACTCAATAACTCAAATCAACATAATTTATTTACTCTTAGATTAAAATGATTTTACCAGTTTTCTAAAATATTGCTTGATTTATCTGTTTCCCCACCTTGGTTGACACAAACATGCTATTCAATTCAATTACTAAAGCTCACATACATTAACTTGCTCTATATGCATGATTTGCTATGTTCTTCTATATTTAACTTGTTTTGGTTTGTTGCATTTTTACCTTGATATTTAGCATTTGTTTGAATTTTATTGGGATTTTGTTATAAGCAAAACATTTTGATAGTTTGCAACTGTATGTTTCTCAGTATATAGATTATTGGAATTATTGTGGCCTGTGGCTATGTCCTTTATTTCTGTATCTTGGTTTGATGTTTTTTTTTTATTATGAGAATTGGTTTTGCAGAGATTAGTTCAGCATCAGCCATCACAGTATCCAACATCAGAGGAGTTAAGTATTGGGAAGATCAAGTTTAAAGCTTTTTGATCTTTGGGGTCATCAAATTGCTCGTATTTATATGCCTTAAATACATTTTTATGGCCCAAGTGAGAATATCTCAATCATGAAAAATTGGATGACATTAGGCGAGTCTTCTCTGGATATATCATGTCTTGCAATTCCTATATAACTTTATTTTGTTTGGGTGGCTGGACTTGCTAATCTGTGTTGATCATTTAGTGATTTCAGATATGGAGCTGCATAAGATATCTGGCTTAGAATCTACGAACTAGTTCTAATTGTGTCTCTAGGATTAAGTTTTTTAATTAGTAGAAACTATCTTGTTGCAGAATGTTCTAAAATTCTAATATCTAACTAATCATAAGGAAATATGTTAGACTAATCATAAGGTCTTTTCATGGTGTTTTTGCTTGTTTCTTATGTGTGTGACTAGTTAGATTAGTGTTTCTTGTTCTTGATAATGATTCCAGTGGATGTGGCTTTTAGGAGTTCTTGTTCTTACTGGTTTTTTTTCTCTTCAGAATTGCAGAAGCAATTTGGATGTATCAGTGGATTTTTTTAGCTGTTTGAACGCCATAGGTTCCTCACAGGCCAAAGCAACAATCACAATTTACCAAATCAAGATAATATTCTATATCTTTGTTTTGTTTCTGTTATGCATTATTTGATGAATTGCTTTGTTTTTTTATTCTTTCTAAACAGTCTAATAACGAAATTTACACATATAAGTGTGCAAAAATGGCCTGTGGCAGGTTTGAATTTGCACCCTGCATATAAAATATTTCGAAAGTCTTTTAACATTTAAATTGCATTTTTGGGACAAGGATGTTTTGTATTTTGTGTGTTCTGTTTTGTCTTTTGAATTCTCAAATCTTAATTTAGGTACAAGTTAAGGAATTTCAAGATTTCTAGTATTTTAGAAATAATGTATTTTTTTTGTCTTAACTCTATTATTTTCCTAGAGTATAGAACCTTGATAATTCAGAATTTAAGTGAAAGATAAATAAAAATAGTTAAAGATCATTCTAGTCATGATTGTTCCAATTATAAATGTATAAAACATGAACTTACTGGTTTTGCAATTTTGGATCCCCCATCTTTGCTTTATATTTGTTCTAGATAACTTGTGCTCGCTTGTCTCCATTATTGGCCACAAGTCCTTTCTCTTCCTTCATAAACCCCATTACTGAGTAAACTATTTTGAAACATTATACCAGGTTTATATCTAAGCAAATGAGTAGTTGAATCATTTGTTTTAAAATCTGGACTAGTCATTGCCTTATTTGATGTGTATTGACTCACTTGTTGGACGACATGAATTAAAATTTATCTACCTCTTGTCAATTTTTTCAGTAGAACGTTAACATGGATGATCATGATAACATTGTAGACTCTGAGATGGAAGGGAGTTTTGATTCTATTCTACCTCCTTCAGTTTCAAACACCGCTATGTTGCCGCCTAAGCGTAAAAATAGGTCGGAAGCATGGAATCCTTTTACCCCACAACAAGGCAAAAAAAGATCAGCAACATGCAATTATTGTGGTCGCACGATCCAACACAACAGTGGAACAAGCGCGATGCGAGCCCATTTGACTAGATGTGAAGATTATCCAGAAAATGTGGCGAATAGGGAGCATGAATTACCTTAATGTTCAATGGCAAGTAGGGAAGTTGTTAGTTCATCATCTTCTTTTCCCAAATTTGACCAAGAAGTAAGTCGAATTGACTTGATGAACATGTTTGTAGCCATGGAAATCCCGTTTCGACAAATGGAACATCCATATTTTCATAAATTTGCTAATGGTTTACAACCGAGGTTTAAATTTCCATCACGCACTACACTAGCACGTGATATTTTAAAGCAATGGGACACAAAAAACAAGGTTGAAGAATATTTTGTCACAACATTGTCATCGAGTATGTCTCACCACCGATACTTGGTCATCAAACCAAGACTTTAATTACATGTGTCTCATAGCTCATTTGATTGATAACAATTGGAAGTTGCAAAAGAAAATTTTAAATTTTCTTCATGTCACTAACTACAAGGGAGAAATAATGGCAAAAATGGTTAAACAATGCTTGAATGGTTGGGAGTTAGGTCATGTGCTTAGTCTGACAGTGGATAACGCCTCCTCAAATGATTTTGGAATTCATCATCTCAAAAGATGGCTTCTATCGCAGAATGGTCTAGTTTTGAACGGAGAGTACCTTCACACGCAATGTTGTGCACACGTATTAAATCTTATTGTGAAGGATGGACTAAGCTTAATAAATTATTCTATTTTGAGAATTCGTGGAGCTGTGAAATATGTTAAACGTTCTCCTTCGAGGTTTGATAGATTTAAGCAATGTATTGATCCTGAGTTAAATTATTAAGGTTATGTTGGATTAGATTGTGAGACTCGGTGGAACTCAATATACACAATGTTGAATGCTGCTTTGAAACATGAAAAGACCTTTACAGAGTTTGAATTCAAAATACCAGAAACATGTTAATGAAGTGAATAAGGAAAAAGGTGTGCCTACACATGAAGATTGAGAGCGTGTTGCTTTAATTCTTCCATTCCTAAAGTTATTTCTGTTGGAACCAAGTTGGTTCTACACTTAGAATTTTGATGTTAACAAAAGTATTTTATGTAAATAGTATTTTGACTTAGAAGAACAAATCAGAAGCTGTGTAAAATCAGAGGATAACACCACCAGAGGATACATCCAGAGGAAGCAACCAGAGGATAGAAATGTCACCAGAAGGTTAGGCTAGATAATGCATCCAGAGGGTACCAGAGGATGCATCCTGAAGGCACCAGAGGATACACCTGCAGAGGATATCAGAGGATGTCATCAAAGGCAAAATATCAAAGGACAAGTAACATCATCAGAGGATATCTTTCTTGGCCCAGATCAGAAGAAAGCAGAGTCCAGAAGGAGACTTGGTCCATACCAGAAGGAAATTCGCAGAGAGAGACTTGGTCCAGACCAAAAGGAATCATAAGTCAGACTTGGTCCAGACTTAATCCTGACCAGAAGATAGCTTGGTCATGAATATAAGAATCAGTCCAGACTTAATGCAGACTTGGTCCAGAGTAGAAGATAACTGGTCCAGAACAAATGACTTGGTCCAGACCAGAAGATAACATGATCCAGAACATAAAACTTAGTCCAGATCAGAAGAAATAATTGTCCAGATTTAATCCAGACTTGATCCAGATCAGAGGATAAATGTCCAGATTAAAAGATCAATGGTCCAGATTAAAATATCATAAGTCCAGATTTAATTCAGATTCAATCCAGACTCAGTCCAAGACTTGGTCCAGATCAGAGGGAAAATGTTCAGATCAATGGTCCAGATTTAAGTATCATGGCCCAGTGTTGGCTGAGATCAGAAGATCAGATCATATAGCCCAATGTTGGCCGAGATCAGAAGATTAGATCATATGGTCCAGTGTTGGCCGAGATCAGAAGATCAGATCATATGGTCCAGTGTTGGCCGAGATTAGAGGATCACATAATTGGGGCAGATCAGATCATAAAGTCCAGAGTTGGTCGAGATCAGAAGATCATACGGTCCAGATTTTAATCATGATGAAAATCAGTGAGGACTTGATTAAAATTCGAAGAAGACTTGATTAAATTTTGATAGAAATTTGATCAAAGTATTAAGGGGATTTGATTCAAAAATTACTGAAGACTTGAAGAAATTCGAAGGCAATCTGAAGCTTAAAAAGATATGGTTTGAAATTAAAAGAAACAAGATTGGTCAACAGAATTTTCAAATGCAATCTGAAGCTAAAAAGATACGATTTTTATTTAAGTGAAACAGGATTGGCCAAGTTATTTTTGCAAGAGAAATCTGGACATATACAGCTCGAATTTGATCATGGAAGAAACCCTAACTCTCATCTATAAAAGGAGGCTCAAGGCAGAAGACTTAGTATCTAAAATCAGTAAAAGAGTCATAAACTTCCAGAGGCAAACACTCGAGTTTTCAGTGAGGTTAATTGTGAGTATCAGCTTTCCAGAAGCAAGCACTCTTGTTTTTCGTTCCCTTGTGTTAGATTTATATTGTTGAAGTAGAGTCTACAATCTGAAGAGTCAGAAGAAGTAGCAGGTGACTTAGCAATTAGATTCAAGGTGTTGAAATCCTTTCTGCAATCTGGGGTTGTCAGATTGGTAGGAGAAGACTTGACTTGTGAAGTCAAGGTGTTGTGTTCCTCAAAAGTCTAGGATTATTAGACTGTTTGGGAAGACTGACTTGGAGGGTCAGTAGTGCTGTTGTAATTCAAAGGTTTTGAATTAGTGGAAAAATCCTTCAAGGTGAAGGGACTGGATGTAGCCTAGTTAATGGGGAACCAGGATAAATCTTTGTTTTGATTATTTTACTTTATCCGCTGCTAATTCTGCTTGCTTATATATCAGATTTTAAATAATCATCAAAAACAGAAAAATAATTCAAAGTTTGGCAAACACATATCAACCCCCTTGTCGTGTTTGCACCTTCAATTTCATGAAGCTACACTACGCATTTCAGGATCTTCTTATTTAACAAGAAACTTGTATATGTTTGAGGTTTTCGGTGTCGGGATGAAAATTGCTGAAATGTGTAATAACGAAGATGAAAAAGCCAAGTCAATGGCTAAAAGATGAAGGCGAAATACGAGAAATATTGGGGAGATCCTACTTGCCTGAATATGTTGTTGTTGATTGTTATGGTTTTAGACCCTCGAAGAAAAGTAAAACTTGTGATATGGATGGCAAAAAAGATTTACACTAGTAAGGACGCCACTTCTTTGAAAGAAAAGTTAGATTCATGTTTGAAGTCTATCTATGATGAGTATTATGGTAGGGTGGTGTCACCTCTAGGTAATTCTTCTAATTTTTCAGGTGCTTTTAATGAAGTTGGTGATCCTTATGATTGTTCTGAATTCTACAAATCAAACGAGTGCAGTACACCAGAATCTGAATTTGGAGTGTATTTGGAAGAACGTTGAGAAAAACCTTGTCCGAATTTTGGCACAAGAGGCTAGGGCATGCAAACCCCAGACTTATATCTGAGTTGAGCAAACTCCAGTTGGTAAGAGGGCTTCCCAAGGTAAGTTCCAAAACTGAGATTCTGTGTGAAGCATGTCAAAGAGGTAAACAAACTAAAAGCTATTTTAAAACTAAAAAATGTGTTTCTACCTCTCAACCACTTGAACTGCTTCACTTAGATCTATTTGGTCCTGTTCAAACAGCTTCACTCAGTGGTAAGAAATATGGTTTTGTGATTGTTGTTGATTACTCAAGGTGGACTTGGGTAAATTTTTTAAAGAACAAAGATGAATCTCACAAAATGTTTATTTCTTTTTGTAAGCAAGTAATGAATGAATAGGGTGTCAAGATCAAAACCATCAGAAGTGATCATGGAGGTGAATTCGAGAACAAATACTTTGAAGAATTTTGTGATGAGAATGGTATCTCTCACAACTTCTCATCCCCTAGAACACCTCAACAGAATGGAGTGGTGGAAAGAAAGAATAGATCACTGCAGGAGATGGCCAGAACCATGCTGAATGATATGAAGCTTGCCACCTACCTTTGACAGAAGCTGTCAACACAGCTTGCTACATTCAGAATAGAGTGTACATCAGGTCAATCTTAAATAAAACTCCATATGAACTGTGGAAAGGTAAGAAACCTAACATTTCCTACTTCAAGCAATTTGGCTGTACTTGTTTTATGTTAAACACTAAAGATAACTTAGCTAAGTTTGACTCTAGATCTCAAAAATGTAACTTTATTGGTTACTCAGAGAGATCGAAAGCTTATAGAGTGTTTAACAAAGAAACTAATAGTGTGGAAGAATCAATCCACATTAAGTTTGATGATAAACAACTTGACTCTGAAAAGTCAAAGCAAGATGAGGAAATTGCAGGTGAACCAGAGGCACAGGAACCAGAAGCTGGACCAGCAGCAGAATCTGAGAAAGATCAAGATGAAGAAGAACATGCTAACTCTGAAGACAAGTCAGAGGGAAAGAATGGATGGAAGTACAAGTCTTCACATCCAGAATCTCTCATTAATGGCAGTGCAGCAGAACCTTTAAAGACCAGATCATCATGTGGAGAAACCAATCTGTTTGGTTTACTCTCAACAATTGAACCAAGCAATGTTGATGAGGCTTTGGCAGAGGAAGGTTGGATACTTGCAATGCAAGAAGAGCTGAATGAATTCCAAAGGAATGATGTTTGGGATCTGGTATCTACACCAAACAAAAACATTATTGGAACCAAGTGGGTGTTCAGGAATAAACTCAATGAAAAAGGTGAAGTGGTAAGGAACAAAGCCAGATTAGTAGCTCAAGGATACAGTCAACAGGAAGGTATCGATTACATTGTGACATTTGCTCCAGTGGCCAGGTTAGAAGCAATTAGAATTCTTTTATCATTCGCTGCTAATCACGATATAATTCTGTATCAAATGGATGTTAAAAGTGCATTCTTAAATGGCTACATAAGTGAGGAAGTCTATGTCAAACAGCCCACTGAATTTGAAAATTCTGATTTTCCAGACCATGTTTTTAGACTTAAGAAATCTTTATATGGTTTAAAACAAGCACCAAGGGCATGGTATGAAAGACTTAGTAACTTTCTGTTTAAGAATGAATTTGATTGAGGCCAGATTGATAATACTCTTTTTAGGAAATCCATTAAAAATGATATTTTAATTATTCAAGTTTATGTTGATGATATCATCTTTGGATCTACTAATGGCACTTTGTGCAAGGAGTTTTCTGACCTAATGCAGAAAGAGTTTCAAATGAGCATGATGGGAGAACTCAAGTTCTTCCTGGGAATTCAGATTCACCAAGGTAAATTAGGTATACTCATTCACCAATCTAAATATACTAAAGAACTTCTTAAAAAGTTCAAAATGAGTGAATGTAAGCCTATGGCAACCCCTATGCACCCAACCTGCTCACTTGAGAAAGATGAAACCAGCCAAAAAGTAGACCAGAAAACATACAGAGGTATGATTGGATCCCTTCTTTATTAACTGCTTCTAGACCTGACATCTTGTTTAGTGTTTGTGTCTGTGCCCGTTTTCAAGCTGACCCTAGGGAATCCCATTTAACTGCTGTCAAACGAATTCTGAGATACCTTAAAGGAACCACCAACCTTACCCTGTTATACAAGAAAACCCCCACCTACAAACTCAGAGGTTTTTGTGATTCCGACTATGTTGGAGACAAGCTGGAAAGGAAAAGTACAAGTGGCAACTGCACATTCTTAGGTGATAATTTGATCTCTTGGTCAAGCAAAAGACAAAACACCGTTGCTATGTCAACAGCCAAAGCTGAGTATATATCAGCAGCAGGATGCAGCTCAGAGTTAATCTGGATGAAACACCAACTTGAAGATTACAACATCTTTGAAACCAGTATTCCTTTGTTCTATGATAACACTTCAGCCATAAACTTAACCAAGAACCCTATGTTACACTCTAGAGCCAAACACATTGAAATAAAACACCATTTCATTAGGGACCATGTTCAAAAAGGGACTTTAAGCATCCAGTTTGTGGACACTGATCATCAATGGGCTGACATCTTCATCAAAGCATTACTGAAGACAAGTTCGAGTTCATCAAGAAACATCTCACCATTGTCTCCATATCTGACTAGCTCAAGTAGTCTTCTTAGGAGTTTTTAATTTTCTTGTAATTTTAATTTCTATAATTTGTAAAGAAAAAACAAAAATACAAAAATAGTAGGACCTCTTTTTGGCTGATGAAAAAAAGGGAGAGAGAGAAAAAAGAGAAATAAGTAGAAAAGGAGAGATAAAAAGAAAGGAGGAGCGAAAAAGAAAGAGATGAAAGAGAAGGAATTGAAAAGGAGAGGAAACAGGGAGAGAGAAAAATAAAGAGAGAAAAAGAAAGAGTGAAAAGAGAAGGAGTTGAAAAGAAGAAGAAACAGGGAAAGAGAAAAATAAATCAGAAAGAGATGAATAGAGAAGGAGTTGAAAAGGAGAGGAGAAGAGAAGAAAAGAAAGAGTGACTCAAGAAGAAGTTGAAATGGAGAAGAGAAATTCAGTATTAGACTTACGGGGAGAGATTGGTCCGAGGGGGAGTATTTCAAGTACTTCGAGTTACAAGCTAGCAAAATAAGTTAAGGTTTTGTCATCATCAAAAAGGGGGAGATTGTTGGAACCAAGTTGGTTCTAAGTACTTAGGATTTTGATGTTTACAAAAGCACTCCATGTAATCTTATTTTGTACCTTGAATTATTAAATCAAATGCCACCAGAAGATGAAGTTATCAGAGGCATAAGCTGAAGTCACTAGAGGCAGAAGATGAGTATTCAGAAGATAAAATTTGACCAGAAGATACACCTCCAGAAGTCACCAGATAATGCATCCAGAAGGTACCAGAGGATGCATCCTAAAAGCACTAGAGGATACTCCAGGATGTCAAAATACCATCAGAGGATATCTTTCCTGGCCCAGATCAGAAGGAAGCAGAGTCCAGAAGGAGACCTGGACCAGACCAGTTGGAAGCCTGCCAGAGGGAGAGTTGATCCAGACCAGAAGGATTCATAAGTCAGACTTGGTCCAAAAGTTATTCTGACCAGAAGATAGCTTGGCAGTGAAATGATAAACAATCCAGATTGATCCAGACATAACCAGAGCTTCAGTTAACTAGTCCAGAACAAGTGACTTGGTCCAGATTTGGCTCAAACCAGAAGATAGCTTCGTTCAGAGTATGAAACTGAGTCCAGACCAGAAGAAATGATGTTCATATTGATCCTGAACTGATCCAGATTAAGAGGTAAATGTCCAGAATTAAATATTCTTTGTCCAGAGTTAATTTCAGTTCAATCCAGGCCCAGTCCAGAATTGGTCCAGATCAGAGGGAAGATATTCAGATCAAGGGTCTAGATTTAAGCATCATGGTCCAGTTTTGGCTGAAATCAAAAGATCAGACCATATGGCCCAGTGTTGGCGGAGATCAGAAGATCTGAACGTGTGGTCTAGTGTTGGCCGATATCAGAGGATCACAACAGATCAGTTTGCTAGTCCAGCGTGGTCGAAATCAGTTAATCAAATGGTCCAGATTTAATCATGAAGCTATTGGCGGGAAGAAAGATTTGTTCCAGAATTAATTAAAGATAGGATTGGCCCAAGTTATTTTCGAAAGAAAATCTGAAGCTAAAAAGATATGATTTTTATTTAAATGAAACCCGATTGGTCAAGATTGAAGGTGCAAACACGAGAAGGGGGGTTGAATTGTGTTTGACTTAACTTGAATACTTTTGCTGTTTTAATACTTTCAAAACAAAACTTGATGTATAATTAAAATAGAGTTAGCAGCGGATAAAAATAAAAATAAAAACTCACAGTTTTTATACTGGTTCACCGTTAACGAGGCTACGTCCAGTCCCTTCGCCTTGAAGGATTTCACTAATTCAAACCTTGAATTACAACCTTTATACTGACCCTCCAAGTCAGTCTTCTCAAACAGTCTAACAATCCTAGACTTCTTTGAGGAATGCAACTCCTGTCTTCAGCCAATCTGACAATCCTAGATTGTAGAAGAAATCACAACACTATAAATCTAATTGCCAAGTAACCTGCTACCCCTACTGATTCCCTCAGTTTGTAGACTCTACTTCAACAACTTAGATTTAACAAAGTGGAACGAAAACAACAAGAGTACTTGCTTCTTGAAAACTGAGACTCACAATTGACTTCTATGAAAGTTTGAGAGTGTTTGCTTTTGAAGTGTATGACTCTTTTGTGATTTTCGATCGCTAAGTATTCTGCCTTGAGCCTCCTTTTATAGATGCAGATTTAGGCCTCTTCCAATGCTTAAATTCGAGCTGAATCTTGCTGGATTCTCTGTAAAAATAACTTGACCAATTGGGCTTCATATAAATAAAAAACATATCTTCAGATTTCCTTTCAAAATAACTGGCCAATTAAATCAGTTAGTTCCTTCCCGCCACAGCTCCTGAATTCCACAACACCTCACTTTATTTTTGTAATAAATCTTTTTAATCCTTTGATCAAAATAAGTTAAATTTTCCACCGTATAAATTTCCTGATTAAATCTGGACCATTGGACTTCATGCGCTAGTCCACATCTGGACCATACTGAATGTTATGCTGTGATCCTCTGATTTTGGCCTTCCTTGGACCATACTTCCTGACCCTCTGATCTTCTGATTTCGGCCATCTTGGATGTGCACCTGATATGCTATAATCCTCTGAATTCGGCCTTTGCTAGACTATACATTCTGTCCCTCTGATTTCGGCCAACACTGGGCCATGGTCTGATTTTCTGATCTGGACCATCACTGGACCAAATAATTAATTCTGAACCACTGATCTGGAAATCTTCCCTCTGATCTGGACTAATTCTGGACTTTGGTCTGGATTAAATTGAAATTAAATCTGGACAATAAATATTTTAGTCTGGGCATTTTACCTTTGATTTTAGATCAGGTATGGATCATTCTGGAAATCATTTCTTCTTGTCTTGACTTAGTTTCATGCCCTGAATCATGCTATCTTATGGTCTGGGTCAAATCTGGATTGATCCTCTTGTTCTGGACTCATAAACATCTTCTGGTCAAGTCTGGAACAAGTCTGGACTGTGTAATTTTTCACTGCCAGGCCATCTTCTGGTCAGAATAACTTCTGGAATAAAATCGATATTTTGATTCCTGTTTGTCTGGAACAACTCTCCTTCTGGAAGGTTTTCCAATGGTATGATCTATGTTTCATTCTGATTTTTATTCCTTCTGATCTGGGCCATCAAAGATATCTTCTGTTCATGTTTTGACATTCCTGGAGTATCTTCTGGTCATTCTAGAATTCATTTTTCTGGAATCCTTTTATCACTGCTTCTGATTCCTTCACTTTATGGGGCATTTAACTTAATAATTCAAAGTACAAAATAAGTTTACATAGAGTACATTTGTAAGCATCAAAATCCTAAGTACTTAGAACCAACTTGGTTCCAACAAAGATATTTTTGCAAGATACAGCTCAAAATTAAGCTTGGAAGAGACCCTAATCTACATCTATAAAAGGAGGCTCAAGGCAGAATACTTAGCATCGAAAAATACAAAAAAGTCATACACTTCCGAAAGCAAACACTCGAGTTTTCAGTGAGGTTAATTGTGAGTTTCAGCTTTCCAGAAGCAAGCACTCGTGTTTTTCTTTCCCTTGTGTTATATCTAAGTCGTTGAAGTAGAGTCTACAATCTGATGGAGTCAAAAGGGGTAGCAGATTACTTAGCAATTGGATTCAAGGTGTTGTAATTCCTTCTACAATCTGGGGTTGTCAAATTGGTAGGAGAAGACTTGACTTGAGAAGTCAAGGTGCTGTATTCCTCAAAAAGTCTAAGATTGTTAGACTGTTTGAGAAGACTGACTTGGAGGGTCAGTGGTATTGTTGTAATTCAAGGTTTTGAATTAGTGAAATCCTTCAACGTGAAGGGACTGGACGTAGCCTCGTTAACGGTGAACCAGTATAAAATTCTGTGTTTTATTTTTATTTTATATTCGCTGCTAACTCTGTTTGATTCATACATCAGGTTTTGTTATAAAACGGCAAAAACAGAAAAAGTATTCAAGTTAGTCAAACAAAATTTAACCCCCATTCTCGTGTTTGCACCTTCAGGAAGCCCTTATTTGTACCCAAGATTGGCTTGATGAAACATCTTTATCATTTATTACTAGTGAGGATCTTGAAAATCTTGAGCAAATTGAGCATGGTAAGATACATAAAGGTGTATTTAACATTGTGTTATTACTTATTATATTATTACTTGATACATAATGAAATGTCTGTTTTTTTGTTTTGTTTTGCATAAATACTTTCTTCCCAAGATGTCACAAGTTGTTCGGCCTCTGTTACACTCGTTAATTATTGATACTTGACTAGAGCTAATAGACAAAACAAGTGTGGCTATTACGAACCTAGTCTTCGTGTTTCGTAATTACAACCCTAGTCTTCGTCCTGAAGAGAAGGCAGTGGAATATGTTCGTGCTGGTAATGCTGTCAAGTTAGACAAGGTCATAATTTTCACCTCCTTTTTTGTTGTTGTTGTTAATATTAATTAGATGTTGCTAACAAATGCTATAAGAAATAAAAAATATAATCATTGTGTTTTGAAAAGAGAATATTTTGACTCAAAAGTTTGAAAACAGTTTTTAATGCAAAATTTGTATATTTAATGCAAAATTTGTATATTTATATCCTTAAAAAAATCTAATATTAAAAGTTAAAAGGATAATATCTTCAATGTCTTTTAATTTACCTATCAAACTACAAATAAGAAAAAATAAAGGGTGTATATATGATTTCATATATGCTTCATCTGGTCAAAGATAATATCAACATATATACACTAATTAAAGGATTTCTTGTTATTTCAATTATATGACATATATGCTTGATCAGGTCAAGATAATATCAACATATTTCTTATTATTTCAATTATATGACTGCAGACATCATCAACATGGTAGATGGCAAGCTATGATTGGAAGAGTTCCAGGCAACAAAGATCTCTACCTAGGAACTTTTAGTAAGCTAATTTCATTGTTTAATCTTATATGCACTTGATACATGTTTATAGTCTCACCTACTTCACATTTCAACAGAGGTAAATAATCTACTAGTCTAATATGCATGTGCACTTATACACACACGCACATAACTCTTACACCTATAATATGCATGTGAATTATATTTATTTCTTAATTTATAGCAAGACATGATATACTATAACTATATAAGTTTAATAACTATAAAGTAAATGCATATTAAGTTTTGTATAGATGTCATAATCATGTAAACTTCACATCATAATATTATTTATGAAAAATAGTTGACAAAGTAGTGTAACTTTTCAGGCACTCAAGAAGAGGCAGCAGAGGCATATGACGTAGCAACCATAAAATTTAGAGGACTAAGTGCAGTCACAAAATTCGATATTAATCGATACGATGTTAAAAGCATACTTGAAATATTGAAGATGTCCTGTTTGAGATTGAACTACTTGAAGAGTTTGAGTCTCCATTTAAGAAACTAAGTTTAGACGGCAGATAAAAAACATCAACTAGTTCCTTTAGATGATTGATTGGATGTGTTGAACTAATTTGATTTATAACAGCCTTTTTGGTGAATTATTTGTTCTAGTTCATGTTTGTCATTGCATCGACATTGACACTGACACTTAAAACTGATTTTAAAATCAATCTTTTAAAAAATTCAATGAAAAACCGATTTTAAACAATTCAATAAAAACCGGTTCGAATTGGTTTTAATAAAAAACTAGTTTCAAACTGGTTCAAACATACTAAACTGGTTTTATAATTATAAACCGATTTTAAATCGGTTTAGAACTGAATTGTAACTGATTCAAAAAATAACTGATTTTTTTAAAGTGGTTTTTAAAAACTGAATTGCACTATTAATGTGGTGCAATTCAGTTTAGTTTTTAGACCACATATGCTGGTGGCCGAATGATAAAGATGGGAATATCAAGATTTAACCTCAAATTTGATCTATTAAATAAAAGTTAAGAAATTGACATAGAATTTAATCGGCCTGATTTTGATTGGACGGTTCATAAGTGCCTGCGCCCAATCTATTTTCTAATTGTTGATATTATGTTTCCACGAAAGACATTCCTGTTAAAGATAAAAAAAACTTATGTTTTTACAAAGCCAACACACTTTCATACAAAGTATAGAAAAACATAGGACAAACTCTTGCTTTAGACAAAAGAGTCTCCATACAAAAGTATATTTGTGTTATTAATAAATAAGTTATATAATTATTTAAAGTATCCCATTTAAAGTAGATTTAAATGTATTTTTATCTGTTTATTTTATCACGTTTATAAAAATAGTCCATCTTTTTTAAAATAAATTTTTTTGTTCCCCTGCGTATCACATATATTGCAGTGCTCCCGACCCATATATTTAGCCTAAAAATGAGGATTTTATATGTTTGTAAAAAACTTCAAAATAAACATGTTGGCGTGACAAAATATAAACGAGTTTATATTTATGCACTTCATTGAACATTAAAATAATACGTTAAAAAAATAACAAAACATTTTTTCAGAAATTAAAAATAAATCACAAAAATGATACAAAAATAAATAAACCTTTTTGTAATTTATTTATAATTTTTGAAAATATTTTAATTATTTTTCAAATGTAGTATTTAATGTTTTATGAGGCGGATAAATATAAATTGAAATATATTTTGACACATTAGTAAGTTTAATACTAAGGATGGTAAAAAAATCCGCACCCGCAATTAGTCACCCAAACCCGTCTCAATTTAGATGGGGACAATCCGCTTTGATTGGGTGCGGATTGCGAATTTTCTCCGAAATTAAAACTCGGGGGCAAAGACGAATTTGGGAATGTTGATATTCATCCACACCCGAACCCGCCCCACTAATAATATTATTGTCATTTTTAAATTTTATATACATGTACATATTCAATAGATTTAATTTTAAAATTTTAAAAATTATAATCTTCTCTCCATAGAAAATATGATTTTAATATTTTTTAATTGTATTATTGTATAATAATAGTAATAATTTTATTATATTAATTATAATTAATATGACTTTTATATTTATTATTATATATATATGAATAGATGCAGGTAAGGGTGAGAAAACCTGAACCTTGTTGTGTGCAGAGATTGGGACATAAATTTTACACCCGATAAAAAACGGGGGTGGATGCGGGCTTTTTCTGACTAGTCGGGTGCAGGGGTGGGGAGACAAAACACGCCCTCACCGCATTGCCATTCCTATTTAATACTATATCATTTAAAAATACTTTACATCGTTGTTTTTGGAGTTAAAGATCTAGGTTGAAAACAAAATTGTAACAAAAGGATCAATAGTATAATTAAACCTTTGCATATTAATCATCAAACCTTTGCCTCATTCCATTTCCAGCATAATTTGATTTTGCTATCTTATGATTTTAAAAATTTAAATATTATTTGTATTTTTTTTAAAATCTAAAATACATGGAAATGTCAATTTAGTAATAAAAATTTGACAAAGAAATATATTTTAAATTCAGTATGAGACTATTATAAAATGACCATTATTAACAATAATTTCCCTCAATTTGTTTCAAAATAAAATACATTGGACCAGCATTAGTTCAATCCAATACAATATGATGCATACAAGAAACTGAAATCTTTGGAAATTGCTCCCTCAACCAGGTTATCAAGATTTACTATATTTAGAACTAAAAAATGAAGAATGATGGGCCTCGATTTGAATAATTTGACTAGCATGAAAAACATGAAGGCCCATTTTGGACCTTATGCTTTCCTCAAATTGAACCAAGTGCCACGCCTATTTTAGCAATAGCCGTTTTTCTTCAACTATTTTTCCCACCCCTCGATCCTATAGCTGAAAAACTTTTTAATTAAGGGAAATGAAGTGGCACTAACAAAAAAAATCTAAATGTAAAAAAATATATATTAAAAGTTGTATATTTTAAACTTTGAAATCGTAAAACATAATTTTTTTTTATTTTTTATTTTTTTTAATTTTCTTAACAAATGTCTTTAAATATACTTATTAGCATAGCCTTTTAATTAATATTCTAAGTACAATCCAAAATTGATTCAATACTATAAATCCAATTACTTGGTTTAGATTCAGAGGACGTAGTTTTTTCCCAAGAAAAACCACATATGGATGGATGTGGGCTATGCCATTAAATTGGGTCTCTCATCCTACATGTTTAAGATTTAATTTAGTTTTGTTCACTATATTTTTACGAATTTTTTCTCTATTTAAAAATATAGCAATTTTGATCTATCTTTTAAATTTTTTAATTGAAAAAAAATTGGTGATTTGAAATATTTTAAATTATGTAGCATACGCCTTTATGACGTAAAATCATTTGGATGCATTAATTATTTTTATGTTATTAATTAAATGAAAAAAATTAATAATTTCAGAAATTGAAACTGAAACTTTGAAGGGTTTTATTGCAATTTTATGAGTATTAATCATTCAATACTATCGTATCATATATCACATCGTTTATAAGATTTCATTTACAATTTTTTAGTTAAAAAATTCGCAAGTGATCAAAATTGTTGAATTTTAAAATAGGAGATTTAATTTTACAAATTAGTAAAAAAGATGATCAAAACTGTAATTAAACCTAATTTTTTAATTTCATGAATAAGTACGTATGTAAAGACGTGGGCTATACCATTAAATGAGGTATTTTATTTTATTTTTGTTTTGTTTTAATTCACTAGCTTATTAGAGAATGAAATCTTATTAATTTACAGTTTGATTGACAAATTAATAAAACTTAATAAAAAATGGTTCTTGCCATAATTTAAATTAAGGTTCTCCTTAACAATTTATCTTTAATTGAAATTCATTAATAACTCGAGTTAACTTCAAAACAAGTCAAACTGGTCAAAGAAATGATTTACCATTTACATGATTTGCTTTATTAATTCAAGTAGTTTAATAAGACAAAATTGATCTTATTTTAGTAAATTAACAAGATAAGGTACCAAACCATTGGAGGATTGAACATGGTAATGCGCATAATTTTGAATGAAATTGATATTTTCCCTTTTGTTACTTTTCCCATAAGAAAGCATTCCCAAGAGGCATGCATGGGTGCATTGGGACATAATTAACTCCAATAATAATAATAATCATTAAGTCCTACCTAAGATAAATTATACTAACATCGTGATTAGAGGTAATGTCTAGTAAGAGTAACTTTGGAGAGAACACGTTGTGAAGCTGTTCTTAGACTATAACTATGCCGTATATTGGTTGCGTAAACCCTTTTTCTTCTTTTCTGAAAGCAAATAAATAGAATGGTGACATTGATTTTTTATAGTAGTTGATATGACTTAACTAATCTATATAGTCCTTTATAACAACCAAAGTTTATAGGCTTTAGTTTTACCATGCTATCATCAATTTTAGGTTTAGGCGTTCTTGTCAATTGCCATATGGGTTATATATATATGGCTCTGCCTGGATCTATAAATTGAAGAGATTGAGATTACAATGATGATTATGAAATTTAGCATGGAGATGGTTGACCTTTATTTTGAAGTGAATGTCACCAATTTTGACATTGGTTATAATGCAGGCCATATCTCTTTAATTGGTTGATATTGTTAAATGATTAATAAACTAAGACGATTGTCTCCCATAGTTTGATTGATAAATTAAGAGATCAAAATGAGTTTTACAAAAGATTCTGAATTTAAATTCATAAAATTTAACATAACGACTATATGAAAAAGAGTCTAAGCTCAAAAGAAAAACTAAATGATTAGACGAACACTCTTAGACATGCAAGGCCAAGAGATATCATCAAAAAAATATTTATGGAGCTCACTAGGAGGAGACTCCAAAACATTACAATTGAAAGAGTCTAGAAAAAAAAAAACAAAAATTAGCAAGCCAATCAACACTTTTGTTTCTCTCTCGCCATGTATGTTGGACCCGAACGATCCAATTGAGAGTCAAAAAGTGTCTAATTCTCCGAATCAAATTAGGGATCATCCTACCTAACTTGCAATTTTCTAAAATCATGTCAATAAAATTTTTTGGAGTAACTATCCATAATAAGATGTGTGAAATCCTCCCTTTGAGCTGGCTAAAATAACATCTCTACATTGAGTAGACCAACCTTTGTCACAAATAGCAATAAGACGTTGAACCGAATTAGTATCGATTTGATAATGATAAATGGAGTTTAGCCATGACCAGAGTCTAGTAGCAAAAGAGCACGATTACAAAAGTAGATTAAATTATCATCAGTAGGCATCTTCTTCTACATCAACCTCCAAAACCTAAGAGACTTGGAAGGAATAATGCCATTGTGCTACATGGATTTGACCCAAGGAATTTGTTGTCGGAAAGGTTTGAAGAATAAATAAGCATCTTTAAAGTTTAAAACTCCATAATTGTTTAATCTCCAAACCAAATGATCCTCAAAGTCAAAAGTAAGAGTAATAGCCTTGGAAACCAAAAAAGCTAGTTGAGGATCATCACATTTAATGACCATCTTGAATGAGTTTATTGACAATGACATGAAGGTTAGATTTTTTATAATCATCAATACTTAGACTAGAGACCAAATGATCCTTCAATCAAGTATCTACCCAAAAATTAATGTTGTCACCCTTGCCAAGTTGCCATTTGGTGTTCTCATAAATAATAGTAAGCTTAGCTTTGAGACAAGTCATATGGAAGAGTTGTGATATCGATATGCTCATGCTTTATAAAGAATCAACCAAGAAGAATAGTCCAATGCTAACTAGAAGTGAGTAAGTCCTAAGCAAACTTAATAATAACGACATTATTAATGTCTCACAGAGACCTAATACCAAGACTACCTTTATTAAAAAGGATGAAAAAGTTTGTGCCAAGAATCTATAACAATGTTTTTATGCTCTATATATCTCCGGTCCAAATGAAATTCTTAATCCATTTATCTAGTTCCTTTATAAGTAAAACGAGCCAAGAGTATATGTAGAAGCTATAAATCGAGATGCTATGAACACCATTCTTCACTAATTAAATTCTACCTACCATAGGAAGGACAATATGTTCCAAGATGCAAGCTTAGCCTTGATTCTATCAGCAAGTGGTATTAAATATGCCACTTTTGGATATGGCCCTGCTAAGAGACTATTCGGTAATGCGAAAAAAAGGAGAGGAGACAAAGGGTCCCATTGCCTAACCCCATTTTGACAAGAAAAGAAACCAAAATATTTACCATTAACAAATATGGAGAGTTTAACAGACTTAAGAATAATCTAATCCAATGACAGAACATGTTATTAAAACCAAAATCCTGTAAAACTTTGATAATGAAAGTCCAATCTTTAGTATTAAAGGCCTTCCTTATATAAATCTTGAGAACCAAATTTCCGTTGAAATATTTGCTTTGAAGTATATTAATAGCTTTTGAAGTGAGAAAAATTCAATCACCAATATACCTACCTTGATTAAGCCTATTTGGTTAAGAGAGATGATATTAGGCATAATATAAGTCCACCTACCAACAATAAATTTACCAATAATTTTGAACTTGAAGTTGGCGATGTCAATGGGTCATATGGTTCTCCATTTTACTAGAATCAACAATCTTAGGAACAAGCACAAGAACATGAGAGCTATAATTAGGAATAATTCAACCATGCACCAAGAATTGAAGAATAACATGGAAAACATCATCACCCCCTACATCCAAATACTTTTGAAAGAAAAGGCACCAAAGCCATCATGATCGGGAACACCATTTTGGATTCATGCCAAAAATAAAATTTTTAACTTCCTCAAAGCTAGGGCAAAAACAACATTTTTAGCTTCCACAAGATGAGGGATAATGTCTTCAACTAAACCATTATCCACACAATTATTAATGGAAGTGAAGACATCTTCAAAGTATGAAACAAATATGATTTCTATATCTGAGGAATCCTGAATCAAGACATCATTATGAATAATGCTAAAAATTCTTTTGGAGGAATTTCAATATTTTCAATTTTATGGAAGAAAAAGGGGTTCCTATCACCATCTACGTGCCATTTTATGTTAGCTTTTTGATGTCAATATTGCTCTTCTAGATTAAGAGCTTCATTTACTTCAATTTGGGCTTGCCTTTCGTCATTCAATAAACTATATGATGGATCAAGAGAATCAATGGCACTTTGAAGGCTATCCAGATTTGTAACTTCAACTTGTACTTTATGATGAATGTTACCAAAAAATGATTTATTCCATGTTTTAAACTTAGCTTTAAAAAGGTTCAATTTGTGGTTTAGTACAAACATGGGGAACCTTGTAACATGTTCCTTCCAAGTACTTTTTTACCACATTAATGTAGTCATCATGCAAAGCTCGCATCCTCATAAATTTAAAGGAAAATATATGTCTAGCTTCATCTATATGAAAATCCAACAAGATTGGGTAATGACCAAAATTAGCTTTGGTGAGAGTGGGGCAAGAACTGACACTCCAAGAATCCAACCATATACGATTGCAGACCACCCTTTCTAATCTTTTTTACGTGTAAGATCTACCTCTTTTTCTATAAGACCAAGTATATTGAGCACCATTATTAGGCAAGTGAATAATGAATTATTGGTAGTCCAATTTTGAAAATCCCCCATTGCCTAGAAGGGGATCTATAACCTCTATGCTCATGAGCACCCAAAATGGTATTGAAAATGAAATACCAAAGAAGATTGTAACGACTCTGCTATTCTGTTATAAAAGACCACAAAGATATCTTAACAGTGTAATTTGTGGACGCATAAACAACAGTCACATGAAAATCCAAATAATTATGATGCAAGGTGATGAAATATGTTGATCCAAACTGTTAATTATGTTGGGATTAAGATGAGAAGAACACAGACCCCAAAGGTTAGGCAACAAATTGTCCCTACAATTACTAGAAAAAAATTGTAATGTAAGTTATGTAAAATCCGCTTAGGAAAGTCATTGGAATTCATCCTAGGTTCAACGATAAAGAAAAAAACCAGGTTATTATTGAGCACATAACCTTTTGAAGGCCAATCTTAATGGGGGATTGGCTATGCCCCTAATAATCTAGAAAATACACTTCATTTGAGAAGACGATTATTATTTAATTGGAAATTACTTTTATGGTGAGACTATTATTTTAGAAACAATTGAAAAATAATTAAAACACTTAACGACTAATATGGATATAAATGGGCTAAACTATATTCAAGCTCAGTTACAGAAAATGCTAATTCAAGTTCATTTTATTAATAAAAAATAAACCCAAGCTTGAGATTGTACTCAATTATGTCTTATGTCTTCTTCTTCTTCTTCTTCTTATTATTATTATTGTTATTATTATTATTGTTACAAATAATAATTGTATACTAATAAGTAAAACATAAAAAATTACTACCAGTTATTTATGTTAAAAGAGGGATGTTACATCATTCCTCCCTTAAATAAATTTTTTCCTCAAAATTTAGCAACTTACCTAATAAAACAAGTGATGATACTTTTAAAAAATTTCAGATTCAAGTTCCCAAGTGGCCTATTTGGGCGACATACCTTCCCAAATAACCTTCACCAATGAAATTGCCTTTTTTCTTAATGTTTTCAAGCGTCGGTCCACAATTCAACTTGGTACCGATTTAAAAGTAAGGTTTGGTTTCAATTGGATTGAATCATGGTGTAAAGTTTGTGACGGGTCATGAATGTACTTTTGGAGTTGAGACACATGGAGGACATCGTGTAATCCAGACAAATAAGGAGGTAAAGCTAATTGGTAGGCCATTGGACCTACACGACGAATGATTTGATAAGGACCCATGAAACGAGGACTCAATTTCTTTACTCTCACAGATCTTTCAATACCTATAGTGGGAGTGACTTTAAGAAAAACGTGATCACCTTCTTCAAATTCTAAGGGCCTTCTTCTGTTGTCAGCATAACTCTTTTGTCGACTTTGGGCTATTTTTATTTTATCTTTTATCAATCTAATCTTTTATGTGGTTTCCTTGATAACATTCGGTCTTAAGATTCCTTTATCTCCAGCCTTTGACCAACACAAAGGGTCCTACACTTACGTCCATACAAGGCTTCGTAAGGTGTCATACCTATACTTGAATGGTAACTGCTATTGTTGGAAAACTCCACTAAATGTAAATGTGTATCCCAATTTACCCCATCTTCTAAGATAAAAGCTCTAAGCATATCTTCTAATGTTTGAATGGTCCTTTCAGTTTTACCGTCGGTTTGAGGGTGGTAAGCGGTACTAAGATTCAAACAAGTTCCAAAAGCTCTATGGAATGCTGTCCAAAATTGTGATGTAAACTTAGGATCCCTGTCTGACACAATGCTGGTTGGCACTCCATGCAACCTTACTATCTCCTTTATAAATATCTTGGTCAACCTGAGGGTATTAAAGGTAGTTTTCACTGGAATAAAGTGGTTCCGACTTAGTTAATCGATCTACTATGGTCCATAAAGAATCGTACCCTGCCTTGGGTACGAGGTAACCGTACTACAAAGTCCATGGATATCTTATCCCATTTCCACTCTGGAATATCTAATGGATGAAGTAAACCTGCGGGTCTTTGTTGTTCATTTTTAGCCCTTTGACATACTAAGCATTGGGCAACATACATTGCTATCTCACTTTTCATCCCAGGCCATCAATAGTTCTTCTTAAGGTCTTGATACATGTTGGTGGCACCTGGGTGGATTGATAACCCACTTCTATGGGCTTCTTCTAGAATCATTCTCCTCAAGTTTTAAGCATTAGGTACACCAATTCTTCCTCTAAAGAGTATGATCCCATCTGAAGTGATGGAAAAATCTGGTTGAGTTATCTTGGACTGCAACTCTGTATCATACTCTTGAGCTTTCCTAATCCTATCACGATGATCAGAAGAGATTTCTAGAGGACATAGTAGGGTTCCTTCATCTAATGGTATCATGTTTAGGTTAAGGTTTCTAAAGTCTTCTAATAAGTTCATCTCATTAACCATCATGTGGGCTACATGGAGTGATTTTCGACTTAAGGCATCAGCGACCACATTTGCTTTACCCTGGTGATACTTTAACTCAAAATCATATTCTTTCAAAAACTCCATCCACCTCCTCTGCCTCATGTTCAATTCCTTTTGGTCAAACAAGTATTTCAGGCTCTTATTGTCACTAAAAATTTCAAATTTTGCTCCATATTAATAATGTCTCCATATCTTTAAGGCAAAAACTATGTTTGCTAACTCAAGGTAGGATAGTTTTCCTCATGGGGTCTTAGTTGTCTAGAGGCATAAGCCACAACTTTACAGTTTTGCATTAACATGCATCCTAATCCTTTCAAGGATGCATCACAATAGATTTCAAACCCAAAGGTTTAATCGAGAATCACAAGGATAAGTGCAGTGGTTAAGCGAGTTTTCAACTCTTGGAAACTCTTCTCACAATCTTCATCCCATACAAAAGGTTTATCTTTCCGAGAGAGACAGGTTAAAGGCAAAACTATTTGGGAAAACTTCCTAATGAACCTACGATAATAACTTGTCATCCCTAGGGAGCTTAACTTCCATATCAAAACAATACACAAGGTTAAAAAAACAGGACAACAACTCTGGTCTAACGTGTAACCCATTTTTAAGCATCAATACTTAATCAAACATCACAAAGTTTGTAATCAAGTTGAAGGTAATTGAGTCTAGTTTCCAGAAAACTAACAATCATTCAAAACTTAGGTCTAGAGAAAATGTTATGACCAAAACATCACACATATGTCCTGCGAATTTTTAAGTTAACAACACTCATTCAATCACACTAATTTCCTAATGAATCTTTGCAAACACTAATGCTACAAATTATGATTAAATCAAGCAATGAATACATCAAAAAAGCATCACAATATCAATTTACTCATACTAATTTGTACAATAGTGAAATTCAACGTGTTTAATTTCAAACACATCAAAAGAGCTAATTTTCATGTCATGAAGGAAACTCAATTCTACAATAATTTATTCTCAATTTCTGTCATAGAACTTTACATGCATAAACTATTTTAACCATCTATTCCAAAACCCCTAAATCTAACAAAAAAATATAAAAATCCCTTTCTTCGTTTCAAACCCCTTAACACCAAATCTTTAACCTATGGTAAACATTATCTCATACATGCATGAAGGAAAATAGAAAAAGGGAAACCAACCTCTTGATTTCCAAAAGGATTGAGAAGATGATGATACTCGCAATTCTTTCTACATTAAATTCTAGCAAAAAGTGCACTTTTCTTTTTTCTTGTTTTGTCATTTTTTTTGTTTCTCCTTCTCTTCTCCTCTCTCTCTCTCTCTCTCACTCTTTCTTCTTCTATCTCTTACCTTTTCTTCCTCTCCATCTCTGTGTTTCTTGTTTTGTTTTTCTTTTCTTCTTTCTCTATCTTAGTTTTGTAATTTCCCCCTTCTCTTTTATTTCTTTCATTATTATTATTATTATTATTATTACAAATTATAATTGTATACTAATAAGTAAAACATAAAAAATTTATTGTGACACCCTAAACCCCAAAACAACATATATAATAATTTATACTAGATTCTTTTTTAAAACAAAATTTGCAGCGGACAACGAAAAAATGTTTCCAACAAAATAAGAATTTTTATAACTAATTTAGGATATCACGTTCCTCTAAATACACATGTAAAAATTCAACTTTGTTCCTCAATTAAAATAGTACAATACCAACAAACTTGACTTAGCTATAATTTTTTTTTAATTTAATTTAAAAAACTAACTAGTACTTATAAGATTTTCATACCAAAAAGTCGTTTCCAATAAAAAGTAAAAGTAAAATACAATTTACAACTCTTATTCCCGGTATCACATATTAGAGCAGAGTTTCTACCAAACTTGAACTTCAAGACTCATTAACCTGTAATAACTGCAATTTCGCAAACGCAGAGCCAAGCCAGTCGAACACAAACAACGAAGGGGGTGAGTTTTGAAATCATGCTTATAGTATAATATAAGTAAGAAGAACACACAATTAATCATAACAAGCCGTATTATTATATAAACATTCTTCAAGAAAAGAAACATCACATTATAAAGTCAAAATCACTAAAGAGAAATCAATATATTTCACTATAACATCAAATCATCTAAGAGAAATTATTATCGCACACGATACATATTAATCACAACAAAACAATCACAAGAAGATGCAATGTTATGCATGACCTTAGACTTTACTTCACAATGTGGTACCATTCTAACTCTGAAGTACTTGGTTAGGAGACTTGATACTATGCCACCATCCCGGTGGACAGACAATTCAAATTGGCTCTGTCCTCATAGATCCCCTCAACTCAACCCGAGATACATATACGCGACAGTCGAGGTAAACGTGTGTTGCGTGGTAGCTCCCGACATTTGGAGTGCTACCTCCAAGTCACCCAGGAATTCCCCACCCGAATACCTCCAAGGTCTAACAATCTGGCCTTAATGCTTAATAGTAGTTTGCCACGATCAGGCTCAATTCAATTGTACTTCCCCGGAATCACTAGACTTGTCAGGCCCTACCTATATGATGAAAAAATAATCTCCACTTCAAAAATTCTCAATATTTATTTTCTCCCCTCGTTGGCCTATGATACTCCATTAAGACCATCATCTCAAACACAAATTGGAATCATCACTATTTCATCAATTATGGGGTTACTTCAGTATCCTCATCACAAGTTTATAACATCACTATTATTAATCATACATCATCATCATCACATAAACTCATCACAATGTATCCACCTTTTATTATCACATCACAAAAACTCCTCTAATCAAACATACATAAAATTCATTCGACATCCAATATCACAATAATATCAAATATCACACATTTAACGAAAATAAATCAAACATCACGATAATATCAAATATCACACACTTAACAAAATTAAATCAATCAACACTTTATAAATATTTTTATTCCAAATTTTAATCTCATAATTTCCATATTTTCACATTAATCAATTTATGACTCAAAGGGCTACTGCCGTACGTAGCAAGCCCCAGATGAATCGTTGGGAAATATGGTTTTCCCGTTCATCTCACAATATATTATACTCATGAATTCAAACGCTCTCTCACCCCTTACCTTACTAAGACGCTTTCTGTAATCACATAAATCAATGGAAGTTTTCAACAGCAACCGTAGATCAACGACGTACAGCGAGCGAATCCAAATAAACGGGGAGTTCACAAAATCTATGAGACGTGACTGATAAATTACACGGAGCATAAAAATAGATGTTAAATAATTAATAATAATTTTTGAAACAAAAATAGAGTCAAAACGACGAGAAAAAACTGCAGAAAAAGTCTTACAACTCGTCAGAGCATCGGAAGGGTCCGACATCAACTTCATCGAAAAATGCAAATGAGTAGTGCTTCTTGAAGGTTTCGACAAGAGAAATCCAAAAACGAGGTCAGTTTTTTGATCCGACAAACGTGTTGATCGGAATCGGCCAAAAACAACTTGCACAAGGAAAGTAACACAACTGTTTCTGATGAAACCGAGCCACGATCGATAAAATTGATGCTACAAATGGATTCAGTGGCCAATTTTGTATGGGATAGAAGTTGAGATCGGTTCAAATGGCAAAGAATTGATGGGATGAATTTGAAAGGAAGATGATGTTATGCGTTTTTGATCTGCGCTGTTGCTTCCGTTCTTTTCTTTTTTTTTTTTTCAATAATTTTTTTATAGTTATTATGATTTAATTAGGTTATTTAAAATTATAAAATAAATAAATATAATATCAACATTTTATATTAATTAATGAATCAAAATAAATATATATAAAGTCACAATGTCATAACAAGTATATAAAAATCAAGAAAATCAAATACAATATTACCACTATCTCAAGATAATTATTTCTGAAATATATAACTTAAAATAGAAAATAGTTATAAATAATTGAAATATAAATACTTGCACATTTAACATCAGTCAAAAGCATTGTAAAATAACACATTAATTGTGTACGGGCATATACACATAAAATCGCTTAAAATCTTATTGTTTAAAATATTACACTAAAATACTATTTAGAAAAATATATAAAATATATAAAATAATAAAATATAATATTTTTTATTTATATTACTCATTTAGTCCAATATGTATAAAAGTAGCACATCATCTAAAGCATCCATATAACAAAAACTAATCACGAAATTTATTAACATGTATTCTAAAATAATTTTAACATCGAATTAATTATTTAAAATCATATTTCATTAATAAAATAGTTTATTATAAAATTTGGGGTGTGACACAAGCTCATTTAATTATACTTCCCAAGAAATAGTTTAGATATCTTCTCATTGTTAATGTTATGTATGCACATTGGGTAAAACCCATCACAATTACCTTCCTCGAGTCGCCATCCTAAGTCACTCATTATGCGAAAGGGACTATCATAGGCATGATTCCAGTATAACACATGTTTATTGTTCACATAATGCAACATGTCACTAGTGACTACACAAGTTCAAATCACAATTAGATATAAAAATTTGAATTTTAGAAGAGTATCATAGTTCACATCACATGTCATATTCACATTTATCAAATACAACTTATATTACAAATATTAATAGCATATTCAAACAATTTAACCAATATTTACAGTAACTCAATGATCATGACAATCTATAATTATTTCTAACTCATTTTATTACTCATCATCCAAGTGACATCTTTAACTCAATTCTTAATCTCGATAAGGTATTTGCATTGGCCAGCCTCGAATGGTTGGGAAATGAGACACTCATTCATCCTTTCTAATTTGAATCCATGATTCAATCGTATTAAATCCACCCTTACCAGAAGAAAAAATATGAAGAAATGTTGGGGACTCATGGGATCATTTTTTTTTTCAAAAAAAAAAATTCTTTTCAAAATTTATTCATAAGAGTGGAACAAATCCCTAGTCATGGATTACGCAAGCATAAAATTCACATAAGGTTCATGTATTTACCACTTGAAACTTCGAGGAGGATATCAATCACCAACACCACGATCTCATAGCGTATTTATTCAGTCCAAGCGAATGGTTGCATCAGAAATGCGTCGGTGCTAGCTGACGACCACAATAAAATAATTATTGAGTTGAGTAAGAGGTGGCAAAAAAAAAAAAAAAAAATAT
>JBBPBO010000001.1:36130749-36236460 GCA_037974295.1 Cicer cuneatum
AAAAAAAAAAAAAAAAAAAAAAAAAATATATATATATATATATATATATATATATATATATATAGTGCTCCTCTCTATTATTGGTTTCCCTAGTAGGTCTTGTACACTACAAGCCTTCCATTTATTGAATTAAGTAATAATTTAATTAACTATTTACTTTTCGATTAAACCGTTCAATCATGTGACCCAGGGCCTTATTAATTTTTTTGTGGGCCCTGTTCGAATTAAAAAGTTGGGCCCTAAAATAAAAAATCCTAACATCAATATTTAATATTCTAACATTTGGTGGTGGGTGGTAATGTCTAGTAGGCTGCTGTCACATACTCACAGTGGTGGGAAATTTATTTGGTGTATACTATAAAAAATATTTGAGGCCCTCCCTAGTTGGGAGCCCTGTGTCCATGTTCTGGTTGCACAGGTTGATTGCCAGTTCTGATGTGACTCTATAAGTTCTCAGTTAATTGGCCATAATATAAATAGTTAAAATAATATTGAATATTAAATAATAAATTAATGTTAAATATTAAACTGAGTGAAATCTTGAAATGTATCATTGCTATCCAAATAATGAGAAAATTGATGATTCGATTTTAACCTTACCGCAACCACTATTTACCACGTCATAACCGTTCCTTTATCCAAATGTCTTAAATGAAGGCAAAACATAAAAAAATGTCATCCTCTTTAGGTCCAATAAATTGTTTCTCCATTCCCACTTATACGTATAATCGATAATGAATCAAAATCTTATATTGGTCCATTTCAGTGTGACCACACATATTTCATGTATCACTCTATCGAGAGGTCCAAGACATAACTTTTGTTATGTAGGTTGGATGAATCCTATCTAAATTACTCACATCCCACTACATGGTTTATGTAGACCAAATAACCACTACTATGATTGTTCTATTACAAAGAACGTTTGATGGCATTAAAATATATAACTATCTAGGTAGGGATCGTAGTGACTTCAAGTCGAAGGACTACTTACCATGGTCGCATGAGAATCAATATTGACACTTGCAAAATTATTATGTAACATTCTTGTAGTGGGTCAGTTTAGTACAAACATTACTCCAAATATTTATACATAATTGAAGACTTGATATCTCATATCCATTGACCTGTGAGTTGTGGTGAGCCGTTTACTCACATAATAGTCTTTATGCATTACTATTGTCCCATTTGACAGTAAAACTTGACTACATATATTTTAAGAATAATGTCCTTATGCTTAAGGGGTCTCACGATTAAGTCACACTTAATGTTCTATAAAACATACTAACTATTTTAAGAACTTTCTTATGTTTTAAATAAATCTACATAATAAATAAAATGCCTCGTATTATTATATAAATAATAGTAAATTTCATAATACAAATAATAACCAAAGAGATTTGTTGGCCTATAGGGCTAACTCTAATAAGAAAATCATACAAAAAGAAATGACGTATTGAAATGGATGAAGAAAAGGTCACGGGTCTGCTTTGAATATTGCAAAACAAACAAAAGGTTCAGAATGATTGAATAAAGATTATTTTGATGAACGCAAAATAATAACAACAACACGAATCAAAATGAGACTTACCGATGATAGAAAAACTCCACATAATGATATATAAATGAAGGTTAAGTATGGTGTGAGAAGATAAGAGTATTCAGAAGCAAAATAACGTATTGCATGGGTAGGGATTTGTTACCACGAGAAGGTGAGGAAAATACGTCAATAATTCTACTATTGATCTTTAATTATAGAGTCATAGTTTCGTCGTTTCGGCATGACGAGATAACTTAGACGCACGATGATATGACCCTGTCTCATAGCGAAGAACATCATTTTGCATAACAAAATATTGTGTTTGAATCAAGTTGATTTTGTATTTAGAGTTTTGATGACAACAAAAATATTTTATGAGAACAATATATTTGACTTCACAAAATATTAAAGAAAATTCGTGTTTTTGATGAAAATTTAAAATAAGATTTGATTTAAATTTATAATTGAAGAAAATCTAAAATAAGATTTGATTAAAATTTATAATTGAAGAAAATCTAAAATAAAATTTAATTTAGATTTATAATTGAAGAAAAACTAAAATAAGATTTGACTAAGATTTATAATGGAAGAAAATCTTTGACCAAGTTGAAAAGAAGATATGGTCAAGATTTGATCAAGATTTTTCTGCAACAAAATATGAACAATATCAATATGAAGAATTTACAAACTCAATATGAACAAAATACGAACAGAATCAATCTGAACAAAATACGAACATAATCAATCTAGATAAATTGCTCAGATTGGATTGAGAAATAAAGAATTAGCTAAATAACTTATTATCAATAAGCATCTTGTTCAGAATTGACCAAGCTAGGAATGAAGATACAATTCAGAATTAAACAAAGACTAAATTGAAGCCCTAATTTCATCTACAAATAGCTACTTGTCACGTCTGATTTGTCTGCGAAAAAAGAGTCGCCACAAATTTTATTTTATTAAAAGGGAAGTTGGATAAAACCTAAAATGAAAATCTTGAACCAAAAATTCGGTTTTGGGAGTCGATTACGAGTAGGTAAAGTATTACCACCCTAATTCGTCCGTTAAAACGGTTAGCCTATAATTAATTCTATAAAAAATATTTATTTATTTAATTATTTATTTTACCCCAAAAAGAATAATAAAAATGGAAACAAATTATTTATATTAATAAAAGAAGGAAAAATATTTTTTTATTAATTTGGTTTGACAAGGGAAAGACATTGCTTCTACGTAATTAATTTTATTATTACTCAATTTTATTTATAAAAGAATTTCCAAATAGTAGGATAATAAATCAAAGAAAAATATATTAATTTTTCTAAAACATATTTTATTTTCTATGGGTTGCATCAATTTAAGAGTTGCATGGTTTGTATAAAAATTAAAATAGACAATTTGATGACAAATCCTAATACATAAAAAGTATTAAAATTTAGTAAAAGAAATAAAACATACCAAATTCACGAACTGCAGTTGTCTCCTTTAGGCGTGTGTTTCTTCTTTCTCTTATTTTTTAGTGTGAGTTGAAGTGACGGTTATAGAGAATATTGTGTAAGAATGGTGCGATAGAGAACTAACGGTGTTCACCGAAGAGCGAATTCAAGCACATAAAACTATTTTTGTCTTCCTTTTTTTCTTTCTTTCTGAAATGAGTGATTATAGAGAAGGTTGTGTAAGAATAGCGCAACAGAGAACCAATAGTGGCTTTCTGGTGGGCGAATTCAAGCACATAAAACTCGTCGATATTTTCTAATCTCTTCCTCCATCCCCCCCCTATAAGAGTCTCATAATACTCTTATTTATATTAACGAGTTAGGATTTAGTAAATTTTTAGAAATAAATGTCTACTATTATGACTAATTAAGTTAAATCCTCAAGTTTTATTTTCTTTTAAAAACTTTCCTCCAATTCCAAAAAATCATATTAAATAGAAATAATTCATATTTAATTTACTCCAAAAAATCTCATTTTTATTAATTTTATATTTAACTTTGTTTTATTTTTTATTAAATAAAAATAAAAAAGTTTTTATTTAATTTTTTTAGTACCATGTTATTATTAGATCAAAGAGTAGTAAATAAATAAAAAGACTAACATATATCTCTTTTCATTAACAAGAGAATATCATACGAAAAATTAAATAAAAATTATATATGAAAATAAAAAACATAGAAAGTTAGGGTAAAAAGTTAAAAATACCCTTTTTATTGATTTTGTGTGTGAATATTAATAAAAGACGGGAAAAATTAGGTGTTGACAATACTCAAGGCTAATGAAGAAGATCGCCGAAAATCAGAAAAAAGAAGAAGAACTCATAAGTTCAAAATTTCAAATTCATATTAGAGTTCAAAGAGAGAAACACTTGTTCAAGTTAGAAGCACACACTTAAAGTTCTAATCTTTTGTATCCAACCTGATAGTAGTTTAGTTCCTTCTTCAATTTGGAGTTGTCAGGGGCTTGTAGGATCAAGGTGGTTAGTTCCTCAAAAGTATGGTGTTGTCAGGCTATTTGGGAAGACTGGCTTGAAAGGTCAGTGCCTTGCAATTCAAATTAGTGGATTAAAGCCTTCTTAATGAGGGGACTGAATATAGCCAAGTTAGTGGTGAACTAGGATAAATCTATGTGCCTAATTATTTATGCTTTCATTATTTGCTGCCTTCAAACCCGATTGCTTTTTATCTAAGTAATTCATAAAAACCAACTAGTGTTAATCAAATTAGCAAAAGTTGTCCACTTTGTCAAACACAGTTGAATCCCCTTCTTATGTTTACACATTCAAACTTAACTCGATCTGATTTAATTACTTTTAAAATGACTTCTTGAGCAAGAATCACAAATTCTCCTTAAAAGAAAATGGAAACCTAAGTGAAGAAATTAATGTTTTAAGGAATCAAAGTGCTAAAGTTAAAACAGAAAATACAACTCTTAAAATTTATATTGTTGAACTTAAGGCTGGAAATCTAACTCTGAAAAGTAATCATAATTCAACATCAATTGAAAATAAAACATGTAAATTTGCTAATGGTATGGAAAGAAGCAAATATGCTTCTATGATTTATGGAGTTAGTAGAAATGGTAAAAGAGGTCAAGGATTTGAAGAAATTGTAACTGAACCTAAACCTATTCCCTATGATATCTTCTGTACTATTTGCTCTAAGAAAAGTCACTCCAAATTATCTTGTCCCATGTTAAATACAAGGAAAGACAAAAAACCTTTGAAAACTAACAAACAGGACCCAGTCAAATTTGGGTAACTAAGAACAAAAAAGTCTACTTTGCAGATGTCCTCAACAATCAAGTTAAAACACCAATGATGGTACCTGGACAGTGGATGCTCGTGACATATGACGGGAGATTAGTCTATGTTCCAAGAACTAACATTGAGTAAAGGAGGCACAATGACTTTTGGAGGAAAGCAAAAAGGCCAGATAATTGGTCGTGGTACAATTAGTAATGGTACTTCCCATTCTATTAAAGATGTCTTGTTTGTTAAAGGTCTTTAGCATAATTTATTAAGTATTAGTCAGTTAAATAATTATAATTATGATATTATATTCAATCAAAAAACATGCAAGGCAATTAGTCAGATGGATGGATCTGTACTCTTTATAGGTCAGAGGCAAAACCGCATTTATAAGATAAATTTGTTTAGTCTAGAGAAACAAAAGGTTAAGTATTTTATGTTAGTAAATGAAGAGAAACTAATTTGACACAAAATATTAGGTGCAAACCTTAGATTAATTTCAAAATTGTATAAACTTGAACTAGTCAGAGGTCTACCTAAGGTTAGTTACAAAACGAAAACTATGTGAAGCTTGTCAAAAGGGAAAACAAAAAAAGAACTCCTTTACCCCTAAGAACTCAGTCGCTACCTCAAAACCCCTTGACCACCCTCCATCTCAGGTTCCTCCTCATTTGTGATGTCTCTCTATCTCAAATTTGTTTCTCGCAGCCTTGCTCCTTCTCAGCTTGCTCCGTTGTCGTCTTCCATCATGGTGTTGCTTCCTCTCTCCAGCGCGGTACGGCTTTATACCTACCTCCGGTGATGGCGCAACGCAACAGTTCTCCATCAACGACGTCTTAACACATCCCATTTGTAAGTAATGCTAAAATTAACACCATGGTTGTTGACTACAACCTTAAAACTAATACCTTAGTGTTATGGGTTTGTTGTTGTTGATGATGGTGGGTTTGATATTGAATGATGGGTTACGGGCTCTGTGTTTGTTGTTTTTGTGCTATGTGTTTGTTGTTTAAGTTAACAAATTCTAGTGTTTTCTTTTTACTTAGAAAAAAGTGAATGGTATTGCTATATAAATGGTATTACTTAGAAAAAAATGAATGGTATTGCTATGTGCATATGTACTTAATTCATATCGAAAAGATGATTAGCGTTTAATTTGGTTTCATAGGCTTAAGTTGGGTTGTGGTAGATTTTATTACTGTGATTTATGTTCTGGTTTTAGTTTCAGTGGTTGAGAATTGAGATGCTAGTGATCATTAATTAATCTTATGATTTGGTCAATTTAGTATATTTTGAATACCTTTTTTAAAAATTGAGATTATTGTTAGTAGAGTAATGGTAGAGCTTAAGTTATCAGTTCAACTCCAATAATGGTTTTTATTTTTTTCACTTTTTTCTTCTTCATAAAATGCCAACAGTAGTATTCCTTTTTGAAGTTCTCAATTAAAGTTTATTTGATTCAGGAAACCAGAATCTCCAAAATAAAAAACAAGACCAAACTTTGAGACATAAGATGTTACTCCAAAGAAGCAAAAGCAATGCAATTGTAAACATTCAAAATGCTTAACGCTTTGAGCAAAATCCTCTTTCAATTTCTCTCTGCACTTGTTACAACTTATTGGTTGTTTAAAAGATTTGAGCAGATATGTAGTGCAGCTCATCATTCTAATTCTAATATGTATTTATCTACTCATCATACGTCGTGATTCTTTTTGGACAATGTTGCTTTTACCCCCCCAAAGTTGCTACTCTCTAAATAAGGTATTCAAAAATTTGGTGCATCTTTTTTATTTTAGTTGATATATATTCTGAAATTGAACCTGGTGGCATTTCTATTACTACAAATTGTGTACTTTGTGAACTTTTTGCATTTGTCTTCTTTATGGTTTTTCCATTTTTGGCTTGTTTTGATACTCATTGTGATTGAAGGTTCAAATGCCTTATTCGTCCAATATCTCTTTGATTTTATTGCTTCCCCTGCTTTTCTTGATTTTTTTCTATTTTTCAATATTTGAATTAGTAGCTTATTTCATCACTAATGCTGCAAGTTGAATACTATTGTTTTGAGTCTCTGGAAAAACAACTACTAAAAAGGTTTCATATTCACTTTAGAAGTGAGTATTGTTGAAGGTTACAGACTTTAGGAGCTTGCTAAGGTTAGTTAATGCTATCATTTTCTAACAATTTCTTCATTTGTTTGGTATTTGAGGTAATTTGAAACCATGAAAGAAATTAAGAAAAATGGTTGAAAGCATGATTATGAGGTTAATTAAACACTTCTAACTTTTTATGTATGAGTATGAGGTTGTTATGATCTTGCTCTGGTGGAGCTGTTCCCATTGCAGCTAGGAAATAATGGCTTCCCCTTTTTTATTTGTGATCTCTAGAAAAGGCTGGAACTATTATATTATCAGTTATATTATTGTGGAAATAATGGCTTCCCCTCGTATTAATATATTATATCTTTCCTTGATATGAGTTACATTATTGTGGAATACTATAGTAGTTTACATTATTTCGTGCTTCCTTTTTTTGCATTTTTTATGTTTATTCAGACTCATTCTTATTTAAGGACATTTGTTTTCTGAATCTACTTTATGACTCTTTTGCATGTTTTGTTCCTTTATGCATAGTGAATATATTCTGTTTAAGGTTTATCTTCTTTGTATGTCAAAATAACATATGTTAATCTTCTTTGAAGCAATGGATAATTCATGGATTATGAAGCCACACACATCGGTTGAATATGATCAAGGGATAAAGGGATTTATTAATTTTTCCTTTCGAGATGAATTAAAAAATGGCGAAATAATATGCCCTTGTAAACGTTGTGGTTTCAAAAAACTGCAGAATAGAAGTGTAATGTACGATCACTTAAAATGCAAACCATTTCCAAAGGGATATACAATTTGGGTACATCATGGGGAGTCCATAGGAGAAACTAGTATTATCTCACCTAGTAGTGTTTCAAATATAGTTCAAGACACAGTTGTCGTTGATGATCATATTCAGAACATGATCAACGATGCTTTTGGAGTTGCAAAGCATGCAAACGAAGTACCCATTGAATCAAATGTAGAGATTGATCGAAATGAAGATATGGTGCCAAATGCAAGTCAACGAATGTATGAAGAGGCCAAAGAGTACTATTAATTAAGTAGAGAAGGAGAACAACCTTTGTATGAAGGATGTGTTAAATATTCAAGACTATCTTTTTTGGTAAAGTTTAATCACATCAAATGTTTATGTGGAATGATTGATAAAACCATGACAATGGTTTTAGAGTTATTAAAAGTTGCATTTGAATTTGCAAATATACCAAAATCATTTTATGAAGCCAAGAAAACAATCACGAAGCTTGGTTCAAATCACGAAACGATCCCTGTTTGTCCGAATATTTGTATGCTTTATTGGGGTAATAAGGAAGATGAAGATAGGGATACCTGCAAAATTTGTAACAATTCCAAATGGAAATCAGAAGCAAAAGTTGGTGCAATTGGGGTGTCTGGTGATAGCAATAAACGAAAGAAAGTTCCTGCAAAAGTGCTCTGTTATTTTCCATTAAAACCACAGTTACAAAGATAATTTTGTCCTTAAAGTCTGCCGAGGATATGAGATGGCATGCAATCGATAGTAAGAATGATGGAATGTTGAGGCATCCTAGAGATTCTGAAGCTTGGAAAACTTTTGACTTGACACACACTTGTTTTGCATCAGACCCGCAAAATGTGCGTCTTGCATTGGCTAGTGATGGTTTTAATCCTTTTGGTATGATGAGTACAAATTATAGTATATGGCTAGTTATTCTCATTCAATATAACACTCCTCCATGGATGTGCAAGAAGCAAACATATTTTATAATGTCAATGATAATTCCTGGTAAAAAAATTCCATGAAATGATATTGATGTCTACTTACAACCTCTAGTTAAAGAATTAAAGGAATAATGGGCAACATGTGTTGATACATACGATTCTTTTAAAAAAGAGATGTTTACATTGCATGCAACATTGATGTGGACAATTATTGATTTTTCGGGGATGGGTACACTTTCTGCGTGGAACACTTACACCGAACTTGCTTGTCCATCATGTAACATTGACTCTACTCCTCTTCATCTCCCTCACAGCAAAAAAAGGTGTTCTATAGGCCATCATCGTTTTCTTGATCAGAGACATAGATTTAGATTGAACAAGGTCTGCCTTGATGGTCAACAAGATATGTGTGGTCCACCTAAAATGTTATTTGGGCTTCAAATTCTTGAACATGTTCAAAACATTGATGTCACATTTGGTAGAAAGCAAGAGAAAGAATTGTCGGGAAAAAGAACACGTGGTGGGCGACCTACAAAAGGTGTCAATCAGCAATGGAAAAAGAAAAACATATTCTTTGAACTTCCATATTGGAAGGAAAATCTTCTGCGCCATAATCTTGACATGATGCATATTGAGAAAAATGTGTGCGATAATATCATATTTACTTTGCTAAATGATAGCACAAAAAGTTAAGATCATCTTAATGCAAGAAAAGACCTTAAAGCTATGGGCATAAGACCTGGCCTTTGGCCGAATGAAAATGGAAGAATTAAAACACAGCGCGAGTGTATTTTTTTTTAAAATAAATAAATAAAAGAATTTCCAGAATTAATTTTCAAAGAAATTAAAATAAAATTTTCATTAATTCACATCATAAAAATAATACGTCGTAATTTAATCGATGAACGTAATTAAATAACTTCATCATAATATTACTAAGTACTTAACTTTGGGAATTAATAACAACATTAATACATTTCAAAAGAAGAGAATGTCATAACATCTCAGAAGAAAATATCAGAGTGCGGAATGTGTTAGCGGAAAAATGGTTCAATAATTCCCAAATTAAAAACAAATTACATTTTCTAGGTCAAAATCCTATACATCAAATCTAACTGATCATGCACTAAGCTACAATAGCACGATCTCCGCCGCATCCTGTACTAGTCTCGTCTTCAGCCAGTCGTCCGTCCCTCTGCGTTGTCCACAAAGACTGTATACGAATATCAAGGAAAACTAACGACGTCTCCGTCGTTAGTGTAACCGTCGGTGGGACGGGTTTGGGGTTCATGTGAGGGCAAAGCCCAATTTCCACCATAATAGTAAAGGGTCACCGACCGAAATTAACAAATAAACACATAACATTTATATCACACAAACAAATGCATCCATGGCATATCATATAATAATGATGATAAATAAAGATGCTCATTTTGAAATTTCATGACATGTATGCCTTTTCAAAACAGCAACCAATTAATATAGAAAACATGTTGTAAGTACAGCCAACACTTCAACAATCACAATCATTTATCAGAAATTCAGATTTTCATAAAGTACTTACACACAACCATTTCCAATCACCAACATATACCCAAAATCGTGACCCACCGGTCAATCACCCCGATGCAATATGTATATGCTCATGTATTCAACTTCTTGGAATTACCAAGGTGCAGTCGCTCAACAGACCAGCACAATTTAAATATGTTTGACTTTAACGGCCCTCAAGACCAGGGTGCAATCGCTCAACAGATCAGCACCAGTGCAGTCGCTCAACAGACCAGCACTCGTGCAGTCGCTCAACAGACCAGCACTCGTGCAGTCGCTCAACAGACCAGCACTCGTGCAGTCGCTCAACAGACCAGCACATTTGACATATACTCAGGTACAATCGCTCAACAGATCAGTACCAGTGCAGTTGCTCAACAGACCAGTACTCGTGCAATCGCTCAACAGATCAGCACGTTTTGCGCATATCAGGGTACAGTCGGTCAACAAACCAGTACCAGTGCAATTGCTCAACAGACCAGCACTCGTGCAATCGCTCAACAGATCAACACGTTTACGCATTACTATGTGGCCCATCGCTGGTACCACCTGACTATGCAATGCATGAATATGCAGTGTTTTCTCTTCATTGAAAACATTATGCAACATCAGTAAAATTCATGCCTTTCCATCATTTCTCAAAACATCTCAACACAACAAAATTCGTCATCATCACATCATAAATCAAACATTCAAACATCTCATCATTTCCACTTCACATCATCTTAAAACTCCATTCTTATTCATCAAAAATCTTCCCTCTGTTTTCCCCAACTCTTAAAATTCATAAAACAGTGTTTAAAACTAACATTTCTGGAAAACACGAATCTGCATTCGAATACAGCTTTTCTGTATTCGAATACAGAAACCAAAATAGTGTAGACTTAACACTCTGTATTCGAATACATCTCCCTGGTATTCGAATACAGAGGCAGTCCTAGTGCACAAAACAACATTTTTCACTACATCAGTAAAGTCTCAAAAACTTCATCACCACCACTTCAAACTATCACAAAATTTCAGTTTTAATTTGTCACAAACCTTCCCAATGTTCCCCAACACTTAGGGTTTATAAAACAATGTCTAAAACTTTGGTTTTCTGAAAAACATGAATCTGTATTCGAATACAGCTCCCTTGTATTCGAATACAAAAGCTAAATCTGCAAATTCAACACTCTGTATTCGAATACAGCATACTTGTATTCAAATACAGAAAACAAAAACAGTGTAAACTCAACATTTTCTCCAACATCATTAAAGGTTTCAAGAACATCATCATCTCCTCTTCAAAACTATTACAAAGACTCCATTTTAATCATTTCAAACCTTCCAAATGTTTCCCAACACTTAGAGTTTATAAAACAATGTCTGAAACTTGATTTTTTTGGAAAAACACGACTCTGTATTCGAATACAGCTCTCTTGTATTCGAATACATAAGTAAAAATAGTGAAAATCAGCATCCTGTATTCGAATACAAGGCTCTCGTAGTCGAATACAGATGCAAATACAGTGTTAAAATTTCACTTATGTATTCGAATACGACAGGGTCATAGTCGAATACAGATGCTAAGACAGAAGCAAAAATCCTTCACCTGTATTCGAATACAGAGACCCGTATTCGAATACAAGTCCGAAAACATGAGTAAAACAGAAGCTTGGCAGGCTGTATTCGAATACATTCAACCTGTATTCGAATACACATTCGAATTCAGTGAAATTTTCCTGAAAATCTACAACACATTTTCAAACTTTTTTCTTTGAAAAACCAGCACAACCCCAAAACAGTTTCTTCATTCTTCTGAACTACAAAACTCACGCATTTTTCATCAATGACAACTTTTCCAGAAAAAACTTTCATCATTTTAAATCCTTCTCATTTGAAAACATCAGCAACGCCAGAATCACTCAAAAACAGAATGTCAACCACAACAGAACAGACATTTTTCAACGTTTACATCGTTGATCATTTCTCAAAACAACATGCAAGGTATTTCCAGGATTCTTACACAACCAATCACACATGCAAAGCATTTTCAGCTTTCTCACACAAGCAGAACAACATTAATGCATTCAGCCAAACAGCAACCATCACATAGCAGCAAACCACCAACATAATGCATTTTCGGATTTTATAACAACATTCAAAGCAGTTTTATGAACATGCATTTTAATCATCTTCAAAATAACATGCAAGACATTTTTCAACTTTCCCACATAAACAAAACAAGATTAATGCATTCAACCAAACAGAAACCATCACATAATCAGTACACATCAACAAAATGAATTTCTTCATTTTTTTCAAAATGTGTTTGCAAAACAGTTTTTCTTCAAACAATGATGAAACATCAGTAATGTCATTACAATTATGCATTTACAGCCCTAATGCAGCTAGAAAGTGGAAGGTGCCCTTACCCTTGTTGCGTTTCTGCTACTGTTCACGTTTCTGCGTCAAAAATCGGCGAAACTTCCGCTTGCGTTTGCTGCTACGAAAATGGGTTCTCAAGCTCCGTAATGATGAGGAGAACAACTTTTGTTCTGGGGGTTTTCTGGTTTGGTGCTTGGATTTCCATGTAATATCACTTTTGAGGAACTCCTTTTTTTTTTTTTCATAAAACAGAAATCAGAATGGGAGAATTGGGACGGTGAGCACTGTTACATGCAGTAAAGGAGGAGGAATGGGTTTCTGACTTTGCCCTTCGTTCTCACTCCTATATATAGGCTTGTGTGGGTGCCACCTCACCCGACACTTGTCTGATTCTCTGCACTTAACCAGTCTCGTCGCAATTAGCCGATAATCCCTTAATTAACTGTCCGATAATTTAATTACTCGTAATTAAATTAATTTACTCTTCATCCAATAATTTTAATTCATCTTCCAAAATAAATATTTATATATATATATATTCACTCAAAACATACATATATTAAATATTTTACAAATATCCCCAAAATACACTTAATATTAATTCCATAATTTTAATTTAAAATTTAAGGGTCTTACATTACTACCCCCCTTAAATTAGTTTCGTCCTCAAAACTACATGTCCATAAACAACTGAGGATATTGTTCCCTCATCTTACTCTCTAGTTCCCAAGTTGCGTTAATCGTAGTCGGATTCCAAATCACTTTGACTAGTGGGACTTCCTTGTTCCTCAACTATTTAATCTTCGTGTCTTCAATCCTTACAGAGAGTACTTCAAATGACAGGTTGTCCTTTAGTTGAATTGTGTCTGGTTCGATCACATGTGACGGGTCCGAAATATATTTCCTTAACTGCGACACGTGAAATACGTCGTGAATATTGGACAGTATGGGAGGTAAAGCAATCCGATAAGCCAATGGTCCAATTCGTGGAGTAATCTGGTATGGTCTAATAAATTACAGAGTCAACTTTCTTGACTTAATAGCTCTACCAACACCAGTTGTAGGCGTGACCCTTAGAAATACATGATCACCCTGCTCGAATTCCAAAGGTTTGCGACGCTTGTCCGCATAACTCTTCTAACGATCTTGTGAAATCTTCATTTTCTCTTGTATCCTCTTGATTTTCTATGTGGTCTGTTCCACCATCTCAGGTCCAACAATCATACTTTCTCTGTCCTTATACCAGCATAAAGGCGTCTAACACTTGCGTCCATATAAAGCCTCATAGGGTGCCATCCCAATATTTGCGTGAAAACTGTTGTTGTAAGTAAACTCAATCAATGGCAACACCTCATCCCAGTTTCCTCTATCATCCAACACACATGCTCTCAATAGATCTTCCAAGGACTGATTTGTTCTCTCGGTTTGTCCATCTGTTTGTGGATGGTAAGCTGAACTCAATTTCAGTTTCGTTCCCAACGCTTCATGCAGCGCTCCCCAAAAATGAGATGTGAACTTTGGGTCACGGTCCGATATTATACTTGATGAAACTCTGTGTAACCTCACAATCTCAGCAATGTAGATTTCTGTCAGCTTATCTACTATATAAGTGGTCATTACCGGTAGGAAATGTGCGGACTTTGTCAATCGATCCACTATTACCCAAATTGAATAATTCTTTTTCCTTTTCTTGGGCAGTCCTGTTATAAAATCCATGGAAATGCTATCCCACTTCCATTCTGGTATATCCAGAGGCTGCAACATTCCAGCAGGTCGTTGATGTTCCACTTTCGCTTTCTGACAAGTCAAACATGCCGATACGTATTCTGCTACATCCCTCTTCATTCCTGGCCACCAGTAATTCTGTTTTAAGTCCTGATACATCTTGGTCGTTCCAGGATGAATACTCAAGTTACTCTTATGAGCCTCTTCCAAAATCGCTCTTCTCATATCAGCAACTTCCGGTACACAAACTCTTCCATTACATCTCAGAATATTATCTGGTCCGATCCTGAACTCAGTTTTCTGTCCTTGCGCTATCAGATTCCTCTTTTCTTGGATTAATGCGTCATCTTGCAAGTTCGAAATCTCCTCAAGCAAACCACTCGAAATTGTTACCATTCCACACTTTAAAATTCCTGGTGCAAACTTTACGTCCAAGTGTAGATCTCTAAATGCTTCCCACAACTCTTGTTGTCTGGCCATTATCATTGAAGACACTGATACGCTTTTCCTACTTAATGCATCAGCCACCACATTGGCTTTCCCAGCGTGGTACTGCAATGAAAAATCAAAATCTTTGAGAGTCTCCATCCATATCCTCTAACGCATATTCAATTCCTTCTGATCGAACAGATACTTCAAGTTTTTATGATCACTGAACACCGTGAACGTGCATCCATATAAGAAGTGCCTCCAGACCTTTAACGCAAACACTACTGCAGCAAGCTCTAAATCATGAGTAGGATAGTTTCGTTCATGAGTTTTCAACTGCCTTGAGGCGTAGGCTACAACTTTCTTGTGTTGCATCCAAACCTTGGTGAGATGCATCACAGTAGACTTCATATGGTTCCTCTGGCTGTGGCAAGACCAACACTGGTGAGGTTGTCAACTTTTCCTTAAGCATCTGAAAACTTTCCTCACACTTCTCCATCCATGCAAATGGCTGATTCTTTCTGGTAATTTGTGTCAAAGGAGCTACAATCTTAGCAAATCCATCAATAAATCTCCTGTAGTATCCTGCCAATCCGACAAAACTTCGTATGTTTGTGATAGTCTGGGGCTGTTTCCAGGCGAGAATTGTCTCAATCTTTGCCGGATCTACATCGATTCCTTCTTTTGTTATCACATGTCCCAAGAAGTTCACTTTCTCTAGCCAAAACTCGCACTTTGACAAATTACCATACAATTGCTTCTTGCGTAAGACTTTAAGAACTTGGCGTAGGTGTTCTCCGTGTTCTTCTTCATCCTTTGAATAAATCAATATATCATCGATGAACACCATAACAAATTTATCCAGGAATGGCCTGAAGATTCTATTCATATAGTCCATAAAAATTGCTGGTGCATTCGTAACTCCAAATGGCATAACGAGATATTCATAATGTCCGTAACGAGTTCTAAAAGTAGTCTTTTGAATATCTCCTTCTCTTACTCGAATCTGATGGTATCCTGACTTCAAATCGATCTTTAAAAACACCGCGGCTCCCCTCAATTGATCCATCAAATCATCGATGTGTGGTAAAGGATAACGATTCTTGATAGTTACCTTCTTAAGTTGCCGATAATCCACGCATAAGCGCGAACTTCCATCCTTCTTCTTAACCAACAACATAGGAACTCCCCACGGCGACACACTTGGTCTGATAAATCCTTTCTCCAATAAGCCTTCAATTTGACCCTTAAGCTCGCTTAATTCCAATGGCGACATCCGGTACGGCGCAATTGAAATAGGTCCAGTTCCTGGGTGCAAATCAATGAAGAACTCCACCTCTCTCACCGAGGGTAATCCTGGAATTTCTGATGGAAATACGTCCGGATATTCTTTGACTAACACCACATCTTCTATGTTCACATCCATCTTGGTCTCCACGTTAGCCAATGATAAAAATTCCTGAGTTCCTTCTCTCAGTGATACTTCGAGCTTGTTAGCAGCCAAATACCGAACGACTCCAGGTTCGGGGAAAAGAACTAATTTTCGAGCGCAATCCAAGACTACGTAATTATACGTCATCCAATCCATGTCGAGAATGATCTCGAGTGATTGTAGGGGTAGACAGATTAAATTAACCAAGAAATCTCTATTTTGAATCGTTACAGTATAGTGTAAACCTGCAGAGTTTACAGTCAAGGTCTTAGCAGGTGTGGAAACAACCATATCAAAAGGTAAAGCAGACACAGATAACTTCAAACGATGCACACAATCCATAGCAATGAAAGAGTGGGTTGCCCCCGAATCAAAAAGTGCAGTTAGCGTGTTACCAGCAATCTCGCAATCTTGCTGGATTAAATTTGGAGCTTGATTCCCAGCTTCAGCACCCATGTGATAGACGCGGCCCCTAGCAATAGGACGAGCAGCCCTAGTTGCGTTCACTGTTGGTTCCACCTTCGGAACCCGACAATCCCTCGCCACGTGTCCTGGTTTCTAGCAATTGAAACACACAAGATCCCTTGTGGTACAAGCAGTAGCAATATGTCCTTCTTTCCCACATTGATAACACCGGACTCCTTGTCCCAATTGCCGTCCAAAATTCTGATTTCCCGGCCGATTCTGGCCTCTCTTGTTGTTTTGTGGCCGGTTATACGGCTTAGCAACTTGCTTTCCTCTATTGTTCTGATTGTGCATCCGACTAGGCCCTCCTGAGTTAAAGTTCCCTCCTCTATTGGCCCTCCTGTTCTTCATCTCTTCAACCTCTCTACACTTCTCCACTAACACTTGGAAACGTTGAATTCCCAAGGGTAAAACGGAGTCTTGAATCTCATATTTCAGTCCATTTTGGAAACGATGACACATAAACTGTTCATCAACTTCTTCCCAAAAAAAAATCTGAAATGTCTTGATAACGATTCAAACTTAGCCGCATATTCTCCCACCGTCATGTTTCCCTGGTGCAATTTCAGAAAATCGTCACCCAACTTGGTCCTAGTGCTCATCGGGAAGTATTTGTCCAAAAACTTCTTTTTGAACGACTCCCAGTTCACCTCCTCTTGGGCTGACCCCATCAGTAGTCTTGTACTTCTCCACCAATATTCTGCATCCCCTGTCAGTAGATACGTGGCATAGTTGACTTTCACCGCTGCCCGACAATTAATCATCTCAAAGATTTTCTCCATCTCTTGTATCCATTGGTCCGCTCTTTCTGGACCCTCATCACCCTTGAACTTTGGAGGATTATGACGACGAAAATCCTCTAGTCCCCTTGATTCGGCAGCACAAATCTCTTTTTCTCTCTTCTCCAGATCTCGTTGAGTCTTCGCAGCCGTCTGTGCAGCAACAGAGGCAGCAATGTTATTCATCGCTTCAGCCATCCTATCTTCCCGGCTGACATTGGCTCTTGTGGTGTCGTCTCTCCTTGGAGGCATTGTTTCCTACAAAACCATCATCACTTCAGTCACACCACAACTTACACAAGACTTGACACTTTAACTACTTGCTCTCATGCATGATCAGGTAATAACTCAAAGCCATAATTTAAATCAGAGCTTTAATCCAAAACATTAACCAAAGGCACTGATACCACAATTGTAACACCCCGAGTTTAAAACACAGCGCGAGTGTATTTTTTTTTTAAATAAATAAATAAAAGAATTTCCAGAATTAATTTTCAAAGAAATTAAAATTAAATTTTCATTAATTCACTTCATAAAAATAGTACGTCGTAATTTAATCGATGAACGTAATAAAATAACTTCATCAAAATATTACTAAGTACTTAACTTTGGGAATTAATAATAACATTAATAAATTTCAAAAGAAGAGCAGTGTCATAACATCTCAGAAGAAAATATCAGAGTGCGGAATGTGTTAGCGGAAAAATGGTTCAATAATTCCCAAATTAAAAACAAATTACATTTTCCAGCTCAAAATCCTATACATCAAATCTAACTGATCATGCACTAAGCTACAATAGCACGGTCTCCGCCGCATCCTCTACAAGTCTCGTCTTTAGCCAGCAGTTCATCCCTCTGCGTTGTCCACAAAGACTCTGTATACGAATATCAAGGAAAACTAACGACGTCTCCGTCATTAGTGTAACCGTCGGTGGGACGGGTTTCGGGTTCATCTGAGGGCAAAGCCCAATTTCCACAATAATAGTAAAGGTTTCCAGAACATCATCATCTCCTCTTCAAAACTATTTCAAAGACTCTATTTTAATCATTTCAAACCTTCCAAATGTTTCCCAACACTTAGAGTTTATAAAACAATGTCTGAAACTTGATTTTCTGGAAAAACACGACTCTGTATTCGAATACAGCTCCCTTGTATTCGAATGCAGAAGTAAAAATAGTAAAAATCAGCATCCTGTTTTCGAATACCAGGCTGTCGTAGTCGAATACATATGCGAATATAGTGTTAAAATTTCACTTATGTATTCGAATACGACAAGGTTGTAGTCGAATACAGATGCTAAGTCAGAAGCAAAAATCCTTCATCTGTATTCGAATACAGAGGCCCGTATTCGAATACAAGTTTGAAAACTTGAGTAAAATCGAAGCTTGGTTGGTTGTATTCAAATACACTCAACCTGTATTCGAATACACCTTCAAAACATTTTCAAACTTTTTCCTTTAAAAAACTTGAGTAAATTTTCCTGAAACCTGAAACACTTTTATCAACAACACATTTTCAAACTTTTTCCTTTAAAAAACCAGCACAACCCCAAAAGAGTTTCTTCATTCTTCTGAACTACAAAACTCAGGCATTTTTTATCAATAACAACTTTTCCAGAAAACACTTTTATCATTTAAAATCCTTCTCATTTGAAAACATCAGCAACACCAAAATCACTCAAAAACAGAATGTCAACCACAACAGAACAGACATTTTTCAACGTTTACATTGTTGATCATTTCTCAAAACAACATGCAAGGTATTTCCAGCATTCTTACACAACCAATCACACATGCAAAGCATTTTCAGCTTTCTCGCACAAGCAGAACAACATTAATGCATTCAGCCAAACAGCAACCATCACATAGCAGCAAAACACCAACATAATGCATTTTCGCTTTTTATAACAACATTCAAAGCAGTTTTATGAACATGCATTTTAATCATCTTCAAAATAACATGCAAGACATTTTTCAACTTTCCCACATAAACAAAACAACATTAATGCATTCAACCAAACAGAAACAATCACAGAATCAGTACACATCAACAGAATGCATTTTCTTCATTTTTTTTAAAATTTCTTTACAATTATGCATTTATAGCCCTAATGCAGCTAGAAAGTGGAAGATGCCCTTACCCTTGTTGCGTTTCTGCTACTGTTAACGTTTCTGCGTCAAAAATCGGCGAAACTCCCGCTTGCGTTTGCTGCTACGAAAATGGGTTCTCTAGCTCCGTAATGATGAGAAGAACAACTTTTGTTCTGGGGGTTTTCTGGTTTGGTGCTTGGATTTCCAAGTAATATCACTTTTGAGGAACTCCCCCCTTTTTTTCTCTTCGTAAAACATAAATTAGAATGGGAGAAGGGGGAATGTGAGCACTGTTACATGCGGTAAGGGAGGAGGAATGGGTTTCTGACTTTGCCCTTCCTTCTCACTCCTATATATAGGCTTGTGTTGGTGCCACCTCACCCGACACTTGTCTGATTCTTAGCACTTAACAAGTCTCGTTGCAATTAGCCGATAATCCCTTAATTAACTGTCCGATAATTTAATTACTCGTAATTAAATTAATTTACTCTTCATCCAATAATTTTAATTCATCTTCCAAAATAAATATTTATATATATATATATATATATTCACTCAAAACATACATATATTAAATATTTTACAAATATCCCCAAAATACACTTAATATTAATTCCATAATTTTAATTTAAAATTTAAGGGTCTTACAATTTGGAAAACTTGCAAAACCAAATTGTCCTCACTTTATGCCACATGGAAATGATATTTCCTCCCTTATTCTTCACTTGGTTGTTCACCATGTTGAAGAAGTTAAACTTGGAGGTCCTATTCATTATCGATGGATGTATCCTATTGAAAGGTAAAATATGTGTGATCTTGTTCCTGCAATAATTAGTTTTGGACAATTTGGTTGTAAATAATATTATTGTGGTTCAATAATAGGTACTTAGGACAACTTAAATCGTATGTACGTAATGAATCACGACTAGAAAGGTCTATTGCAGAAGGATACCTTGTACAAGATATTCTTACATTTTGTCCAAGGTATCTAGAAAACATTGAGACTAGATGGAATCAACTTGGTCGTGTAGATGATGAGCCTATTAATGAGATAAAATTGACTCACGTGTATCCGAATTATTTCCTAAAGTTGGTGGATCTTCATACTACACCCTTACTCCAATTGAAAAGTTACAGGCTGATGGGTCATTTGTCAATGATGAGGCCAATGAAAAATATGTAATTGTAATTATTTCTTATTGAACACTTTATAAATCAAAGATGCAACTGTTAGTTTTGGTAATAATGAGTTGCAAAGTTACAATATTACTTATTTTGGTTGTAAATAGTGAGTTGTAAAGTTATAAAACTATGACATTACTTATATGGGAATAGATGTAGTTAGTTTAGTTCCAATTTGGTCATTGAATACACTGATTGTATTGATGTGCTTGCTTCAATGTTACATAGGCTTGATTTGGTGCATTATGGTTGGATGTAGTTGGTTTTGGTGCTTGTACCAATATAGTTCATCTATTTATTGTCTTAGATGATATCAAATTGATTGTTCTTTTGCAAAACATACTTGAATGTACTACATGGTGTTTTTCTGTTGAAATGGTTGAGAATTCTAGACCTTTATACTACGGAGAGGAATTTAGTTTTCTTCCTTTGCTTGTCTAGACATAAAATCACCAATAGATGTAGACGTTCTGAAGGTGCAAACACGAGAAGGGGGGTTGAATTGTATTTGACTAACTTGAATACTTTTTCTGTTTTTGCAGTTTTAAAACAAAACTTGATGTATGAATAAAACAGAGTTAGCAGCGGATATAACGTAAAAAAAAAAAGACATAATTTTATACAGGTTCACTGTTAACGAGGCTACGTCCAGTATCTTCACCTTGAAGGATTTCACTAATTCAAACTTTGAATTACAACAGTTCCACTGACCCTCCAAGTCAGTGTTCTCAAACAGTCTAACAATCCTAGACTCTTGAGGAATACAGCACCTTGACTTCCTAAGTCAAGTCTTCTCCGACCAATCTGACAACCCCAGATTGTAGAAGAAATTACAACACCTTGAATCTAATTGCCAAGTAATCTGCTTCCCTCAGATTGTAGACTCTACTTCAACAATTTAGATCTAACACAAGGGAAAGAAAATAACAAGAGTGCTTGCTTCTGGAAAGCTGGAACTCATAATTAACCTCACTAAAAACATGAGTGTTTGCTTTTGGAAATGTATGACTCTTTTGTGATTTTCGATACTAAGTATTCTGCCTTGAGCCTCCTTTTATAGATGCGAATTAGGGCCTCTTCCAAGCTTAATTTCGAGCTGAATCTTGCTGGATTCTCTTGCAAAAATATCTTGACCAATTGGGCTTCATTTAAATAAAAAACATATCTTTTTTAAGCTTCATATTTTCTTTCAAAAATAACTGGCCAATCATGTCTTTAGTTTCTTCCCGCCAACAGCTCCTGAATTCCACAATACTTCACTTTATTTTTGTAACAAATATTTTTAATACTTTGATCAAAATAAATTAAAATCTCCACCGTTAATCCTATGATTAAATTTGGACCATTTGATCTTCTGCGCTAGTCCACATTTGGACCATACTAAGTGATCTGCTGTAATCCTATGATTTCGGCCAACCTTGGACCACACTTTCTAACCTTCTGATCTTCTGATCTTGGCCAACCTGGTCTAGCAAACTGATTTGCTGTGATCCTCTGATCTCGGCCACTGCTGGACCACACATTCTGACCTTCTGATTTCTGCCAACACTGGGCCATGGTCTGATCTTCTGATCTCGGCCAACACTGGGCCAAATACTTGAATCTGAACCATTGATCTGAATATCTTCCCTCTGATCTGGACAAATTTTGGACTTGGTCTGGATTAAACTAAAATTAAATCTGGACAAATAATATTTCAGTCTGGACATTTTACCTTCAGTTTTGGCTCAGTTCTGGATCAAACTTGGAGATCATTTCTTCTGGTCTGGACTTAGTTTCATACCCTGAACCATGATATCTTCTGGTCTGGGTCAAATCTGGATTAATTTTATTTGTTCTAGACCCATTAACTTATCATCTGATTAAGTCTGGAACAAGTCTGGACTATGTATTATTTCACTGCTAGGCCATCTTCTGGTCAGAATAACTTCTGGAATAAATCTCACATTTGATTCCTTCTGGTCTGGATCAAGTCTCCCTCTGGCAGGCTTCCTTCTAGTCTGGTCCAAATTTCCTTCTGACTTTGCTTCCTTCTGATATGGGCCAGCAATGATATCTTTTGGTGATGTTTTGACATCCTAAAGTATCTTCTGGTACCTTCAGGATTCAATCTCTGGAACCCTTTGATCTTCAGCTTCTGATTACTTCAGCTTTTAGTGGCATTTAATTTAATAATTCAAGGTACAAAATAAGATTACATTGAGTGCTTTTGTAAACATCAAAATCCTAAGTACTTAGAACCAACTTGGTTCCAACAATCTCCCCCTTTTTGATGATGACAAAACCTTAACTTATTTTGCTAGCTTGTAACTCGAAGTTCTTGAAATACTCCCCCTCAGACCAATCTCTCCCCCTAAGTCTGATACTGGCTTTTTCTTCTCCTTTTCAACTCCTTCTCTTTTCACTATTTCTTTTCTTCTCTTCTCCTCTCTTTTTTAACTCCTTCTTTTTTCACTCTTTCTTTTTCTCTCTTTATTTTTCTCTCTCCCTGTTTCCTCTCATTTTCAACTTCTTCTCTTTTTCACTCTATCTTTTTCTCTCTCCCTGATTCTTCTCCTTTTCAACTCCTTCTCTTTTCATCTCTTTCTTATTCGCTCCTCCTTTCTTTTTATCTCTCCTTTTCTACTTATTTATCCTTTCTCTCTCTCTCTCTCTCTCTCTCTCTTTCTCTCTCCCCCTTTTTGTTATCAGCCAAAAAAGAGGTCCTACTATTTTGTATTTTTTTGTTTTTCTCTTTACAAATTATAGAAACTTAAAAACTCCTAAGATGACTACTTGAGCTAGTCAGATATGGAGGTAATGCTGAGATGCTTCTTGATGAACTCGAACCTATCTTCAGGTAGTGCTTTGGTGAAGATGTCAGCCCATTGATGATCAGTGTCCATAAACTAGATGCTTAAAGTCCCTTTTTGAACATGCTCCCTAATGAAATGGTGTTTTATTTCAATGTGTTTGGCTCTAGAGTGTAAGATAGGGTTCTTGGTTAGGTTTATGGCTGAAGTGTTATCACAGAACAAAGGGATATTGGTTTCAAAGATGTTGTAATCCTCAAGTTGATGTTTCATCCAGAGTAACTGTGAACTGCATCCTGCTGCCGATATATACTCAGCTTCAGCTGTTGACATGGCAATGGTGCTTTGTCTTTTGCTTGACCAAGAGATCAAATTATCACCTAAGAAAGTGCAGTTGCGACTTGTACTTTTCCTTTCCAGCTTGTCTCTAGCATAGTCGGAATCACAAAAACCTTTTAGTTTGTAGGTGGGGGTTTTCTTGTGTAACAAGGTAAGGTTGGTGGTTCCTTTAAGGTATCTCAGAATTAGTTTGACAACAGTTAAATGGGATTCCCTAGGGTCAGCTTGAAAATGGGCACATACACAAACACTAAACAAAATGTCAGGTTTAGAAGCAGTTAAATAAAGAAGGGATCCAATCATACCTCTGTATGTTTTCTGGTCTACGTTTTGGCTGGTTTCATCTTTCTCAAGTGAGCAGGTTGGGTGCATGGGGGTGGCCATAGGCTTACATTCACTCATTTTGATCTTTTTAAGAAGTTCTTTAGTGTATTTAGATTGGTGAATGAGTATACCTTATTTACCTTGATGAATCTGAATTCTCAGGAAGAACTTAAGTTCTCCCATCATGCTCATTTGGAACTCTTTCTGCATTAGGTCAGAAAACTCTTTGCACAAAGTGCCATTAGTCAATCCAAATATGATATCATCAAGATAAACTTGAATAATTAAAATATCATTTTTAATGGATTTCTTAAATAGAGTATTATAAATCTGGCCTCTATTAAATTCATTCTTAAACAGAAAGTTACTAAGTCTGTCATACCATGCCCTTGGTGCTTGTTTTAAACCATATAAATATTTTTTAAGTTTAAAAACATGGTCTGGAAAATCAGAATTTTCAAATCCAGGGGGCTGTTTGACATAGACTTCCTTACTTATATAGCCATTTAAGAATGCACTTTTAACATCCATTTGATACAACATTATATCATGATTAGCAGCAAATGATAAAAGAATTCTAATTGCTTCTAACCTAGCCACTGGAGCAAAATTCTCGGTGTAGTCTATACCTTCCTGTTGATTGTATCCGTGAGCTACAAGTCTGGCTTTGTTCCTTACCACTTCACCTTTTCATTGAGTTTATTCCTGAACACCCACTTGGTTCCAATAATGTTTTTGTTTGGTCTGGATACCAGATCCCAAACATCATTCCTTTGGAATTCATTCAGCTCTTCTTGCATTGCAAGTATCCAACCTTTTTCTGCCAAATCTTCATCAACATTGGTTGGTCTGCATCAACTTCTGATTCTGGTAAATCTGTAACAGCTTCTGATTCTGGTAAATATCCAGATTTCTCTTCTGACTTATCTTGGCTGTTTCAGACTTGATTAGTTTTATCTTTTGAAGATTTGTCATGTGTTGCTGACTTGATTGTATCCTATACTTTTCCAGGTACTTCTGTTCTTCTGCTTCTGCTTCTGCTCCCTTTGGTTCTGGTGAACGTGCACTATCTTTATCTTGCTTTGATTTGTCAAGATCAAGCAGTTTGTCATATAACATAATATAAATCAAATAATTTAAAATGAACTCAATACAGCCAAACCATTAATTCTGCTTCAGGTGGTTTCTGCTTGTTTTTGAAACCACTGGAATGATGTTTCTGCTGAAATGTTCAATTCGTGTGAATCACCTAGTTCCTCTGACAGTTTGAAAACCTGTAGAATACTTATCTAGCTTTGATTTGTTAAGATCAAGCTTCTTGTTATCACAGTAAACAAAAATATCAAATAATAATAGTATTTACAGCAAGATGTAACCTCTATGTCAACAGTTTCAGTTTTACACTGAAAATCCTCTTGCTTCTGATTTTCAGATTCCTAATCTGTATGTTCTGTGATTACATGGTTTGGATGAGGGGATTTGAATTCCCTTCCATGTTCTGTGATTACTGGAGTGTTTGAAGAACTCTCCTGATTCTGATTCCTCTCTTTCTACTTTGGCTGATACACCATGTTCCTCTGGTGATTCTGGAACTTATGGTGATTCTGGTGATTATACTGATTCTGGTAATTATGCTGGTTCTGGTTCGGGTTCTGGTACTGATTCAGATTCTGGTTCCAGTGTTGGTTCTGGTTCCAGTTCCTGTGCCTCTGATACTGGTTCCAGTTCTGGTTCTGGTTCCAGTTCCTGTACCTCTCATACTGGTTCCAGTTTTGGTTCTGGTTCCAGTTCCTGTTCTAATTCGTGTGATATCTTTGATATTTCCTGTTCCTCCTATGATTCTGGTTCTAGTTCTGATAGGTATTGTGTTGACCAGTTCTTCTTCTACCAGAGTCAATTGGCTTCTGTTTGGTAGACGTTGGAACATAAACCTTCTTCTACTTGTGCATTGCCAACATCCATTGTCTAGGCACCATTGTTGGTGTCTCCTTCTGGTTGCTCAGAATATCTGCATCATAGACAATTTGATCTTTTGGTACCCAAAAACTGATTGGGTCCAGGTTTGTTAGTTGTAACAGCTCTCTGATCTTGTTCAGATTTTACCATTGGACAAGATAATTCAAAGTAACCTTTCTTAGCACAAAAAATACATAAAACAACATAATGAACAGCTTTAGTTTGGACAGTAGTTTCTGTAAAACCAAGACCTCTCTTTCCAATGTTATTGTTTCCATAAATCATAGATGCATATTTACTTCTTTCCATTCCATTAGAAATAAAGTTTTGAATAAATTGTTCATGCATATCTGATTCACAAACAGTTTTGGAAGTGGAACAAACATTACTTTTGAGAGTTTGGTTTTCAGATTTGAGTCTTGCAACTTCAGTTTTAAAATCCTTGTTTTCAGTTGAATACTCAGAATTTCGATTCTTTAAAACTTGGACCTTTTTGGTCAGACTCTTCTTATCTTCCCTAAGAGTTTTCAGTTTTAAAGACATCTTATTGTTTGCATTTAACAAGTCTTTTACAGCATCAATTAATTCAGATTTAGAGAGATCGGAAAATACCTCACTGTCTTCATCTTCTGATTCTGTTTCAGAGCCTGAGCTGTATTCAGAACTTGAATTTTTATGAGCCATTAGAGCTAGAATTGCTCCCTCTGATGTGCTTCCAGACTTGCTTGAATGACTGCTTCGATCATTCTTCCTTCTGCTTGTTTTCCTTCCTGAAATCGTGCCTTTATGAGGTCCAGAAGCAGACCTGATGTGTGCCATCATTGTTGTTTCTGCCTCTTCTTCATCAAACGATTCTTCTTCTGATTCTGATACATCCCAGGCTGCCATCAGACCCTTCTTTCTGAATTTGGAACTTTTCTTGTGCTGTTTTCCTTTTTCCAGATTTGGACATTCTGACTTGATATGTCCAGGTTAATTGCATCCATAACAAACAATACTCTTCTTGTTAGATTCTTCCTTTCCTTTGTTGTTATGTTTCTTCTTGAAGCTTCTTCTCTTCCTGTTTTCCCAGATCTTAACCATCTTTTTGGTTAAGTAAGCCATATCATCACAGTCACTGTCACTATCCTCTGATTCTGATGCTGCCATTGCAGCTTTCTTCTGTTTCAACTTCAAAGCCAGATTCTTCTTCTTCTTAGGTTCATCTGCATTCAGCTATATTTCATGAGACCTGAGGGAGCTAATCAGATCTTCAAGCTTCAACTTATTCAGATCCCTAGCTTCCTGTACTGCAGTAACCTTTGGTCTCCATTTGGCTGGTAAGCTTATGAGGATCTTCTTTACATGATGTGCAGTGGTATAGCTTTTCTTTAATAGTTTTAAACCTGATACCAGAATTTGGAATCTGCTGAACATTGCTTCAATGTCTTCATCCTCTTCCATCTTGAACAGCTCATACTGTTTGACCAGTATGTTAGCCCTTGCTTCTTGAACCTGTTGGCTTCCTTTATAGGTCAGAACCAGACTGTCGAATATGCTCTGTGCTGTTTCTTTATCTGTGCATCTGCAAATTCCTTAAATGTGATGGTATTGTTCATGATGTTTCTGGACTTGTGATGAAGTTTGTATAATCTGCTCTGATCTGGTTTCATATCAACCATGTCTAGTTCTTTAGTTGGATCTTCTGGATCAGTAGGTGCAGTGTATCCTTTGACTACCATCTTCCATAATTCAGGATCTTGAGATATGAAGAAACTTCTCATTCTGTCCTTCCAATACACAAACCTTTCTCCATCAAACAGTGGTGGTCTGTTGATGTTGCCTCCTAGTTCATCTTTGGATCTTGCCATGTTGAACCCCTTGGACCTGTCCTCAAACACTGTTAAGTGCTCAGCCTTGAGACCGAGCTCTGATGCCAATTGAAGGTGCAAACACGAGAAGGGGGGTTGAATTGTGTTTGACTAACTTGAATACTTTTTCTGTTTTTGCAGTTTTAAAACAAAACTTGATGTATGAATAAAACAGAGTTAGCAGCGAATATAAAGTAAAAATACAAACACAGAATTTTATACTGGTTCACCGTTAACGAGGCTACGTCCAGTCCATTCACCTTAAAGGATTTCACTAATTGAAACCTTGAATTACAACAGTTCCACTGACCCTCCAAGCCAGTCTTCTCAAACAGTCTAACAATCCTTGACTCTTGAGGAATACAACACCTTGACTTCCTAAGTCAAGTCTTCTCCTACCAATCTGACAACCCCAGATTGTAGAAGGAATTACAATGCCTTGAATCTAATTGCCAAGTAATCTGCTACCCCTTCTGACTCCCTCAGATTGTAGACTCTACTTCAACAACTTAGATCTAACACAAGGGAAAGAAAATAACACGAGTGCTTGCTTCTGGAAAGCTGGAACTCACAATTAACCTCACTGAAAACTTGAGTGTTTGCTTTTGGAAGTGTGTGACTCTTTTGTGATTTTCGATACTAAGTATTCTGCCTTGAGCCTCCTTTTATAGATGCAAATTAGGGCATCTTCGAAGCTTAATTTCGAGCTAAATCTTGCTGGATTCTCTTGCAAAAATATCCTGACCAATTGGGCTTCATTTAAATAAAAAACATATCTTTTTTAAGCTTCAGATTTTCTTTCAAAAATAACTGGCCAATCATGTCTTTAGTTTCTTCCCGCCAACAGCTCTTGAATTCCACAATACTTCACTTTATTTTTGTAACAAATTTTTTTAATACATTGATCAAAATAAATTAAAATCTCCACCGTTAATCCTCATAATTAAATCTGGACCATTTGATCTTCTGCGCTAGTCCACATCTGCACCATACTAAGTGATCTGTTGTGATCCTCTGATTTCGGCCAACCCTGGATCACACTTTGTAACCTTCTGATCTTCTGATCTCGGCCATCCTGGTCTAGCAAACTGATCTGCTGTGATCCTCTAATCTCGGCAACTGCTGGACCACACATTCTGACCTTCTGATTTCAGCCAACACTGGGCCATGGTCTGATCTTCTGATCTCGGCCAACACTGGGCCAATTACTTGAATCTGAACCATTGATCTGAATATCTTCCCTCTGATCTGGACAAATTCTGTACTTGGTTTGGATTAAACTTAAATTAAATCTGGACAAATAATATTTCAGTATGGACATTTTGCCTTCTGTTTTGGATCAGTTATGGATCAAATCTGGAGATCATTTCTTCTGTTGTGGACTTAGTTTCATACCCTGAACCATGATATCTTCTGGTCTGAGTCAAATCTGGATTAATTCCTTTGTTATGGCGCCATTAACTTATCCTCTGATTAAGTCTGGACTATTTATTATTTCACTGCCAAGCCATCTTCTGGTCAGAATAAGTTCTGGAATAAATCTCACATTTGATTCCTTCTGGTCTGGATCAAGTCTCCCTCTAGCAGGCTTCCTTCTGGTCTGGTCCAGGTTTCCTTCTGAATTTTCTTCCTTTTGATCTGGGCCAGGAAAGATATCTTCTGGCGATGTTTTGACATCCTGAAGTATCTTCTGGTACCTTCAGGATTCAATCTCTGGAACCCTTTGATCTTCAGCTTCTGATTACTTCAGCTTTTGGTGGCATTTAATTTAATAATTCAAGGTACAAAATAAGATTACATTGAGTGCTTTTGTAAACATCAAAATCCTAAGTACATAGAACCAACTTGGTTCCAACACGTTCATCTATTTCTAACCACCAACCTGATGATCGTGGAGCAACATCAATAAGGAGTGATTAGATATTTTGATGAACTTTTATGTTTCATGGAGTTTTTTTTTGTATGTTTAGCCACTCCATTAATGTTTTGAATACTTAAAATACTTGCTTTATTATTTTAGTTAAGTTCAATGTATGAATTGGTCTTATTTCTTTTTAAAAAATTATATAAATTGAATTTAGTTACAATAATTATATAATTGTGTATTGAAATTATGTGAATGATATTTGTATCATAAGTTTTTAATTTAAATTATTACGCAAGTGATGGTTCAAGTTGCCTCAAAATGAATATAGCGACAATTGATAATGGTCGTAGTGTTTTAAAAACAAATAAAAATGAACGTGTTTTGCGATGGTTCGAACTGTTGCAAAACGTATATTGAGGCAGTTAGGAATCGTAGAAAATGTTTCCGACGGTTGGAATGACGTTTTTGAACCTTCGCAAACTAGCCTCGCAACGCATAAATCTGCGACAGTTAAAGAACCGTCGCAATCTTCCATTTTAGGCAGTTAAAACCGCCGCAAAACATTTTTTTTCTTGTAGTGAAAAAATATTCGTGTTTTTGAAGAAAATCTTAACTAAGATTTGATTTAGATTTATAGTTGACGAAAATCTAAAATAAGATTTGATTAAAATTTATAATTGAAGAAAATCTAAAATAAGATTTGAATTAGATTTATAATTGAAGAAAATCTAAAATAAGATTTGATTCAAATTTATAATTGAAGAAAATCATTGACCAAGTTGAAAAGAAGATATGGTCAATATTTGAAGAAGATTTGATCAAGATTTTTTACAACAAAATATGAACAATATCAAAATGAAGAAATTACAAACTCAATATGAACAAAATAGGAACATAATCAATCTGAAGAATTTACAAACTCAATTTGAACAAAATACGAACATAATCAATCTAGAAGAACTGCTCAGATTGGATTCAGAAATAAAGAATTTGCTCAAGAACATATTATCAAAAAACATGTTCAGAAATATTTTTTACTAAGATCATTGTTTACCAAGCTAGGAATGAAGCTATAATTCATAATTAAACAAGGACTAAATTGAGGCCCTAATTTTATCTATAAATAGATACTTAGTGCTGAAGAAAAAGAACATCGAAAATTAGAAAAGAGTAGAAGAACCCATAAGTTGAAAATTTCAAATTCATCTTAGAGTTCAAAGAGAGAAACACTTGTTCAAGTTAGAAATATTTTCTAAGTATTTTTTCTTACAGTGTGAGAGTTATTATTATTATTATAAGCTTTGTTAGAAGCAAACACTTAAAGTTCCTAACTTTTGTATCCAACCCAATAGTGGTTTAGTTCCTTCTTCAATATGGAGTTGTCAGGTTGTTAGGAAAAGACTTGGCTTGTAGGATCAAGGTGGTTAGTTCCTAAAAAATATGAGGTTTCTAGGCTGTTTGGGAAGACTGGCTTGGAGGGTCAGGTGCTTTGTAATTCAAGGTATTTGAATTAGTAGATTAAAGCATTCTGAATGAGGGATTGGATGTAGCCAAGTTAGTGGTGAACCAGGATTAATCTATGTGTCCAATTATTTATGCTTTCATTGTTTGCTGCCTCAAAACCCGATTGCTTTTTATCTAAGTAATTCATAAAAACCAACCAACCTTTATCAAATTAGCAAAAGTTATCAACTTTGTCAAACACAATTCAACCCCCTTCTCATGTTTGCACCTTCACATTGAACAAAACAAATAATTTATGATCATGTTGCACGGTGGCCTCATTTCGTATTGCAGCACGAGTTACACTCCAATTGACTTAGGACACATGTTTCACACGACAAAACTAGATCTTCGCACGAAAGGACTGCTGGAACCAAGTTGATTTTTCACTTAAAGTTTTGATGTTAACAAAAGTATTTTATGAGAATAATATATTTGACTTCGAAGAATTATACCACCAGAGGATGCCACCCGAACATGTCACCAGAGGACATCACTAGAGGATGCCACCAGAGGATGTCACTAGAGAATGTCACCAGAGGATATCACTAGCGGATACTACCAGAGGATCCCACCAGAGGATATCACCAGAGGATACTACCAGAGGATCCCACCAGAGGATGTCACCAGAGGATGTCACTAGAGGATGCAACCAGAGGATATCACCAGAGGCAAAAATCAGAGGATTTCATCAGAGGCAAAAATCAGAGGATACCTTCAGAGGCAGGAATCAAAGGACATCATCATAGGATACCATCCGAGGCAAACATCAGAGTATGAAAGAAGACATGGTCAAGATTCGTAGAAGATTTGATTCAAATCTTAAGAAGACTTGATTGAAATTTCAAGAAGATCTGATCAAAATTTGAAGAGCATTTAATTTAAATCAGAAGAAGATTTGCTCAAATTTAAAAAGGAACATAATCAAGTTGAAGAATTTACAAAAGAAATCTGAACAAAATACAAATTCGAAATTAAACTTGGACCAACTAGAAAGCCCAAATCTCAACTATAAATAGATACTTCAGGCTGAAGAAGAAATTATAAAAAAAAACAGAAGAGAGTAGAAGAACTCAAGCTTAAAATCCAAATTCATCTTAGAGTTCAAAGAGAGAAACACTTGTGCGAAAGAGAAATATTTTCTAAGTGTTCTTTTCTTAGAGTGTGAGAGTCATCGTTATAATCAGCTTTGTAGAAGCAACTACTCAAGTTCCAACCCGATAGTGGTGTAAGTTCCTTCTTCAATCTAGGATTGTCAGATTGGTAGAAGAAGACTTGGCTTGTAGGGTCAAGGTGTTGTTCCTCAAAAGTCTGTGGCTGTCAGGCTATTTGGGAAGACTGGCTTGGAGGGTCAAGTGCTGTGTAATTCAAAGTGTTTGTATTAGTAGATTAAAGCCTTCTGAATGAGGGGACTGGATGTAGCCAAGTTAATGGTGAACCAGGATAAATGTATGTGTCCAAATACTTATGCTTTTATTATCCGCTGCTGCTGAATCTGATTGCTTCTTCTCCAAGTAATTTATATCAACTTTCATCAAATCAGCAAAAAAGTATTCAACTTTGGCAAACACAATTCAACCCCCTTTCAAAGACATTGAATTACAAAGATTTTCGGACCGTTATGTATGATACATAATGCATCTCTTTCGCATGACAAAGATGGTCAGAGTTAGTTAATACAATTTCCCATATAACACATACACAATTATTCACAAACACTACAAAATTATGAAAATACGGTGATACAAAAGGGTAGAGAATGAGTAAAGAGAGAAGATGAGAGAGAAAATAATTTTTGAGTAGAAAATAAAAGAGTATTTCAATATTTTAGATGTGGTTTATTTGGGAAAAAATTGTCTCAAGGTTTAGCTAGGGAAAAAAATTGTTGTTTTTGTCTAGTCCCTTGATTTTTCCAGCCAGTTGAATAGTTTTTAAATCCAATATGTGAACATTGGAATAGTATTGTCTAGTCCTGTGTTTTGTTTAAATCAATTGTAAAAAAATAATAGTACACCTGTTAATTGGAAGTAGTCTAATTAATGAACAAAAATGAAAGTTGTATTTTAAGTTTGTTTAGGACAAACTAGTACTCATATTTTTATATAAAAGTTGGTTCGACACCTAAAAATCCTCAAATGGATCTTTGTTGGTGTTTGTGGGGGAAGATCAGGTAGCTCATCCTCAAAGATTGGTTGGCTGGTCCCCTCCCACGGATAATTTGATCAAGATTAATGTGGATGGTAGTTCCTTCAACAATCCTGATAGATTTGGCTTTGGTGGTGTTTTCCGGAACAACTTGGGAGAATGGCTCTTGCGTTTATTTGGTTTTATTGGGATCGCTACTTGCTTACAATTACTTGTATAACTAATTGTTACGAGGTTTAGTTGCGGACTAGGTCGCTCTCTTTAAGACGTTTCGCAGCACCACCCAAATTGTACAAGGCAGACTATCAATCACGAAGTCCCCAGGATAAAACAGTCCAGATACACGGTATTGAAGTTCCACCGCACTGTAGAAAACTGTTCTAGAATTACACCCTCAATATGACAATCAAATGGCTACCACTTGTAATAGGGTACTACGACCACTCAAAAGAAAGATAAGAAGAGAAGAAAAAAAAGGGGAAGAAGCAAAGAAAAGTTTGATCGGCGAAAGGCGGCGCGCGTGCACTCACAAGTGCCATACGTCCACCTTGGGGCACATCACAAGTGCCATACCTCCACCTTATAAACACTACTAGTGTGTGTCATCCCTCCTATGTGGGACTTCCTTATTTTTTTCAATTCACACCAACTAGCTCTAACCATCATCATTTCCAACAATTTCTCACTTGAATTTAAAAAATAGGTTCTTAAAGAGCATCAAACGCTTCCATAAGATCATGCATAAACGGCGGTATCTCCTGACTTGAACCTTTGCGTAGCAAGTAAGATTTAGATTCAACAAGAGTGACTCGTAGTCTTTAACTCTATCTCTGACATCAAACCCACACACAACCTTTTCATAGGGTGTATTCTCAAAAGCCAATGCATTTATGACCCTGAACGTCTATTCCAATATAGTGAATGCTCTAGGAATTCTTCCTCGAAATTCCATAGGAAGCAACACCACTTCCACATTCACATAGGTGAGTCTATCTAGAGTACTCATGTAGCTAGGTACTCCACTCCACATGGAGTATAGATCAAATTAAGAGTTTCTATTATCTCATCCTATCATCACTCCAAGAATCATGCTTCTCTAATATATAATAGCATGTTCATCTCATATCACTTCACGACTTGTTATTACCTATTAAACCTAATTCTTGTGATCTCTAGCCTTTTAGGTCAGGTTACCATCATGAGTTACTCTATAAGCATTTTTCCCATCCTTTTGAATGTATTTAGGACTTTCTCTCTAGCTAACCATTTTGTCAAAGGATCTGCTAAATTCTAAGAAGTGCGTACTTGATATGCTATAACAACTCATTTGGAAAGTATCTCTTTAACAATGATGTGCTTACAACGTAGATGTCGTCTCTTACCATTGTAATAAAGATTCTCAATTTTTGCAATAGCGCGGTACTATCACAGTGGATCAACACAGCTGGCATAGGTTTTCCCATAGAGGGATCTTAGCTAGCAAGCATCTAAACCAACTGGCTTCTTCACTAGTAGTAGCTAGTGCTATCATTTCAGAGTGCTATCATTTCAGACTCCATAGTGGACTGAGCCAGTATCGTCTGTTTCTTTGATTTCCATGATACAGTTCCACCGGCTATTCTAAAAATATAGCCATTGGTTGCATTGGAGTCATCTGATAAGGTATTCCAATCAACATCACTGTATCCTTCAAGGACAACAGGAAATATTTGATAATGTAATCCTAGACTCATGGTCCTTTTTAGGTATCTCATTACTCTTTCGATAGCGTGCCAATTCTCCATACTAGGTCTACTGGTAAACCTACACAATAGTCCCACGACGTAGGCAAAGTCAGGTCTAGTACAATCAATGACATACTTGAAACTGTCAATGATGCTCGCATATTCAGTTTGTCTAACACTTTTACTAATGTTCTTGAAAAGTTTCACACTTGGATCATATGGTGTGCAAGTAAGTTTACAGTCAAAGTATTTATATTTATGTAGGATCTTTTCAACATAGTGAGACTGATCCAAAGAAATTCCATTTTCTGACCTAGTAATCTTGATTCATAGGACACTCGCTTCTCCGAGGTCTTTCATATCAAAGTTGCTACTCAACAATGATTACACAATATTTATAGCATGAATGTTTGAACCAAATATGAGTAAGTTGTCTACATAGAGACATATGATAGTGTAAATAACATTTTCATATTTGTCATAAACACATTTGTCATTTTCATTCACTTTAAACTCAATCGATATAATCAAGTTATCAAATTTTTCATGCCATTGATTAGGAGCTTGTTTAAGACCATACAGAGATTTATCTAACTTACAAACCTTGTGTTCTTGTCCATGAATTACAAAACCTTGAAGTTGTTCCATATAGATTTCTTCTTCCAGATCACCATTTGAAAAAGTTGTTTTAAACCTTTGGATGTTATTCTAGTGACCGGTGAAACAGTGTCGGAAAAATCTATATTTTCTCTTTGTCTAAAACCTTTGGCTACAAGGCGTGCCTTGTATTTATCAACAATTCGATCAGGTTTTAGTTTCTTTTTCAAAATCCATTTTCAACCTATTGGTTTGAAACCAGGAGGCAAGTCTACTAAATGTCAGGTCTTGTTAGACTCTAGAGAATCCATTTCATTGTTTATAGCTTCTTTCCATAAATCTGCATCCAATGATGACAAAGCTTCTTTAAGATTAATAGGATCCTATTCTAAAGTATAAGCCATATATTCGGGTTCATAATCTTTAGCAGCTCTAACTCTCTTACTTCTTCGAGTTTCTTCTTCGCCTTGTTTGTTGGTTTCAGTGCTTCTTGTCACAAGAACATGACTTGAATACACATTCATAGGCTCTACTGGCGAGTTTAATTCGCTTGGTATCGAGGATTCTGACATAAGCCAGACAACCCCATATTCGAAGATAAGAAAAGTTCAACTGTCTTTTCATCACTATCTTATAAGGAGATGTTTTGTTTTTGGATTTAGAAACTCTATTTAGAAAATAGCAAACAGTGAAAATAGTTTTCCCCCACCAACGAGATGCAACACCAGAGTTAATAACTAGTTCAGTAAGAGTTCTATTTTTTTCCAGCTTTATCATTCATTCTAGTTGAATAAGGTGCAGTAGTTTCATGTATAATTCCTTGCATTTTATAAAACTTATTAAATAAACTAGAATCATATTATGTTCCTCTATCACTTCGAAACCTCTTAATCTTTTTACTAAAATGATTTTCAATTTCAGTTACAAAGATCTTAAACATATCAAACGCTTCACTTTTATTTTTCATTAGATATACAAAAGTATATTTAGCGCAATCGTCAATAAAAGTAATAAAATAACGTTTTCCATTTCTTGTTAATGTCCCATCAAATTCACATATATCAGAGTGTATTAAATCTAAAGCCTCAGATTCTCTAAGTACTAATTTAAGTGAACTCTTAGTTATTTTAGCCAAAGTGTATTAAAATCATTTAAAGACAACTTTGGAATTAAGCTGAAGTTACTTAAGATTGAAATCACAAGTTTGTTCACATGACATAGTCTAGTATGCCAAATAGTAAAATTACACAACATGTAAGCAGAAGAAGATATTTTATTGATTTGAACTTTCAATTTAAACATGCCATCAGTGGCGTACCCTTTCCCAAGTAAAATAGAATTTTTAGAAATGGTGTACAAATCTGCACTTATAGACTGAGTAAACCCTGTCTTATTAAGAAGAAAACCAAAAACCAGATACCAGATTCTTCCTTATTTTTGGAGTGTGCATGACATCCTTCATAATTAAGGTCTTTCCAGAGGTGAATATTAATTATGCATCTCCAATACCAGCTGCATTAGTGGTGTGGGAATCTCCCAACAATACTTTCTTATCTTCATCAGTAGTGTATGTTTTAAACATAGCACAATCATAACAGACATGGCGTGAGACACCAGTGTCTATCCACCGTCTATTTGATCCACCAACAATGTTGATTTCAGTTTTCATAGCAATGAATTGCTCGTCTGTCAAGTTAGCCTGTTGAGCAGGGCTTGGCTTGTTCCTAAACTTGTGTGCCATATGACCTTCTTTCCCACAATTATAGCATAGAAAATGGGCATTTCTAGGAGGTGGTTGCTACTTTATAATAGGGACCTTTGGAGAGTTCCCATTATTGTTACTATTCTTTATGGCATGATTCTGATTCTTATGTTGTTTGTCGTTTGGTTTCAAAACTGCTCTGATGAATTTCTTCTCGTTATTATTAACAACAAGAAGAACTTCATCTTTCTGGTCTTGCTTATGGGATTCTTCCTCAATTTTGAGGCAAGTTATCAGACTTTCTAGAGAGAATTCTTTTGTTTTATGCCTGAGAGAATTTTTAAAATCTTTCTGAGCAGGAGGCAGTTTGTCAATAATAACAATTTGAAATTGTTCATTTAGGGACATACCTTCAGAGATGATCTCTTGAGCTATTTTCTAGATTTCATGGGACTGAGATTCCACTGATCTGTCATACTTCTTTAGAGCATCCCAAACCTGTTTAGTAGTATTGCTGGAATTGTAGTAATCATACATATCACCAGCAAGTCCATTCAAAATATAATTCTTACATAAGTAATCATTATGTTCCCATTGAGTTAATTCAACAACTTTCATAACCTTTTCTGTCTGTTCACATGTTTCTAGAACAACAGGAATGTCATCCTTTAGAACGTTGGCAACCTTTTTCGTGGTTAAGAAAATACCATCTTTTGTTGCCATCGTTTGAAGTGACATCCATCAAACCGAAACAGTTTGTTGAAATCAAAAGCAGAAGAACTTGTCCCAGTAATTTCGTTGGTAGACATGGCAGAATGAAAAGTCTTAAAATTGTTATTTTTGGGTTTAAAAAACAGTTTAAAAATCAATTTATGCCACCGAAGATATTACATGGTTGAGTCACGGACTAGGTCGCTCTCTTTAAGACGTTTCACATGACTGCACAAATTGTACAAGGCAGACTATCAACCACGAAGTCCCCAGGATAAAACAGCTCAGATACATTGTATCGGAGTTCCACCGCACCGTAGAAACCCGTTCTAGAATTATACCCTTAATATGGCAGTCAAATGGCTGCCACTCGTAAAATGATATTACGACCACTCGAAAGAAAGAGAAGAAAGATAAAAGGAAGAAGCAGAGAAAAGTCTCAGACTCGAAGAATTTTTGGTGTATTTTTCCAACTTGGTAGAACCCTCTATTTAAAGAGGAAATCTACAACTGGATGAGAGAAAAATGTGCTACCTTCTACACATTACTAGTGTATGTCCTCCCTCCTATGTGGGACTTCCTTATTTTTTTCAAATCAAACCAACTAGCTCTAACCATCATCATTTCCAACAATCCCTTACTTGAATTTAAAAAATAGGTTCTGAAAGAGCATCAAACGCTTCCATAAGATCGTGCATAAACAGAGGTGTCTCTTGACTTGAACCTTTGCATAGCAAGTAAAATTCATATTCAACAAGAGTGATTCATAGTCTTGAACTCTATCAATATATTGAACGCTCGAAGTTCCATAAAGTGGCTCCACTTCCATAGAGGAATCATGTAGTTAGGTACTCCACTCAACATGGAGTATAGATCTCAACCAGCTCGCTTCTTCACTAGCGAAATCAGGGGGAGGGGACTGACCAAATCAGATGTTGAATGTTGACTCGGTGGAGAGCAGACCAAGCCCGACCGAACCCTTCACTAGCGAAATCAAATACTAAAAAATAATACACTACTTAGCCCATGTCCGGCTGGGGCATTTGCATTATAGTAATGACTTACATACTAGTTTTTGACCAATATATAACAAATTTATTTATTTCATATTCATCTATATACATATGCAATATTATAGTAATTATTTATTTATATACTTCAATTGATATATTTATAATGTTTACCGTGGAAACTCTAGGTTTTTCTATACTTTACCGTGTTTTCCTATGTTGATTTATTGTGTTCTTATGTAAATCGTCTAGTTTCTAGTTTCTTTGTTCATTTTGATGTCTTTTATTTTCTATCATTTGATAGGTTTAAAAATTAATACATGCATAAATATTAATACTAAATACTTATTCGTAAACCTTGTTTGAAAGAGCTCAGTATGTTTGAAAGAACTTGGATAACTCTATTTGAGAACTTTACATCCAAAAAATTTGGTTCTAGAAAATTAAGAATTAACACTCTCGAGTCCATTGAGAAAAAAAAAAAAGACTCCCACGAGTTAACCTTGATTAGATGAGCTTATCATCTCTAAAAAAAATGGGATAATCTTGTTTTTAAGCTTAACATTTCAAAAACTCAATTTTCATAAATACATGTATATCTCAAATATTCTTATTTGGATATTTTGTGTTCGAAAAACTTGAATAACTTTAACTTCTCAAAAATATAATTAAAAATATAATTATGACAAGTAGAGTATCGACACAATTAAATATTATTTATTTTTTTAATATTTTGGTATCAATAATTTATCTTCATGATATTATTTAAAAGTTTATGTTTTATCAATTTGAGGGCGATCCTTTGAATTTTTGTTAAACATCATATCATTTTTTTTATTTGTATTTTTATTATTTTTTCTTTAGTTCTTTTCAATTTATTTTGTATTAGATTAAGGGGGATCCCTTGGGAAAATGTTGTACAAAATTATTTATTGTTTAAAGAAAAGGAAATTTTTTCATTAAAATTATAATAATTTGTCATGTAAAAGGGGATGATTTTAAGAACTAGATTGATTCAAAACAATGTAACTTTTGGTGTTTTAATGATAACAAATGTAAGAAAATAATTTTTTTAAAGTTTGTAGATAACATATCCTTAGATAGAAAACTAAAGAAAATAAAATAAAATAAAAAGAAGAAGATCATTTGGTGCTTACTGTCTACGCGACATGAGTAGTATCAATTTGAGCCCATGGCATAAAGAGTATGATATGTGGTACTCATCCCCGATAACTAATGAGTGTCTTAGAAAGGGTTAGTCAAACTCAAGGACAAGATTGTTTGAAGCACACCATATGCAAACACTATAGTAAAGCGATGAATGAGTCAAAGAAGCCAATTAGATTTGGCATTCACCATTTTCTAACCCAAATGACGTACAAAATACAGTTTGATACGACAAGCAATTGAACATCTAGTACAAGACACCAAGATATCATATGACCAAGTTTAATCATCATCTTGTAAGTTATCAATGCAAAATATAGCATGAATATTTTCTTCCATCAAAATGAACAAAGTCACTAAAAAGAGAAAAACAACGCAGTACGAGTTCTACGCACGAAGATTGAAAAGTACTTTTGAGGTCTCATTTCTCTATACAAAATAGTCTAGAAAGAAACCATCAAATTTATGTCAAAGTTTAAATGCCTCTTTTACCCGGTGACAACAATTATCAACAGATCTGTTCAATGACTATATTTTTTCGAACCTATTTAAACCTGCTTCTACCTCAAGTTGAAGTTAACGAAAATGGTTGTCCTTTGTCCTTAGATAGATATCATAATCTGAAACTACAATGCAAGATATAGTTTGTATTTATTCTCGTTGAGAGTACTATCTTGAAAGTCATCCATGAAGAAAAATGAATATCTTCTTTGCAAGAGATACTTGGATTGATAATTTGAGATTTTATTACATACCCTCTCTTAAATAGTTATAATGAATGGTGCCTTAGACACAATAACTTTGGAAAATGACCAATACTGGAAGAATTGGTTCATGAAGCAACTTACGGTTCTATAAGTAATTTTTGAGTGATTCAGAAACCTAGAGAGACTAGTAAAGATTATTTTGGCCATGAGAGACAAATTGGATACTTATAGAAGCCTGAAAAGACTTAGATAATGCCCATGGAAGCGTGAAGAGACTTGGAATACTTGTGGAAGCCCAAAGAGGCTAGGAAAATACTTGTGGAAGTCTAGAGAGGATTAGAGAATATTTGTCGATGCTTGGAAAGCTAGTGAAGAATACTTCGACCAGAAGAGACATATAGAGTACTTGTGAAAGCCTGGAGAGATTAATAGAGAATAATTAATCCTAGAGAGACATTGAGAATACTAGTGGCCTGAAGAGGTATTGATAATAGTGAAAAACCCATTAAATTTAAGTTTCTCTATAAGGCGAGGATTATAAGCAGCAACCATTTTGTTGTAAACTAATATAACAATCATTTTGTGTCTCTCCTTTCTTTTTTTTGTTGTTGATGGAAATGGAATTAAATTAAAAATAAGCTAGGGGACTAGAAGAACTCCTACAATTCGAGTTTCAAGAGCTGTTTGACATTGGGTACATGTAGATTCATGAATCATACATTGACGTTGTCTTTCGGAGTTAGTGCGAAGGGTACCATGAGTAACTTTCCAAAGATGAGCATGAATTTTTTACGGGCCATTCCAATTAGCGACCTTTATGAATATAGGATCAAGATCATCACTCTGTTGATTTCTAATCTCACTATTTTCTCTTAAACACTTATAATAGAAAATTGTCCATTATTTTCAGGTATCCAATTTGAGAAATTGAGATTTCTAGGAGAAGGTTGTTGGATATTTGCAATTATTATATAAATATCCTTAGGGAAAAACCGTTCAGTGATTGGAGAGTTCTAGTTTCCACCGGTTGCAAAATGAGCTACGTGAAATTCAATTTGGGATTGATCGATTGCATGAGTGGTGAGAACTTTAATAGGGGCACCATTGGGAACTCAATTATCTTTCCAAAATATAATATTGGTTCCTTCACCAATGATGCATGATATACAGTTGTGACGTCATGCCATACTTAGGAGAGTGTGTTTTAGATACTCGAAGAATACTGTGATAGAGTCACACAAAAATAGGAATAGATAAACAGTAAAATGATAGGTGAAATGAGAATTTATTGATTTATGAAAGAAGGGAAAATTATGATACAGCGTATAAACCAGAGCATAGCTCCTCCAGTGAAAATAATATTCTCCTAATTCAACGATAACAATAATTATTCATACTAATGCTCCACTACCCATCTCAATTTATTCCTTCATGTGTAACTGAAATCTCTAGAATTTAGAGAGTTTCTCTTCCCTGTTATTAATATAATGAGTTTTCTCTTTTTTACCCTTGTGGACATACGTTCTCCACACAGCAGGTTTGGGCCTTTCACTAGCCTTAGGCCCAATGATTCTATCATTACCGCCTTCAGAAAATGCAGCCTTGTCCTCAAGGATGAAGGATGAAAATTGACTTTTTAGTAATAACTCATCCTCCCAAGTTGTGTCTTCTACAGCTTTTCCTTTCCAACGTACCAGCCATTGTCGCACCAGTTGTCCTTCTTTCATCACTGATCTTACAGCCAGTAATTCTTCAGGTTCTTGCCATTCTTCTGATTCCATTTCTAACCCGTCTGGTAGTTAGGTTCAGCAGAATAATCTCCAATAGCTTTCTTAAGTTGTGAGATGTGAAACACTGCAAGTACTCTACTTCCTTCAAGTAGCTTCAACTTATAGGATACTGCCCCTATTTTCTTTAGGATAGAAAATGGTCCAAATTACTATGGAGCCAGTTTCAAAAATACCCACTTCAAATGAATATGCTTTTCTTTTCTTATTTGCATACCTCTTCATCTATTCTTGGGCTCTATTAAATTGATAATTAAGTTGACGTAAGGCCTCATCACGATCAACCAATTCAGCTGCTACCGCTTCTACTTTCGTTTCTCCCTGTAAATATCTAACCACGGCGGGTGGTTTTCTTCCATACACTGCCTCAAACGATGTAGTTCCTGTAAACATATGGAATGTGGTGTTATACCACAGTTCACCCCAATGAATCCATTGTGACCACTCCTTCAGTTGCTCCGATGCAAAACAACGAAGATATTGAAGGTGCAAACACGAGAAGGGGGGGTTGAATTGTGTTTGACTAACTTGAATACTTTTTCAGTTTTTGCAGTGTTATAACAAAACCTGATGTATGAATCAAACAAAGATAGTAGCGGATATAAAGTAAGAATAAAAACACATAATTTTATATTGGTTCACCGTTAACGAGGCTACGTCCAGTCCCTTCACTTTGAAGGATTTCACTAATTCAAAACCTTGAATTACAACAATACCACTGAACCTCCAAGTCAGTCTTCTCAAACAGTCTAACAATCCTAGACTTTTGAGGAATACACCACCTTGACTTCTCAAGTCAAGTCTTCTCCTGCCAATCAGACAACCCCAGATTGTACAACGCCTTGAATCTAATTGCTAAGTAATCTGCTACCCCTACTGACTCCCTCAGATTGTATACTCTACTTCAACAACTTAGATCTAACATAAGGGAACGAAAACTTAGAGTGTTTGCTTCTGGAAAGCTGATACTCACAATTGACCGCACTAAAAACTCACGTATTTTGCTTTTGGAAATGTATGACTCTCAAGTATTTTCGATGTTGAGTCTTCAGTCTTGAGCCTCTTTTTATAGATGAAGATTAGGGTCTCTTCCATGCTTAAGTTTGAGATGTATCTTGCCAGATACTCTTGCAAAAATACCTTGTCCAATCGAGTTTCACTTAAATAAAAAACATATCTTTTTAGCTCCAGATTTGCTTTCAAAAATAACTTTGGCCAATCATGTTCCTGATTAATTCTAAACCAAATCTTTCTTCCCGCCAATAGCTTCTGAACTCCCATACGACTTCAATTTATTTTTGTAACAAATCCTTTTAATACATTGATCAAATTTAATCAAGTCTCCACTGATTATCATCATGATTAAATCTGGACCGCTTGATCTTTTGCTCTCGTCCACATTTGGACCATACAATCTGATCTCCTGTGATCCTCTGATCTCGGCCAACCCTGGACCACACTTTCTGATCTTCTAATCTCGACCACTCTGGACTTGCAATCTGGTCTGCTGTGATCCTCTGATCTCGACCAATACTGGACCACCAGTTCTGATCTTCTGATCTCGGCCAACACTAGGCCATATGGTTCGATCTTCTGATCTCAACCAACACTGGGCCATATACTTAAATCTTGACCATTGATCTGAACCTTTTCCCTCTAATCTGGACCAATTCTGGACTGGGTCTGAATTGAACTGAAATTAAATCTGGACATAGGATATATTAATCTGGACATTTACCTTCTAATCTGGATCAGTTCTGGATTCAATCTGGATATCATTTCTTCTGGTCTGGACTTAGTTTCATACTCTGAACCATGCTATCTTCTGGTTTGGGCCAAATCTAGATTAAATCTCTTGTTCATTGACCAATTAACTGAAGCTCTGATTAAGTCTAGATCAAGTCAATGTTGGAAACAAGTTGGTTCTAAGTACTTAGGATTTTGATGTTTACAAAAGCACTCCATGTAATCTTATTTTGAACCTTGAATTATTAAATCAAGTGCCACCAAAAGCTGAAGTAATCAGAAGCAGAAAATCAAAGGGTTCCAGAGATTGAATCCTGAAGGTGCCAGAAGATACTCCAGGATGTCAAAACATCACCAGAAGATATCTTTGCTGGCCCAGAACAGAAGAAGGCAAAGTCAGAAGGAGACCTGGACCAAACCAAAAGGAAGCCTGCCAGAGGGAGATTTGATCCAGACCAGTAGGAGTCATAAGTCAAACTTAATCCAGAAGTTATTCTGACTAGAAGATGGCCTGGCTGTGAAATAATAAACAGCCCAGACTTGATCCAGACTTAATCAGAGGGTAAATTAATGGGTCTAGAACAAAGGAATTAATCCAGATTTGACCCAGACCAGAAGATAGCATGGTTCAGGGTATGAAACTAAGTCCAGACTAGAAGAAATGATCTCCAGAATTGATCTAGAACTGATTCAAAACAGAAGGTAAAAAGTCCAGACTGAAATATTATTTCTCCAGATTTAATTTCAGTTTAATCCAGAACAAGTCCAGAATTGGTCCAGATCAGAGGGAAGATATTCATATCAATGGTCCAGATTTGAGTATACGGCCCAGTGTTGGCCGAGATCAGAAGATCAGACCATAGCCCAGTGTTGGCCAAAATCAGAAGGTCAGAATGTGTGGTCCAGCAGTGGCTGAGATCAGAGGATCACAGCAGATCAGTTTGCTAGACTAGGTTGGCCAAGATCAGAAGATCAGAAAATGTAGTCTACGGTTGGCCGAAATCAAAGGATCACAGCAAATCACTTAGTATGGTCCAGATGTGGACTAGCGCAGAAGATCAAATGGTCCAGATTTAATCAGGAGGATTAACGGTGGAGATTTTAATTTATTTTGATTCAAGTATTGAAAAGATTTGTTACAAAAATAAAGTGAAGTATTGTGGAACTCAAGAGCTGTTGGCGGGAAGAAACTAAAGACATGATTGGCTAGTTATTTTTGAAAGAAAATCTAAAGCTTAAAAAAGATATGTTTTTTATTTAAATGAAGCCCAATTGGTCAAGATATTTTTGCAAGAGAATCCAGCAAGATTCAGCTCGAAATTAAGCTTGGTAGAGGCCCTAATTTGCATCTATAAAAGGAGGCTCAAGGCAGAATACTTAGCATCGAAAATCACAAAAGAGTCATACACTTCCAAAGCAAACACTCAAGTTTTCAGTGAGGTTAATTGTGAGTTCCAGCTTTCAAGAAGCAAGCACTCGTGTTATTTTATTTCCCCTGTGTTAGATCTAAGTTGTTGAAGTAGAGTCTACAATCTGAGGGAGCCAGAAGGGGTAGCAGATTACTTGGAAATTAGATTCAAGGGGTTGTAATTCCTTCTACAATCTGGGGTTGTCAGATTGGAAGGAGAAGACTTGACTTAGGAAGTCAAAGTGTTGTATTCCTCAAGAGTCTAAGATTGTTAGACTGTTTGAGAAGACTGACTTGGAGGGTCAGTGGAACTGTTGTAATTCAAGGTTTGAATTAGTGAAATCCTTCAAGGTGAAGGGACTGGACATAGCCTCGTTAACGGTGAACCGGTATAAAAATATTGTGTTTTTATTTTTACTTTATATCCGCTGCTAACTCTGTTTTATTCATACATCAAGTTTTGTTATAAAACTACAAAAACAGAAAAAGTATTCAAGTTAGTCAAACACAATTCAACCCCCCTTCTCGTGTTTGCACCTTCAGATCAGTGTCCACAAACTGGATGCTTAAACTCCCTTTTTGAACATAGTCCCTAATGAAATGGTGTTTTATTTCAATGTGTTTGGCTCTAGAGTGTGGTTTCTTGGTTAGGTTTATGGGTGAAGTGTTATCACAGAACAAAGGGATATAGGTTTCAAAGATGTTATAATCTTCAAGTTGATGTTTCATCCAAATTAACTGTGAGCTGCATCTTGCTGCTGATATATACTCAGCTTCGGCTATTGACATAGCAATGGTGCTTTGTCTTTTGCTTGACCAAGATATCAAATTATCACTTAAGAAAGTACGGTAGCCACTTGTACTTTTCCTTTCCAGCTTGTCTCCAGCATAGTCGGAATCACAAAAACCTTTTAGTTTGTAGGCGGGGGTTTTCTTGTATAACAAGGTAAGGTTGGTGGTTCCTTTTAGGTATCTCAAAATTCGTTTGACAGCAATTAAATGGGATTCCCTAGGGTCAGGTGTGTATGTTTTCTGGTATACCTTTTGGCTGGTTTCATCTTTCTCAAGAGAGCAAGTTGGCTGCATGGGGGTGGCCATAGGCTTACAGTCACTCATTTTGAACTTTTAAAGAAGTTCTTTAGTGTATTTAGATTGGTGAATGAGTATTCCTAATTTACCTTGGTGAATCTGAATTCCCAGGAAGAACTTAAGTTCTCCCATCATGCTCATATGGAACTCTTTCTGCATTAGGTAAGAAAAACTCCTTGCACAAAGTGCCATTAGTAGATCCAAAGATGATATCATCAACATAAACTTGAATAATCAAAATATCATTTTTAATGGATTTCCTAAATAAAGTATTATCAATCTGGCCTCTATCAAATTCATTCTTAAATAGAAAGTTACTAAGTCTGTCATACCATGCCCTTGGTGCTTATTTTAAACCATATAAATATTTTTTAAGTTTAAAAACATGGTTTGGAAATTCAGAATTTTCAAATCCAAGGGGCTGTTTGACATAGACTTCCTCACTTATATAGCCATTTAAGAATGCACTTTTAACATCCATTTGATACAGAGTTATATCATGATTAGCAGCAAATGATAAGAGAATTCTAATTGCTTCTAACTTGGCCACTAGAGCAAAAGTCTCCGTGTAATTTATACCTTCCTGTTGACTGTATCGTTGAGCTACAAGTCTGGCTTTGTTCCTTACCACTTCACCTTTTTCATTGAGTTTATTCCTGAACACCCACTTGGTTGCAATAATGTTTTTGTTTGGTCTGGATACCAGATCCCAAACATCATTCCTTTGGAATTCATTCAGCTCTTCTTGCATTGCAAGTATCCAACCTTCCTCTGCCAGAGCTTCATCAACATTGGTTGGTCTGCATCAACTTCTGGTTCTGGAAGATCTGTAACAGCTTCTGATTCTGATAAATCAACTTTTGGTTCTGATAAATCTGTAACAGCTTCTGATTCTGGTAAATATCCAAATTTCTCTTTTGACTTATCTTGGTCGTTTCTGTCCTGATCAATTTATCTTTTGAAGATTTGTCATGTGTTGTTGACTTGCTTGTATCCTCTACCTTTCCAAGTACTTCTGTTTCTTCTACTTTTGCTTCTGCTCCCTTTGGTTCTGGTGAACCTGCATTATCTTTATCTTGCTTTGATTTGTCAAGATCAAGCAGTTTGTCATTTAACATAATACAAATCAAATAATTTAAAAATTAACTCAATACAGCCAAACCATTAATTATGCTTCTGGTGGTTTCTGCTTGTTTTTGAAACCACTGGAATGTTGTTTCTTCTGAAGTGTTCAATTTGTGTGAATCACATGGTTCCTCTGACAGTTTGAAAACCTGCAGAATACTTATCTAGCTTTGATTTTTTAAGATCAAGCTTCTTGTTATCACAGTAAACATAAATATCAAACAATAATAGTATTTAGATGGTTTGGATGAAGGGCTTTGAATTCCCTTCCAGGTTAGTAGTCTTGATGAATTTCACTGGAGTGTTTGAAGAACTCTCCTGATTCTGATTCTTCTCTTTCTGCTTCGGCTGATACACCATGTTCCTCTAGTGATTCTAGAACTTATGGTGATTTTGGTAATTCTGCTTCTTCTGGTAATACTGAAGCTAATGTGTGTGATTCTGTTGTTTATGGCTGAACCTTTGATTCTGATACTTATACTTGTTCTGGTTCTGGTACTGATTCTGATTCTAGTTCCAGTGTTGGTTTTGGTTCCAGTTCCTGTGCCTCTAATACTGGTTCCAGTTCCTGTTCTGATTTTGGTGCCAGGGTTGGTTCTGGTTGCAGTTCCTGTACCTCTAATCCTGGTTCCAGTTCTGATTCTAGTTCCAGTTCCTATTCTGATTCGTGTGATATGTACGCTTTCATTGATATTTCCTGTTCCTCCTATGATTCTGGTTCTGGTTCTAATGGGTATTGTGTTCACCAGTTCTTCTTCTACCAGAGTCAATTGGCTTCTGTTTGGTAGATGTTGGAACATAAACCTTCTTCTTCTTGTGCATTGCTAACATCCATTGTCTAGGCACCATTGTTGGTGTCTCCTTCTGGTTGCTCAGAATATCTGCAACATAGACAATTTGATATTTTGGTACCCAGAACTGATTGGGTCCAGGTTTGTCAGTTTTAACAACTCTCTGATCTTGTTCGGGTTTTACCATTGGACAAGATAATTCAGAGTGACCTTCCTTAGCACAAACAATGCATAAAACATCAGAATGAACAGTTTCAGCAATAGTTTCTGTAAAACTAAGACCTCTATTTCCAATGTTACTGTTTCCATAAATCATAGATGCATATTTACTTCTTTCCATTCCATTAGAGATAAAGTTTTGAAAAAATTGCTCATGCATATCAGATTCACAAACAGTTTTGGAAGTGGAACAAACATTACTTTTGAGAGTTTGGTTTCCAGATTTGAGTCTTGCAAATTCAGTTTTAAAATCCTTGTTTTCAGTTGCATACTCAGAATGTTGATTCTTTAAAACTTGGACTTCTTTGGTCAGATGTTTCTTATCTTCCCTAAGAGTTTTCAGTTTTAAAGACACCTTATTGTTTGCATTTAAAAAGTCTTTTACAGCATCGATTAATTCAGATTTAGTAAGATCAGAAAATACCTCACTGTCTTCATCTTCTGAATATGTTCCAGAGCCTGAGCTATATCCAGAACTTGAGTTGGTATGAGCCATCAGAGCCAGAATTGCTTCCTCTGATGTGCTTCCACACTTGCTTGAATGACTGCTTTGATCATTCTTCCTTCTGCCTGCTTTCCTTCCTGAAATTGTCTTTATGAAGTCCAAAAGCAGACCTAATGTGTGCCATCATTGCTATTTATGCCTCTTCTTCATCAGACGATTCTTTTTCTAATTATGATACATCCCAAGCTGCCATTAGACCCTTCTTTTTGAATCTAGAACTCTTCTTGTGCTGTTTGCCTTTTTCCAGATTTGGATATTCTGACTTGATATGTCCAGGTTCATTGCATCCATAACAGGTGATGCTCTTCTTATCAGATTCTTCCTTTCCTTTGCTGTTATGTCTCTTCTTGGAACCTCTTCTCTTCCTGTTTTCCCAGATCTTAACCATCTGTTTGGTTAAGTAAGCCATATCATCGTAGTCACTGTCACTATCCTCTGATTCTAGTGCTGCCTTTGCATCTTTCTTCTGTTTTGACTTTAGGGCCAGATTCTTCATCTTCTTTGGTTTATTTGCTTCCAGTTCTATTTCATGAGACTTGAGTGAGCTGATCAGATCTTCAAGTCTTAAGTTATTCAGATCTTTGGCTTGTTGAACTGCAGTAACCATTGGTCTCCACTTGGTTGGTAAGCTTTTTAGAATCTTCATGACATGATCTGCTGTTGTGTAGCTTTTCTTCAAGACCTTCAGTCAAGATATTAGAGTCTGGAATCTACAGAATATTCCATCAATGTCTTCATCATTTTCCATCTTGAACATCTGATACTGTTTGACCAAATTGTTAGCCCTTGCTTCTTGAACCTGTTGGCTTCCTTCATAGGTCAGAACAAAACTGTCAAATATGCTCTTTGCTGTTTCTTTTTCTGTGCATCTGTCAAATTCCTTGAATGTGATGGCAATGATCATGATGGTTCTGGCTTTGTGATGCAGTTTGTATAATTTGCTCTGGTCTGGTTTCATATCTTCCATGTCCAGTTCTTTAGTTGGATCTCCTAGAACAGTAGGTGTAGTGTATCCTTTGACTACCAGCTTCCATAATTCAGGATCTTGAGATATGAAGAAACTTCTCATTCTGTCCTTCCAATACTCAAACTTGTCTCCATCAAACAGTGGTGGTCTGTTGATGTTGCCTCCAAAATCATCTTTGGATTCTTCCATGTTGTTGACCCCTTGGACCTTTCCTCAAACACTAGTTAAGTGCTAAACCTTGAGACCAAGCCCAGATGCCAATTGAAGGTGCAAATACGAGAATGAGGGGTTGAGTTGTGTTTGACTAACTTGAATACTTTTTCTATTTTTGCAGTTTTATAACAAAACCTAATGTATGAATCTAACAGAGTTAGCAGCGGATATAAAGTAAGAATAAAAACACAGAATTTTATACTGATTCACCGTTAACGAGGCTACGTCCAGTCCCTTCACTTTGAAGGATTTCACTTATTCAGAACCTTGAATTACAACAATACCACTGACCCTCCAAGTCAGTCTTCTCAAACAATCTAACAATCCTGGACTTTTGAGGAATACAGCACGTTGACTTCTCAAGTCAAGTCTTCTCCTGCCAATCTGACAACCCTAGATTGTAGAAGGAATTACAACGCCTTGAATCTAATTGCTAAGTAATCTGCTACCCCTTCTGACTCCATCAGATTGTAGACTCTACTTCAACAACTTAGATCTAACACAATGGAACGAAAACTTAGAGTGTTTGCTTCTGGAAAACTGATACTCACAATCGACCTCACTGAAAACTCAAGTATTTTGCTTTTTGAAGTGTACGACTCTCAAGTATTTTCAATGCTGAGTCTTCAGTCTTGAGCCCCTTTTTATAGATGAAGATTAGGGTCTCTTCCATGCTTAAGTTTGAGTTGTATCTTTCCAGATACTCTTGCAAAAATACCTTGTCCAATCGAGTTTCACTTAAATAAAAAACATGTCAATTTAGCTCCAGATTTGCTTTCAAAAATAACTTTGGCCAATCCTGTTCCTGATTAATTCTGAACCAAATCTTTCTTCCCGCCAATAGCTTCTGAACTCCCAAACAACTTCAATTTATTTTTGTAACAAATCCTTTTAATACTTTGATCAAAGTTAATCAAGTCTCCACTGATTATCATCATGATTAAATCTGGACCGCTTGATCTTTTGCTCTCGTCGACATCTGGACCATACAATCTGATCTGCTGTGATCCTCTGATCTCGGCCAACCCTGGACCACAGTTTCTGATCTTCTGATCTCGACCACTCTGGACTTGCAATCTAGTCTGCTGTGATCCTCTGATCTCGACCAATACTGGACCACCCGTTCTGATCTTCTGATCTCGGCCAACACTAGGCCATATAGTCTGATCTTCTGCTCTTAGCCAACACTGGGCCATATACTTAAATCTTGACCATTGATCTGAACCTTTTCCCTCTAATCTTGACCAATTCTGGACTGGGTCTGAATTGAACTAAAATTAATTCTGGACATAGGATATTTTAATCTGGACATTAACCTTTTGATCTGGATCAGTTCTCGATTCAATCTGGATATCATTTCTTCTGGTCTGGACTTAGTTTCATACTCTTAACCATGCTATCTTCTGGTCTGGGCCAAATCTAGATTAAATCTCTTGTTCAGGACCAATTAACGGAAGCTCTGATTAAGTGTGGATCAAGTCTGGACTGATTATCATTTCACTGCCAAGCTATCTTCTGGTCAGAATAAATTATGGACCAAGTCTGACGTATGATTCCTACTGGTATGGAACAAGTCTCCCTTTGGCAGGCTTCCTTCTGGTTATGTCCAAGTCTCCTTTTGGACTCTGCTTCCTTCTTATTTGGGCCAGGAAAGATATCCTCTTATGGTGTTTTGACATCCTGGTGTATCCTCTGGTGCCTTCAGGATGCATCCTCTGGTACCTTCAGGATGCATTATCTGGTGACATCTGGAGGTTTATCCTCTGGTCTGATTTTATCTTCTGGTAACTCATCTTCTACTTTTGGTGACTTCATCTTCTGCCTCTAATAACTTCATCTTCTGGTGGCATTTAATATAATAATTCAAAGTACAAAATAAGATTACATGGAGTGCTTTTGTAAACATCAAAATCCTAAGTACTTAGAACCATCTTGGTTCCAAAAGATATGCTTCTAAGCACCAATTTACCACCTCCGTTTGCCCATCCGTCTCAAAATGATATGACGAATTCATACTCAACAGTGTTCCTTGTAAGCAAAACAACTCTTTCCAAAATAGGCTCACAAACAATGGATCACGATCACTAACAATGGATCATGGAACCCCATTAAGACGCACCACCTCTTTAATAAAATTTCGGCCACCTTCTTCGCAGTATATGGATGTTTTAAGGGAATAAAATATCCATACTTGGATAATCTATCCACCACTACAAAAATAGATTCAAATCCCTTTGACTTTGGGAGACCAGTGATAAAATCCATCGAAATATCATCCCAAATTTTCTCCATAATTGAGAGGGGATGTAACAAACCCATAGGAGATGACACAACGTACTTTTGACGTTGACATGCGTCGCAACTCTGCACAAATTCCATAACTGATTTTCTCATTCCTACCCAATAAAGATTTCATACCATCCTTCGATACGTGTGCAAAAAAAACCTGAATGGCCATCGGTTGTAGATGAGTGAAATCCTTCTACAATAAAGGTATACAACCTGAATTTGAGGATAACACTAGTCTGCTGCGTTAGAAAAGTCTCCATTTGATTAATTGGAAGTCTGGCTGGGATGCAGGGTCCTGTTGTAGCTCTGTTATCACCTTCTGCAATTGGAGATCATTCATAAGTTCCTGCTGCGATTGGGGATCATTCATGAGAAAAAAAGTCATCCCTTTCAACTCCACTTCCTAAGGCAACTTTATTATCTAGACCTGGTTGGTACACTTCGAAGTGATAACCCAATAATTTTTGTTGGAACCAAGTTGGTTCTAAGTACATAGGATTTTGATGTTTACAAAAGCACTCCATGTAATCTAATTTTGAACCTTGAATTATTACATTAAATACCACTAGAAGATGAAGGGATGCATCCTGGAATTACCAGATGATATCCTTGCTGGCCCAGATCATAAGGAAGCAAAGTCAGAAGGAGACCTGGACCAGACCAGAAGGAAGCCTGCCAGAGGGAGACTTGATTCAGACCAGAAGGAATCATAAGTCAGACTTAGTCCAGAAGTTATTCTGACTAGAAGATGGCCTGGCAGTGAAATGATAAACAGCCCAGACTTGATCCAGACTTAATTAGAGGATAAATTAATGGGTCCAGAACAACAGATTCAATCCAGATTTGACCGAAACCAGAAGATAGCATGGCTCAGGGTATGAAACTAAGTCTAGACCAGAAGAAATGATTTCCAGATATGATCGAGACCTGGTCCAAATTAGAAGGTAAAATGTCCAGACTGAAATATTATTTGTCCAAATTTAATTTCAGTTTAATCCAGACCAAGTCCAGAATTTGTCCATATCAGAGGGAAGATATTCAGATCAATGGTCTAGATTTAAGTAGATGGCCCAGTGTTGACCGAGATCAGAAGATCAGACCATGGCCCAGTGTTGGCCGAAATCAGAAGGTCAGAATGTGTGGTCCAGCATTGGTCGAGATCAGAGGATCACAGCAGATCAGTTTGCAAGTCCAGGTTGGCCGAGATCAGAAGATCAGAAGATTAGAAAGTGTGGTCCATGGTTGGCCGAAATCAGAGGATCACAGTAGATCACTTAGTATGGTCCAGATGTGGACTAGCGTAGAAGATCAAATGGTCCAGATTTAATCATGAGGATTAACGGTGGAGATTTAATTAAATTTGATCAAAGTATTAAAAGGATTTGTTACAAAAATAAGTTGAAGTCGTATGGGAGTTCTGAAGCTGTTGGCGGGAAGAAACTAAAGACAGGATTGGTCAGTTATTTTTGAAAGCAAATCTAAAACTTAAAAAGATATGTTTTTTATTTAAGTGAAGCCCGATTGGTCAAGATATTTTTGCAATAGAATCCAGCAAGATACAGCTCGAAATTAAGCTTGGAAGAGACCCTAATCTGCATCTATAAAAGGAGGCTCAAGGCAGAATAATTAGTATCGAAAATCACAAAAGAGTCATACACTTCCAAAGCAAACACTCAAGTTTTCAGTGAGGTTAATTGTGAGTTCCAACTTTCCAGAAGCAAGCACTCGTGTTATTTTCTTTCCCTTGTGTTAGATCTAAGTTGTTGAAGTAGGGTCTACAATCTGAGGGAGTCAGAAGGGGTAGCAGATTACTTGGCAATTAGATTCAAGGCGTTGTAATTCCTTCTACAATCTGGGGTTGTCAGATTGGTAGGAGAAGACTTGACTTAGGAAGTCAAGGTGCTGTATTCCTCAAGAGTCTAGGATTGTTAGACTGTTTGAGAAGACTAACTTGGAGGGTCAGTGGAACTATTGTAATTCAAGGATTGAATTAGTGAAATCCTTCAAGGTGAAAGGACTGGATGTGGCCTCGTTAACGGTGAACCAATATAAAATTCTGTGTTTTTATTTTTACTTTATATCCGCTGCTAACTCTGTTTTTATTCATACATCAAGTTTTGTTTTAAAAGTACAAAAACAGGAAAAGTATTCAAGTTAGTCAAACACAATTCAACCCCCCCTTCTCGTGTTTGCACCTTCAATTTTGCTATCCAATTCTGCTGATCATTCGTAGTGATGCGTTGTTTGAACAACTGTCGTAAGCTCTTTTGGCGAAGTACACCACAAATCTTATTCCCAACAAATACGGACGCCAATGTCGAACGACCAACACGAATGCCATTAATTCTTTCTCATACGCAGACTTGCTTAAATTATTAATTCTTTCTCATACGCAGACTTGCTTAAATTATTAATTTTTTCTCAAATGCAAACTTGCTTAAATTATTCTTGGATAAAGCTTTGCTGAAATAGGCTATAAGCTTCTTTTTCTGCATTAAAAATGCACCTATTCCTCATTCGGGTTGCATCGCATTCAATCTCAAAAGGTTGTGAAAAATCTGGTAGTGTTAAAACTGGGGCTTGCACCATAACCCTTTTCATATTCTCAAAAGCCTTCAACTGTTCTAATCCCCAATTAAATCTTTCCTTCTATGTTAATTCTGTCAATGGCTTAGCTATCTTTCCATAGCCAACAATGAATTTCCGGTAATAACCGGTCAGCCCAAAAAATCCCTTCACTCCTTTGAAATTATGAGGGCTAGGCCACTCCAAAATGCTATTAATCTTAGCTGGATCCACAGCCACACCTTATTCCGATATTACATGACCCAAATATTCCACTTCTCTACTAGCAAAATTGCATTTTTTTCTATTAACGACAAAACAGTGGTGTTGTAAAATCTCCATCACTTGATATAAATGTGCTAAGTGTTCTTTCCATCCCTTACTATATACTAGAATATCATCAAAAAATACCAAGACAAACTTACGGAGGTGTGGCTTGAAAATCTGGTTCATTGTGGATTGGAAAGTGGCTGGTGCGTTTGGAATCCAAACGGCATCGTTAGAAACTCATAGTGTCCTTCATGAGTTTGAAATTTCGTCTTATGCACATCACCTTCTTTCACCCTTATTTGATGATAACCGGATTTCAAATCAAGTTTTGAGAAATACTTCGTTACATGTAGTTCATCTAGAAATTCGTCAACTACAAGAATTGGATATTTATCCAACATTATAACCTTATTTAATTCTCTATAATCAACACACATCCTCCATGACCCATCTTTCTTTTTAACTAAAATGACAGGACTAGAAAAGGCGCTAGAACTATTTCGAATTATACCTTGGGTCAGCATTCTCTGAACTTGTTTTTCAATCTCTTCCTTATGGTGGTGAGGATAACGATATGGCCTAACACTCACAAGACCTACATCATTCTTCAATTCAATTGCATGAGTTATATCTCGTTCCGGAAGCAGCCCTGTATTCTCTTCAAAAACTCCCTTAAAATTCTCCAACAAGTTTTGAAGCTCTTGTTGTTGGTCTTGAGTTAGCTCCTGTAATTCTTCATTTGATGTTTGAACCAATTCTTCTTCCAATAAACTGTGCAGTGTTTTAGTTTGTGCTTGAAGTGCTTTAGAATTGGCCGAGTCTTTTGTGGTAAAGAATCGACCCTGTAGTTCCACCATTTTTCCTTCCCATTGAAAATTGATGGTCATTTTCTCCCAATCAAAAGTCACCTTCCCATATCTTTGCAACCAAGCCACCCCCAAAATCATATCTAAATCATCCAATTCCAAAACTAAGGCATCAACATTAGTGGTGAAATCATCTAATTGTACTTGCAATTTTCTACACTTCCCCCTAGTGGACACACGGTGGCCGTCTCCCAACCTTACTCTCATCGATCTTCCTTGTTCCACTGTTAACCCCAATGTAGTAGCAACACGAGGTGAAATGAAATTGTGACTGGCGGCGCTATCGATTAAAACCACAATGGAAACCCCTTTTAGACTTCCCTTGAGACGCAAAGTGGTTGGAGTATTATCTTTTTTTTTTTTTGCTTCAATAATATCAATCAATCCCACAGAATTGCAATCAAGAACTTCATCCTCATCCTCCATGGCTTCTATGGCAATCACTTCACCTTTTTCGTTAATTGTCTCATTGTCTCCCAAAATACCAATCGGAGCTGCTTGTCCACACATTGGTGAAAAGGATGGTATTTTTCCCCACAACGAAAAGACAACCCTCGTGTCCACCGCTCCATCAGTTTCAAATACGGCAGATGCTTGCGGCCACGGTTGCGGTCGCCGCTGACTCTTCTCCCTTCACCGCTTCTTCCAGACCTCACTGTATTTTGAGAAGCGCTCGAGTTCGCATTTGAGGTAGATTGAGTCGAACCAGTTTTGATGTTCACTGACCTGGTTAAGTTATTATTAAACCCACTTCAAGGTCGGGTTGAATCTGGGTTATAATGAAATCCAGATCCTTTCTTCCAATTGGACCCTAATACACTTGGCCCACTTCCCTTCCAATTGCGAAGCCCACATACACTACCTCCTATTGAAATCAGATACCCATGTAATTCTGTTTTGGCATCACGAGCAATCTTCATCGCTTGCATTCTGGCTTGTGGATTCAACGTACGCACCTTCAGGCGAATGTCGTTCTGGAGTCCTCCCATGAAGTAGCCAAGGTACTGCTCCTCCGCTAGCCTTGCTACTTGTGGCGACACATATTCAAAGGTGGCAATGTATTCATCAACTGTTCCCGTTTGTTGCAAATCTTTCATCTCTTCAAATGGGTTATCACTTTGTCTTCCACCATACCTTTCAATTAAAGCTCGTTTCAACTTCAACCAGTACAAATCATCCTCTGTCGCATTCAACAAATTAAACCAGTGAATTGTTGCTCCCTCCATGCTTAGCTTCACCAATCTAACCTTCACCTATTCCGACATCCCTTGGACTTCAAAATACATTTCAGCTCGTGTGATCCAGGCCACAGGATCGCCCCCATCAAATGATGGTAACTTAACTTTCTTAACTACCATCTTATATTCTGTCTCTGAGTCCTCAGACTGCTCATATTGTTCCACCGTTCCAATTGGTTGTTGTTGTAGCAACCTCGTGAACTCGCTCATCATACTTTTGCGAAATTCCCTCAACTCCTAGAGAACAGAGTCTTCCACCGCTGAGAATCTTGCTTCAACTGCTTCCATTCGATCTGACAACTTAGGTGGCATGTACAATGTCCAAAATCATTGGTACTTCTCGAAGATCTTGCAGGTCGGACCAATGGTAGAGTCACAAAAAAATAGGAATAGATAAACAGTAAAATGATAGGTGAAATGGGAATTTATTGATTTATGAAATAAGGGAAATATCTGATACAGTGTATAAACCAAAGCGTAGCTCCTCTAGAGAAAATAATATTATCCTAATTCAACGATAACAATAATTATTCATACTAATGCTCCACTACCCTTCTCAATTTATTCCTCCATGTGTAACTGAAATCCCTAGAATTCAGAGAGTTTCTCTGCCCTATTATTAATAGAATGAGTTTTCTCTTTTTTACCCTTGTAGACATACGTTCTCCACACAGCAGGTTTGGGTCTTTCACTAGTCTTAGGCCCAATGATTCTATCAGGCTGTCTAGAGTGCATTTGGGAATAACAAGGTTCCACAATTATATTTAACTCGAGCACCCTGAACCCAAAGTTTATCCCTGCAAGTAGAGCTGCCAAGCAAGTTTAGAGATGTAGGCTTGGTTTACAGCTCCCAAGAAACGAAATCCAAGCCCTCCCTTGTATTTAGGTATACAAATCTTCTCACAAGAGACAATCCGATATTAAAGTTGATCAGTAGTACTTCCCTAGATAAAATTCCTATAGAATCTCTTTGATTCTTCACATACCAAAATCGGAATATCCATAGCTTGAAGGATGTATCCCAATATATTGGACAATGAAGAATGGGCCTATGTGATTCTTCCTGCAAAAGAGAGAGAGTTGGCATTCCAAGTGGAAAGCTTTTTCCTCATGCAATCAAAAATAACTTTAATGTTTTTCTTGTTCACTCAATACATACCAAGGTCTTTTGTTCTATCAATATTTAAGGTATCACCAAACATATCAGTCGTACTGTCATTATTATTGTTAACAAAAAATACATTAGATTTATTTAAATTTATTTTCTGACATGAGTCAAATGGGCTTGATGGTTGTTTGCTTTAGCAATAAGCACTAGATCATTTGCAAAGCATCCGTCAGAGAGTTTTGGTCCATCACCACCTCTAAATTTTAGAGGTTTCCAAGTATCTTCTTCTAAGAAAATGTAACCAGAGATGATATTCCATTGCCACAATCTTGTTTCTCCTTTTTTTATCTCTTTACTTTTACTTTTTCTTTATATATTTTATTTTCATGTGACTGTAATCAAAACTTTAACTAAAATGGAGGAAAAAGTTTTAATAAAGTAATTAATTGATACAAAATTTTAAAGAAAATACAATTCAATCTCCAATTTGTTATATTTTTTCATTACCTTCAATAATTATCTATCGATATAAAATAGAAAAAGAAGATATTGATAATTTTTAATTATAAACAAATAGAAAAAGAAGAGAATTGAACTTAAAAGAAAAAAGGGAATTTAAAGTAAAAGAGAAAAATAAAAATTAATTTTTTTTCCTCGTAGATGTGATGTTAAATACTATTAAAAATTTAAATACAATTAATATACTTAATAATATTTATATTTTATCAATTAAATTAAAATTTAACGATACGTAATTGGATTTTTATCTCGGTACAAATAGAATTGGATTTATTTGGTAAAAAAATAGGTGCGCGAGACAATATCCTTTGTCACCTTTTTTTTTTTTGGACAAACTTTGCCAAATCTTTTACTGCATTAATTCCACGTATATAATCCATGGATTGGGTAACCTAACTTTTTTTATCAATCGATATAATAAGGAGCAGAGAAGAGAGAAACCAACTGCTAAATTGGGGCCCATCATTTCAACCTGATTAAATATTTCAGAAGGCGGTTTATTGGTAAGCTTCAAACCACAAGTATGATAACGTAAAATGAAAAAATTGTTGACTACCAGAAAGAAATTATATATGATCAAATATTTTTTTCATGCGTTATTTGTTTATGAAAAATATATAGGTGAGAATAGATTAGGTTTGGAGTAACCGGGGACTAAAATCTAACCTATGTCATGCTTTGTTAGATTCTTTTAACATATACAATATTAAAATTTTAAAAAATTTTATTTAATTTAAAAAGGTCTGACTACATGTTAAAAAAAAAGTCTATAGGTTTACTAGATTAGTTTATTTAAGTAAATATGAATTATATTTTTTTTATTACAATTATTATTATATTAGTAATTTAATCATATTAGCTTACATTAATTTTTGACATATTTAAATGTACCATTACAAAATCAAATTGAAGTATAATATCATATAAAGTCAAATACATGTTAAATATAAAAAATATATATATATTTAATTTCATTGTCCTAGTAGCTCGTTAATTTATTCAAAGACATGTCTCATTGCTTATTTAAAGATGTTAATAAGAGTTAGTAATGAACTGAACCAACTCAAATATAGTTAGAAACTTGATTTGATAATTAACTCGTTGGAATTTGAATTATGTATAGTTCAACTCGTTTGGTTCATTATCCAGTTATATATATATACATATATATATTATCAAATTTATATAATTAATTTTATATAATTTGATTTATTTATGTATGAAATAAATGCTTAAAAATGATGTTAAACACATGTTAAATGTCATTTCAAAATGAAATAAAAATCATTTGAAAAATTAATATTAAGACATTTTTATATCATTTAAAAGCTACTAAAAAGACATACAACTTCATTGTTTATAGGAAAATCAAATTCAGTCTCTAATATAGTAAAAAAATCATCAACAAATCTAAGATATAGTATTGCATTTGTTTCTCAAATCAACTATTTCAGGTGATAATATTGAGTTATAAATATTGTTTTTTAGATAAAACTTGTCTTATCTAAAAGTTAGAAATAATGTATATAATTCTTATTTATACCATGAAGGTAAATAAAATTATGTTAAGTGTTATATTATTGCTCAAAGATAGTTATATATTTATATTCAACAATTATAAATCTCAAATTCAAAGAACTCTCTCAAATATCACTATTGAAGTCTCATATTAACCCTTACACTCTCATTTTCTCATATATAATGAATGCATCACCATCACATGAGACAATCATGAGTAATGAGAAAATTTATCTAAGAAGGTTGATCTTTGAGCTTAGTTTAAATTTTATGTTCTAGAAGTTTTGTCCATACCGGATTTGGAAGTAATTAATTCGTAAATGGTCATATTCTCAAATCGTATGAATCAAGGTTATTTTTGGTGAAGATCTTTGTTGACCGACCAACTAACAGATACGGTTCAAATTTATATTGGGGCAGTAGCTACAAACAGATACGATTCAAAATTCTTGAGGGACAAAATTGCAACCCTAATTTTTCCTATAGATAGCAATCAACGCTGAGGAAGAATTCACAAACTCAAAAATTCAAAAATACTAAAAACCAATGTTTATCAGAAAAACCTCAAGAGCTCAATATTCTAAGTGTTTAGAGTTTAAGGTTTAAAGTTTTAGAGTATGGCTAGTCAAAGTAAAATACTCTAAGTGTTGTAGTGTGAGCAAACAATTGAAATTGTTGGAAATGAAGAACATAGAGCTAGTATGTGAATTGAAAAAATAGAAGTCCCACATAGGAGGGATTACACATTCTAATAGTGTTTATAAGGTGGAGGTATGATATTTGGGGTGTGCTCCAAGAGGTACCCCAATTTTGTGAAGGGGCGAGAACACATGCAAAATAAATCACCACAGGCGCGCCCGCCGCCACCGTCCGACCAGCTGGGCTGGGCCTGGGCTTGGGAGGTGAATTATTTTTTTAGTACAAATAAAATTAGAAAAATATTAATTATTTATTTTCTAAAAAAAAGGAATGCTTGCGTTTTTACTTAAATGGCCTTCCACTGAGTCAACACATTATTTCTAATACAGTATTCATTCCCTGTATTTCGCGCGGTTCGGTTTTTGGTCAAAACCCTACCTAGTTTCCCTAACCTAGAAATAGATTTTCGGAGTCAACCTAACCTAGAATAATGGGGTACATTTTAGTGTGAATCTGGTCTGATAGATCCCGAAATCTCTCAGATCCAGTAGCAAATCTCCATTATAAATAGAGGATTATGCTCCGATGGAAATCACACCGAAAGCTCTCCATTCTTCTAAGGCTTTTCTCTTCTTCTCCCTCCATATTCTTACTTTTCTTTTCCTTTATTTCGAGTGGTCTTAGTACCATATTACGACTGACAGTCACTACACTGCCATTTTGAGGGTGTAATTCTAGAACGATTTTTCACGGTGCAGTGAAACTCCGATACAGAGTAACTAGGCTGTTTTATCATAGGGACAATGTGGTTGATAATCTGTCTTGCACATTTTGGGCAGTGCCACAAAACATCTTAAAGAGAGTGACCTAGTCCACGACTCAACCCAGTAATATTTTCGGTGGCATAAATTGTTTTTTAAACTGTTTTTCAAAACTCGAAACAACAATTTTAAGACGTTTCCTTCTGCAATGTCTACCAAAGATGTTACTGGTACAGGTTCTTCTGCTTCTGATTTCAACAAAACCGTTTCGGTTTGAGGGATGTCACATCAAATGATGGCAACAAAAGATGCTATTTTTTCTAACAACGAAAAAAGTTGTCAACGTTCTAAAAGATGACATTCCTGTTGTTACAGAAAACGGTGAACAAACAGAAAAGGATAGAAAAGCTGCTGAATTAACCCAATGGAATAATGATGATTACTTATGTAAGAATTATATTCTTAATGGACTTGCTGATGATCTGTACGATTACTACAATACCAGCGATACTGCTAAACAGGTTTGGGATTCTCTAAAGAAGAAATATGATAATTAGGAAGCTGGAGCCAAGAAGTATGATGTTACCTCAATTATCAGATGACAGAACAGTGGAAGCTCAATCCCATGAAATCCAAAAAATAGCTCATGGAATGGTCACTGAAGGTATGTCCCTCGATGAACAGTTTCAAATTGCTATTATTATTGACAAACTGCACCTTGCTTGGAAAGATTTTAAAAATTCTCTCAGGCATAAAACAAAAGAGTTCTCTCTTGAAAGTCCGATAACCCGCCTCAGAATTGAGGAAGAATCTCGTAAGCAAGACCAAAAAGAAGAAATTCATTGGAGCAGTTCTGAAGCCAAACGGAAAACAACTTAAGAATCAGAATCGCAGAAACAGCAACAAGAATGCAAACCCTCCAAAGGTCCCAATTATAAAGCAGCAGCAACCACCTCCTAGAAATGTACCATTTCTCTGCTATAATTATGGGAAAGAAGGGCATATGACATGCAAGTGTAGGAACATGCCAAACCCTGTTCAACAGGCTAACTTGACAGAAGAGCAATTCATTGCTATGATAACTGAAATCGACATTGTTGGTGGATCAGATGGATGGTGGATAGACAGTGGCGCTTCCCGCCATGTCTATTATGACCGTGCTATGTTCAAAACATACACTACTACTGAAGATAAGAAGATGTTGTTGGGAGATTCCCACACCACAAATGTTGCTGGTATAGGATATGTAGAATTAATATTCACCTCCGGAAAGACCTTAATTCTGAAGGATGTCATGCACACTCCAAAAATAAGGAAGAAATTAATTTCTGGTTATCTTCTTAATAAGGTTGGGCTTAATCAGGCTATAGGGGTAGATTTGTACACCATTTCTAAAAATGGTATTTTTGTTGGGAAAGGGTACGCTATTGATGGCATGTTTAAATTAAATGTTGAAATGAGTAAAATGTGTTCTTCTGCTTACATGTTGTGTGATTTTAATATTTGGCATGCTTGATTTTGTCATGTAAACAAACTTGTGATTGCAAACTTAAGTGACTTAGGCTTGATTCCAAAATTATCTATAAATGAACTTGAAAAGTGTGAATTTTGTAGTCAAGCTAAAATAACTAAAAGTTCACATAAATTAGTTGTTAGAGAATCTGAACCTTTAGATTTAATACACTCTGATATATGTGAACTTGATGGGACACTAGCACGAAATGGAAAACGTTATTTTATTACTGTTATAGATGATTGCTCTGACTATACTTTTGTATATCTAATGAATAATAAAAGTGACACGCTTGACATGTTTAAGATCTTTCTAACTGAAATCGAAAATCAATTTAGTAAAAAGATTAAGAGGTTTCGTAGTGATAGAGGAACAGAATATGATTCTTGGTCATTTAATGAGTTTTATAAAACTCAAGGAATTATACATGAAACCACAGCTCCTTATTCACCTGAAATGAATGGCAAAGCTGAAAGAAAGAATAAGACTCTGACTGAATTAATTGTTGCTATTATGCTTAACTCTGGTGTTGCATCTCATTGGTGGGGGGAAATTATTTTGATTGTTTGCTATGTTTTGAATAGAATTCCAAAATCTAAAAGCAAAATATCTCCTTATGAGATAATAAAGAAAAGACAACCAAACTTGTCTTATCTTCGAACATGGAGCTGTCTGGCTTATGTCAGAATCCCTGATCCCAAGCGAATTAAACTCGCTAGTAGAGCCTATGAATGTGTATTCATTGGATATGCAGTAAACAGTAAAGCGTATAGGTTTTATGACCTAAATGCGAAAGTGGTCATAGAGTCGAATGATGTTGACTTCTATGAAAATAAATTCCCTTTCAAATCGAGAAATAGTGGGGGCAGTGAACCAAGTCATACTCCCGTGACAAGAAGCACTGAAAGCAACAATAAAGGAGAATTGGAAACTCGAAGGAGTAAGAGAATCATAGTTGCTAAAGATTATGGACCAGAATATATGGCCTATAATTTTGAAGAGGATCCTGCAAATCTCAGAGAAGCCTTGTCATCATTGGATGCAGATCTTTGGCAAGAAGCTATAAACGATGAAACAGATTCTCTAGAATCTAACAAGACGTGACATATAGTAGACTTGCCTCCTAGTTGCAAGCCAATAGGTTGTAAATGAATTTTGAAAAAGAAACTAAAACCCAATGGAACTATTGATAAATACAAGGCACATCTTGTAGCCAAAGGTTTTAGGCAAAGAGAAAATATAGATTTCATCGACACTTTTTCTCCAGTCACTAGAATAACATTCATTAGGGTACTCATTTCTCTAGCAGCAATTCATAACTTGGTGATACACCAAATGGATGTTAAAACAACTTTTTGAAATGGTGATCTGGAAGAAGAAATCTATATGGAACAACCTGAAGGTTTTGTAATTCATGGACAAGAAAACAAGGTCTGTAAGTTAGATAAATCTCTGTATGGTCTTAAACAAGCTCCTAAGCAATGGCTTGAAAAATTTGACAATTTGATTATATCGAATGAGTTTAACATGAATGAAAGTGACAAATGTATTTATTACAAATTTGAAAATGGCATTTGCACTATCATATTTCTATATGTAGACGACTTACTCATATTTGGTTCAAACATTCATGCTGTAAATACTGTGAAAACATTGTTGAGTAACTACTTTGATATGAAAGACCTTGGAGAAGCGAATGTAATCTTAAGAAACAAGATTACTAGGTCAGAAAAGGGAATTTCTTTGGATCAGTCTCATTATGTTGAAAATATCCTAAAGAAATATAAATATGTTGACTGTAAACCTGCTTGCACACCATATGATCCAAGTATGAAACTTTTTAAGAACACTTGTGAAGGTGTTAGACAAACTGAATATGCGAGCATCATTGGCAGCCTCAGGTATGCCACTGATTGTACTAGACCCGACATTGCCTATGTCGTGGGACTATTGTGCAGGTTTACCAGTAGACCTAGTATGAAGCATTGGCACGCTATCGAAAGAGTCATGAGATACCTAAAAAGGACCATGAATCTAGGATTACATTATCAAAGATTTCCTGCTGTACTTGAAGGATACAGTGATGCTGATTGGAACACCTTATCAAATGACTCCAAAGCAACTAGTGGCTATATTTTTAATATAGCCAGCGACGCTGTATCTTGGAAATCAAAGAAACAGACGATACTGGCTCAGTCCACTATGGAATCTGAAATGATAGCACTAGTTACTTCTAGTGAAGAAGCAAGTTGGTTGAGATGTTTGCTAGCTGAGATCCCTTTATGGGAAAAACCTATGCCAACTGTGTTAATCCACTACGATAGTACCGCGACAATTGCAAAAATTGAGAATCGTTATTACAACGGTAAGAGACGACAAATACGTCGTAAGCACAACACAATTAGAGAATTACTTACTAAAGAAGCTGTAATAGTGGATCATGTACGCACTGATGATAATTTAGCAGATCCTTTGACGAAAGGATTGGCTAGAGAGAAAGTCATAAATACATCCAAAATGATGGGGCTATTGCCTATAGATAAATGAGTCACTCATGATGGGAACCCGACCTAAAAGACTGGATATCCCAAGAATTAGGTTCAATGGGTAATAACAAGTCATAGTGATATAAGATGAACATGCTATTATATTTAAAGCATGATTCTTGAAGCGATGGAAGGTTGAGATAATAGAAACTCTTAATGAGATCTATACTCTATGTGGAGGGAGTACATAGCTACAGGAGTACTCTTGATAGACTCACCTATGTGAATGTGGAAATGGGGCTGTTTCCTATGGAATTTCGGGGCAAAAATTTCTAGAGCGTTCACTATACTGGGATAGACGTGTAGGGCCAAAAATGCACGGGCTTTTTAGAATACACCTAATGAAAAGGTTGTGTGTGGGTTTGATGTCCGAGATAGAGTTTAAGACTACGAGTCATTCTTGTTAAATCAGAATCTTACTTGCTATGCAAAGGTTCAAGTCATAGACACATTTGTTTATGCACGATCTTATGAAAGCTTTGACGCTATTTTAGAACCTACTTTTTAAATTCAAGTGGGGGATTGTTGTAAATGAAGAACATACAGCTAGTATGTGAATTGAAAAAATAGAAGTCCCACATAGGATGAATTACACAATCTAGTAGTGTTTATAAGGTGGAGGTATGATACTTAGGGTGTGCCCCAAGGGGTACCCCAATTTTGTGAAGGGGCGATAACGCATGCAAAATAAATCACCAAACACGTGCGCGCCGCCGCCGTCCGTCCTAGCTGGGCCGGGCCGGGCTTGGGCTTGGGAGATGAATTATTTTTTTAGTACAAAGAAAATTAAAAAAAATTAATTAATTATTTTCTAAAAAAATGAATGCTTGCATTTTTACTTAAATGGCCCTCCACTGAGTCAACACAATATTTCTGATCCATTATTCATTCCCTGTATTTCGCGTGGTTCGGTTTTTGGTCAAAACCCTACCAAGTTTCCCATTTGTTTTGTGGCCGCGTACTTGGTCAAAACCCTGGAAATTTCGGAGTCAACCTAACCTAGAATAATGGGGCACGTTTTTAGTGTGAGTCTGGTCTGATGGATTCCGAAATCCCTCAGATCCAGTAGCAAATATCCTCTATAAATAGAGGGTTCTGCTCAGTTGGAAATCACACCAAAAGCTCTCCATTCTTTTGAGGCTTTGCTCTTCTTCTCACTCCCTATTCTTACTTCTCTTTTTCTTTCTTTCGAGTGGTCTTAGTATCATATTACGAGTGACAGTCACTACACTGCCATATTGAGGGTGTAATTCTAGAACGGTTTTTCACGGTGCAGTGAAACTCCGATACATAGTAATTGGGCTGTTTTATCTTGGGGACGGCGTGGTTGATAGTCTGCCTTGCACATTTTGGGTTGTGCCGCGAAACGTCTTAAAGAGAGCGACTTAGTCCGCGACTTAACCCAATAATATTTTGGGTGGCATAAATTGTTTTTTAAACTGTTTTTCAAAACTCGAAACAACAAAAATCATATGCTTAATAGAAACAAAACTGAATCTGTTCCAATCTCTTGTAACCTAGTCAAGTAGTGGCTTTAGTTTGCCTTTAACAATATGTGGATCTCAGGTTGTATAGAGAAAACTTGACTGGTAGGGTCAATGTGTAGTTTGCCTTAAAAAGTCTGTAGGTTCAAGTTGTTTTGAGAAGACTAACTTGTAAGGTCAAATTTTGTAATTCAAGTTTTGAATTAGTGGGTAAATCTTTCATTGTGAGGGGATTGAACGTAGCTACCAAGTCAATGGTGAACTGATATAAAATCTTCTGTGTTATATTTTACTTCTGCATTACTTATTTTATTGCTGCCTCTGATCCTTTAAAACAATTAAGTCATATGAACCATAATTAGTTTAAGAATTTAGAAAACAATTAAATTTATACACATACTATTTTTATGGAAGAAAAATAACATTTTATTATAATTTTTTAAAAATTTAGCTTTTTTTTAGATATAAAATATTTTACTTTTCATTATTGTCGTACCTTTTTACATTTATGAAACTTTTTACTTATTGTATTTAGAGATTTTTATTTTTTGTCCTAAATATACTTAAAATTAATTTTTTTGGTGAGGCCTAAATTAAGCCATTGCCTTACCTTCGTGGACCTTATGTCTTCCCTGTCTGCTACAACAATTGTGGTCCCTATATTATCAGTTTTATAGATTTTTTTAATGGCAATGCAACTGCATCAACCTAAAGGATACATACAGAACATCTTGGTTGGGAATAAAACCATACCAAAACAACTAAAATCATTGAAAATGTAAGGGAAATAACTGAAATGGACAATGAAAGTAAATGGCTTGCTTGCTTGCCACATAATCTAAGCTCAAAACTATGAACTCGACATTTGATTCTGGTGCTTGTTAGTTATTTTCCTTTGACGCGTGTTTCCGACTCAACATTATCTATCGAGCATTTGGCTTTCGTCGATAAAATTCTCTTTTATTTTATTTTTCTTAGTCTCAATACTCCCATTTTGTGATACCATGTTAATCTCTTGTCAGTTAACCTTCTTGGACAAATATAAATTTGTCACTTAACACCACTAAATTTAATTATAGTGTTAATGCAAATTATGTCGAGCTATTGGGATTTTGTTGGTGTTTCTTAAGATCTTGAAGTAGGTGAATCCTTTAGGCCAATGATAGTTAATTGTATTTTCATTTGTTTTGTTTGGATCTATTCTGCTATACCTAATCCATTTTACCACTCATTCATATCAGACAAGTGTTGAAGTGGAATTTAATGAATAATAAACTTTACATAAGAATTCTTCCCCTTATAAGCTATGACTACATTCTTTGTTTATATTGGAGTTTAATATTATTATAACAGACAAAGTAAAGTTCCATGAAAGTGACGTTCGAACTATTTGACATTTCATTTATATACACATAATTTTTTTAATTTAATTTATATTTATCGTCGGTGTCACTAGTAAAAAACTGTATTTTTAATATAGTGAAATTAATAAGGTGGATGTTTAATTTTAACATGTTTAAGTCGGTTGTTTGTATAAATTATTTAACAAAATAAGACAATGATAATTTTTTAAATATCTGAAACGCGTCTAACGCAGTTACATTAATCACAATTTTTATTAATATTTGACTTTTATTTTAATTATTTATAAAATCTAACTATTTATAAAATCTCTTACATAATTCATGATCTTTCATGATTTGCATGTGTAAAAATTTATACATTGAGTGTGCGATTGATAGAGTAGAAATAAAAAAGAGAAGAAAGAAGTGAAAGAGAAGTTGAAGAGACATTACCAACTTCTCTTGATTGGTTTGGAGAGAAGTAGGGTAGAGAGACTAAAAAAACAAGGGGCCCTACAGATTTTGCATTTCTCTCCAGTTATGCGGAAAAAGTTATGAGAAGTGTACTGACTAAAGGAAGAAACTATACCGGGTTTCAACTTTTTTTCAATTTTTATTTGTTTGTTGCAATTTTTCCAGATTTTATTTTTATGGTGTACGTAGATTAAGCTTGCATCGGGAAGCGATACCACCACACATGTAAACATGCTTTCATCGAACAAGAACCATGGAACTAATCAAATTATATTAAAATCATTGAACGATAACAATGGAGTAATCAATAAAATTTAAATAATTTAAATAAATAATAAATTTGTTTTTTTACAGGTAAATAATAAATTTGTTAAATAATTGAATTAAAATATATTAATAATCTAATTAATTAAAATAATTTAATTAATCAATAACTTATATGTTGATTTGAACTCAAGAATATTTTTTGTCATTTCAAAAGGTAATAGCTTTTTTCTATTTCTCTTGTCTCTCTCTCATATCAAATATACATTAAATCTACTATTTTTCGTATCTATTTGTCTCTTCTCACACCTTTTTCAAATATTTCTCAACCAAACACTCTCCGTGCATTGAAATTAATTTTTTTTTGTAAACAAAAACACATATTCTATAACAAAATAATTAAGTCTGTTTCTTGCATTACACATCATTCACCTCAATTTTGATTCATTGATAGGTTATAGATTTGATAACTCTTCACCACATATATACAAATTTCTTAGTATAAACAACAGAAACTACTGCTTGCTTATACTTCTTAAAGAAAGGTCATGATAACTTGTCCCATGTTGAAAACATAGAGATAAGACAGCTTTTATAATTAACAAATCAGGACCCAATCAAATGTGGGTACCTAAGAACAAATGTGGGTACCTAGCAACAAAGTTGAAACACTAGTCATCATGGTCCTTGGATAGTGGATGCTTACGACACATGACGAGAGAAAAGTGTATGTTCCAAAGCCTAACCGTCAAGGAAGGAGGATTTGTAGGATTTAGAGGAAATTAGATGGGTAAGACATTAGGTAATGGTTTTCTTCATTCTATTAAAAATGTTCTACTCGTAAAAGAAATAACGTATAACCTACTAAGCATATGTCAATTAAGTGATAGTGGTTATGATATTATCTTCAATCAAAAGTTATGTAAGACAATTTGTCAAACATATGGATCTATACTATTTATCGGTAAGAGGAAAAATAATATTTACAAAATAAATTTATCAGATTTAGAAACACAAGACGTAAAATGTTTCATGTCAATGAATAAAGAAAAATTGATTTGTCAAAAAGGTTAGGACATACCAACTTGAGATTAATCGCAAAGTTGAAGAGACTTAACCTAGTCAGCGGTTTGCCAAATCTAAGATATGAATCAGATGTTCTTTATGAGACATGTCAGAAAGAGAAACAGACAAAATCATCATTTGCTTCAAAGAGTGTTGTGTACATCTTGATTTATTTGATCTAGTAAGAACTGCCTCTGTTAGTTTTCATTACTATCTGTAAACAAGTGCAAAATTAAAAAGTTTTTTGTATTACAACAATTCATAGTGATCAAGGTGGTGAATTTGAAAATAAAAATTTTTAGAACTTATGTGAAGATAATGGACCTCTATACAATTTTTCTTCTCGTAGAACACCATAACGAAATGGGGTCGTAGAAAGGAAAAGTTTGATGACAAAAATGTTGACCATAAAAAGTCAAAGTTCGATGAAGATTTTGTAGATTTACGGATATCAAAGGAACTAGATAAATAAGAGGAAGAAACAAAGTCTCGCTCTAAAGAACTAGCAAAAGTACCTAACTATACAAGGACAAGCAACGACGAACCATCTGCAAGTAAAAGTTATTCGGAACCATCTTAGATGGAAATACGAATCATCAAATACATACTCTCTGATCATAGGAAATTTAAGTTATCCTAAAAAGACCAGGCATACTTTTAAAGAAACATAAATGTTCAGACTTTTGTCTGAAATGGTTCCTGCATCCAAGCCCAAAGAAAAGAAGTCGATTGGAATCAAGTGGATTTCCAGAACCAAGTTAAATGAGAAAGGTGAAATGGTAAGAAATAAAGCTAGACTTGTAGATCAAACCTATAGTTAGTAGGAATGTATTGATTATACTGAATATTTTTCTTTTGTGGCAAGGTTATAAGCAATCAAAATTTTACTTTCATTTGCAGTTTTAAATAAAATTATTTTATATCAAATGGATGTGGAAAGTGCATTCCTAAATGGTTATATAAATGAATAAGTGTAAGTTAAACAACCTCATGACTTTGAGGATAATGAATTTCTAGACCATGTTTTCTTACTAAAGTAATCTATGTATGATCTGAAATAGGCTCCATGAGCTTGGTATGACAAAATAAACAACTTTCTTTTAAAAATAATTTTGAAAGAGGCCAGGTTGACACTACTTTATTTAGAAAATGATCAAAGAATGACTTTTCATTGACACTAATGGTAAGCTCTGTCAAGAGTTTTCTAAATTAATGCATAATGAATTTGAGATGAGAATGATGGAAAAACTAAATTTTTTTCTTGGAATCCAAATTCATCAAAGCTCAAAAGGAGTATTCATTCATCAGACCAAATATACAAGATCACTTCTTAAGAAATTTAAGATGGATGAATGCAAATCAACGCTTACACATATGCATCCCACATGTTCTCTTTATTATGATGAATCATGTAAAAAGGTAGATCAAAAGGTATATAGAGGGATGATAGACTATCTTCTCTACTTAACTACATCTAGACCTAACATTTTGTTTTATGTGTAGAATGAGAAACACAAGAAATAGGAGAGGGGTTTAATTGTGTTTTATTTTAAAACCGTTTTGAACAATATTAAAATAAAGTTATCAAAATAGAGAAGATAAAACAAAAAACACAGAACAACACAAGCCAATACATCTTGATTCACTACTAACACAATAACTATGTTAGTCCCTTCGAACTGAAGGATTTAATCCACTAACTCACCAACTGAATCACACGTCCACTGAACACCTACTAGTCTACCTTACTATGTTCAAGTCTTCTCAACCTTCTAGTCAAGTTGTTGAGGGATGCAACCACTATTAGGCTAGATTACAAAAAAAAAATATGTTTATGGGTTTTCTGAATAACTTTAACAAAAGTGTGTTTTAAAAGTTTTACTCTCAAAATATTTCTCATCACTTAGAAAAAATAAAAGGATTAAGAGTAAGAGTGCAAAGATAGTTGTATCGTGCTTATTATAGTATTGTCATTGTGTAGATCAATGAGGGTTGCACGCCTTTTTATAGAGAAACTTTAGGATTTCTGGTTGTTGTTCGGATTATAAGAAATCAATATGTCTCATGAAGTTTCATATGAAATCCTCAAAGATTTATTCAACATTAAAGCTTATCCTTGTAATTGATTTTTCGTATTTTGATACGAAGACAAAAAGAGCAGAGGATATCATGATCAAAGTATGGCACAAAGACCTTTAGAAAAATAACAAATTCAAGGTGTTGAGCAGAAACATATTTGTCTTCTTATGCATTTCAATTTTATCAAAGCGTTATGGAATTGACTTCCATCAGAGGATTGAATATCCAGAGTGTGGTCTTTTTATTAAAGCGTTGACTTCCATCAAAGTAAGATGATCAAATTCTTGACACGATTATCAGACACATATGATCGCTTGCTTGTTACACTTATCAAAGGCAGAATAATCAGATGCTTGACACACTTATCAAAGTCACACTTATTAGATCATGGCTTGCATTAACAGAATCACCAGAGACGCGTTTCAAAACGCGTTCATCAGACTTGAAATACGATTTTTAGAGTGAAGTCTTGGTGTTCCTTTAACTTTATTCAAACATCAGAGGATCCAACGTAAAGTCAGTTAACAATTTTGTGATCTGGTAACTGCACACTTAAACAAAACATTAGTGATTTAAATTGTTCCCATAAAATAATGTTGTTATCATCAAAACAAGTAAGGGTTATAGTTCTTCAAACCAATAAGGTTCTAACAATCTCTCGTTTTTTATGATGACAAACATCTATTTTGGTGAAGCAATTTTTAATTTTAATAGAGTTAAACAACATAAAATATCACATTAAGGCTCCTCTTTAATGTATATACGTTTAAAAGTAAGAGTGATGAGAGATATTCTAACAAGATAATTGATAAGCATTAGTAATTGAAATTTTCATTGAAATTATTCTCAAAACATATTCTCCCCTTTTTGTCATAAAAAAAGGTTGAGTAGGAAAAAGTACAACAAAATGAACAAAAAAATACAAAACAGACAAACAACAAATACATGTGAATCAAGGATTTAGGTTGGTTAGTCTAGCTAAGATTAAGCTTAGGGTATTCTAAATGTTCTTCTGATATTTGGTTATTTGTTCCATAAACGCCTCAGTTTTAGATTCCATGGTGTTCAAAATCTTCCTTTTTAACATACTGGGAATGATCAAACACGGGGATAAAAGGAGTGGCAATGTGACTCTCAGAGTCAGATAACGCAGATCCTGAAGTAGCAACAACAGGAACATCCAAGGAAGGTATCTCAACTTGTGGAAGAATAAAAGGAAACTGCAATTGTGCTAAGGGAGCAACCACTGGTAGTTCCAAATGAACACCACTAGAGAGAGATGGGTCTTCACTTGATGTGGTTGTCAATAACTTTCTAGACTGATTGCTCTAAGCTTTTTGAAGTTGCAAGACCCACACATAGAAGATCCCAATTGTTTGTCTGAAAGTAGTTGAATTCTGATATACCAAACACATTACATGCACCATAGTGTCCCTTATCCAGTTGGTGACAAATGAGAGGACTTTGTTCCAATTATTTGAATCGTCATTACGATCCAAACTATGAGCACTCCTATTACGAATTAAAGTTATTTTGGCAATGAGAGAAGTAATGAGCGAATCAAGGTCTGGGAAGCTAGAGGGAATGAAAGGTGTCAAGGGAGCTAGGTCTAGAGGAATGGTGGAGGTGGCAGGTTTAGAGTAAAAGATGGGTGAGGCAGGAGCAGAGGCGTCTTCTAAAGAGGTATCAGAGACTAAATCAATAACAACTTAAGATGCTATCTTAGTTGTTTGGTGAATGATAGCATTTTAGTAAGTGTACTAAATCGTTGCAAGTAATAATTAAAACGGTAGTACCAAGTGTCGAACTCAAGGATTGCATTTTACTATCGAAGTGTGTTTAATTACTAAAATTGAACAAAATGTTTCCGAATTGATTGAAATAATATTTGAAACTAATAAGAGTAATATAATTGAACTTTTTATAATAAGAAAAATGTAAGGGATGCATTTCACTTTGAATCTATCCTTGGTTTCTAATTTGATCCTAGTTACTAAATTTCTTTATTGAACTATTACCGAATTCTCTTTATTATTATTGAACTATTACCTAATATCTTAGTGCATTTAAGATTAGAATTAAGCTTTACGGTACAAGAATTTTCTTATTAAACTATTGCCTCTACAAATAATTCAACTGGTTTCATGACCTGCATCTATCCTCAGACTACAATATCATGAATTTATCATCTCAAGGATTCGTAAAGTACACTGTCGTTTTAAAATACGAATCTTAAAATAGTTTAAAGTTGATCAGGCAATAAAAAGCATTAAGCACAGAGATGAGAAAAATAATTCAATAAACTCATTGATATAATTAAAAATCAAGTCAGACAAATTAGGGTTTCATCTTGTTTCACTCATCCCTAACAAATAGGGTTTAGTTACTCATGATAGAGATACAAAAGATAGAGATTAAGGAAGAATTACAAGAAAGATTCATGAATGATTCTTGATAAAACTCCTCCAACGGTGTTAGAATCAAGCGTCTTTAATTTTCTCTACTAGGGCAGAAGTCTCCGAACATGCAAATAGCCAAAAAGATACTTAGAAAGTGATAAAAATTTGTTTTTATGCATTTTGCAGTGCGTCACGTGCCCCAAGCGTAGTATTTACGCCCCTGGATAGAATTAGGGATGTAGCACAACATCTGTTGTCTAACATTTACTGCATTTTCTCCTATTTTAAGACCGAATTTGGTTCTGGTGTCTTCTTAAAAGTTGTATCTATGGATCTTATCTTTCATTTGGACTTGGTTTGACTCCAATTGGACATCTAGAACTCCATATTTTGGCTGAAATACTCCATATAGATCATTTGATTTCTCACCAAAATTCAGCACTACACTAAAACAAAGAAACAACGCAAAACTACGAAAAATCTCTTCTTAATCACGGAAATAAGAACATAAACATTTTATTAAATCCAATAACTAAAATTAACAAAATATATCAAATAACTCCTTAAATTCACTAATGATTAAATATAAATAACACTAAAAATAATGAAAAATATGCATATGATGAAGAGTTATCAGTGAAAATGATTCACAAGCTTGGGTGAGATAGGGTCAGAGGCCAATGTGGAGAGGGTAGGTGTAAGTGGAGTGGTTGAAGGGGTAGGTGTTTGTAGAAGGTTAGTTTGAGTAGATGATGGTGTTGGGGTTGGAATGTTGGTCTTGAAGGGGAAAGGATGTGATATATATCTGAGTTAGAGTCATAGAGGGTATTAGGTGTAGGGATAGAGGAATGTGCAACTAAGTTTGGATTTTGGGTAGAGGGTGTGAGGTGTTCTGTTTCTAGTTGTTCATTGCTACTAGTATTACCAAGATTGTCAAAGGGAATAGTTGGCTCAAGGTTGGATATTACCTTTTGTTTTATCCTCAAAATAGGGTTTTCTTTTTCCTCTTTGGCGTTTGTATCTTCTTCCTCATCCTCTTCTACTTTCATTGTCTTGACTACTCTTTTCTTCTTCTTCTCAAATATTTGAGCAGCTTTAAGCAGTAGGAGGTAAACTGGAGCCAAATCTTGGCTAGACTAATACATCCTTAGATATTCAAGAACAACTTCTTTATTGCCTTCCATAAAAGATAGAAGCATACGAGTCTTCACCCACAAAGGGGATGTCCTAAGATCCACTTGGTTGATCGAATATCCTTCTGACATCACCACTTGGCCTAATGCAGTCCTTTGGAGAGATGAGTCTCAACTTCATGACATTTGAGATGTTGAACATTGGTGGAGATAATGAAGCCAAGTGCTCCTATTGAACATCTCCTCCTACTTCCTTTAAGTCTTGAATGAAAGGAGTTCTCATTAGTAAAACATTGACGAGTCAAGTGTAGGGGATTGTTTTGATCTTTCTTGATCTAAAGTTGATAAACATGCCCTTATGTGTTCCAAAATTAGGTTGAGAAGATTGGTTCTGATCCTCTGGCAAATATTCCACATTAGAACCTTGGGGTATTTTCTAACATGGTCTACACACCCTCACATTGGAATGACACACCTAATCAGAATCTTTGAAGAGCACCATATACTTAGGTTTCAGGTGGACTAACTTGGAATTTACCTTAGGATCTTCAAATAACTCCTTATTGATTTTGAAAGAGCCAACCCTTAACACAACCATTTTCTATCATCATTCCTTCATTTGGAGATCTTGTAATAACAACTAGGGATTGTTGAGTGATCTTGATGGGAAGTCCTAAACACTGTACTTGACACTTCTCTATCCTTGTTAGCGTTAGTGAATCCCCAAAACTCCTTAAATAGAATGTCCAAAGCAACATCTTTTTCTACGTTAAAGTATTCGAACCAACCAACACCAACAAAATCCTCAATAAAATCAAATTCATTTTCATTGAGGTTTGCAAAGTTTACTTGGAGTTCATTAAGAATATCTAGTTGATCGATGTTGTAGGTTACTGTAGGAACATAAGAGACGTTACTAGTTGTAGGAAAAGCGTGGAACTAAGAGACGTTACCGATTGTAGGAATATCATAAATTTTTTCAAGGATTTTCAAAGGTTTGAGAGAGAGAGAGAGAGAGCAAAAGTGTCGGAATACTTGAGAGTTGTCAGTGATCGTGTGTGGTGAGTGGTTTTATAAAAACATTTGTTTTATTAAAACATAACTAATGCGCATGTGTAAACACGCGTCAACAACATTTGTCAATCGATCACAAACCATACACAACTTACAAGAAAATTGTTGACATTAATATTAATTCATCTTTGATTGACCAAAGGCACAAACAAATTCAATTTCAACTGAGGCAGAGCGTATATTTTTAGCCATTTACTTTGTTTTACCAGAGGCAAAAATATGAAGACTTCATCATCATTCCTTTACAAACAGAATGTTGAGATTTTTCTTTATAAAATTGAATAGTTCCTTAGCAAGGGGTTTTGTGAAAATATCAGTCCACTGATGATCAATGTGAACAAAATTATTGTCTAAAATACCCTTCTTGACACATAATGTCTCATAAAGTGATGTTTAATCTCTATATGTTTTGCCCTTGAATCTAAAATAGGTTTTCTGGTTAAACATTTAGCAGAAGTATTATCATAGAAGATAGGAATGTTACTTTCATTCATTTTGAAGTCTTCTAGTTGATGTTTCATTCACAACAGTTGAGTGCTACAATTGGCTACTGAAATATATTTTGCTTTTGTTGTAAATAAAACAATAGTCCATTGTCGTTTTGTAGAACAGGAGATTAGATCTCAACAAGGAATTTACCGTTTCCATTGGTGCTTTTCTTTCTAACTTGTCTGCAGCATAGTCAACATCACATAAACCTCTTAACCTGTACTCAGAAGATGGCTTATAATACATACCAAGATTAGTAGTACCTTTCAAATATTTAAAGATCCTATTAACAATGGTTAAATGGGATTCTTTAGGGTCACACTACAATTACGCATACACACAATAAACCAAATACCAAGTCTATAGGAAGATAAGTAAAGAAGAGAACCAAACATCCCTCTCTATACCTTCTAATCTACCTTTTACCTGATTCATCCATTTCAAGAGAGCATGTGTGGATGCATAGGTGTAGACATAGACTTGCATTCATCCATTTTAAATTTCTTAAGCAGTTTTCTTGTGTATTTGGTCTGACGAACGAGTATATCATCTTGGCTTTGATGAATTTGGATTCAAAGAAAGAATTTTAGTTCTCTGATCATGCTCATCTCAAATCCATTCTATATTAACTTAGAAAAATCTTGGAATAACTTGCTATTAGTAGAACCAAAAAGTGATATCACTTACATGTATTTGGACAATGAGAAGGTCATCATTAGATGAATTTCTAAAGAAAGTAGTGTTAACCTAACCTTTTTCATAATTTTTCTTTAATAAAAAAATTACTTAGTCTTTCATACCAAGCTCTTGGAGCCTGTTTCATACCATACATTTTCTTTAATTTGAAAACATAGTTTGAAAATTTGTTATCTTCGAAGCTAGGAGGTTTTCCGTCATACACTTCTTCATTTATGTAACCATTTAAGAGAGCACTTTTCACATTCATTTGATATAAAATGATTTTTTTAAATATTGCAAATGAAAGTAAGATTATGATTGCATCTAATCTTGCCACAAGGGCAAAAGTTTTAGTGTAATTAATATCTCCCTGCTAACTACATCCTTGAGCTACAAGTCTAGCCTTGTTTCTAATCACTTCACCTTTCTCATTCAGTTTTTTTTTCTAAAAACCCACTTGGTTCCAATTGACTTATTTTCTTTAGGCTTAGGTACAAGATCCCATACATCATTTCTTTTGAATTGATTGAACTCTTCTTACATAACTATTATCCATTCATCATCTAATAAAGCTTCGTCTATAGTTGTAGGCTTAATTTCAGATTGCATTCCAAACATAAATGTTTATTTAGATGCGGACTTGGTCTTCATAGGATCATTTACACTTCCTATGATCAAAAGTCTAGATGTGAAGATTTGTATTTCCATCCAAGTTTGTGTTTCTATTGATCTTGACTTTGTGGAAGGTTCATTGTTGCTTGTCCATGAATTGTCAAGCACATCATCTGATTTATTGGAGGCTGGTTTTGTTGGTTCCTCTTATATCAACTTTAGATTCAAATTGATGAAAGTGTGAAATGTTGGGTTTTATTCCTTACCACAGTTCATAAGGAGTCTTATTAAGAAAGGTCTAAATATAGATTTGATTCTGAATATAACATTCAATGTTCAGTACTTCACCCCCATGATCAGTACTAGTTGTTGCAATTCAAAAACTTTTTTTTCATTTTGCACTTGTTTGCAGAAGGTAGTGAAAACTTTATGTGACTCATCCTTTTTTTAAGAAATTTTACCCATGTCCATCTAGAATAATCATCAACAATAATGAGTGCATACTTTTTACCACTGATAAAGGCAATTCTTACAGAACCAAATAAATCAAGATGTAAAAGTTCAAGTGGTCTAGAAGTGGAAACAACATTTGTTTTGAAGAAAAAGAGGACTTTGTTTGTTTCCCATTCTATCATACCTTACAAATAAAATTTGATTCGTATTTTAGATTTCGCAAACCTCTAACTAAGTTAAGTCTTTCCAACTTTGCGATTAATCTCAAGTTGGCATGTCCAAATCTTTTGTGCCAAATTAGTTGTTCTTTGATCACAGACATAAGACACTTTACTTCTTGTTTTTCCAAATCATATAACATTATTTTGTAAATATTATTTTTCCTTTGACTAGTAAATAGTATGGATCATGTTTTATTTATTATCTTACATGACTTTTAATTGGAGACAACATCATAACCAATGTGTCTTAATTGACTTATGATAAGTAGGTTATGCATTAGTCCTTTTACAAGTAAAACATTTTTAATAGAGAGAAGAGAACCATTACTTATTGTGCCATGCCCAATGATCTTACCTTTCTAATTTCGTCCAAATCCCACGAATCCTTCATTCTTGAGGGTCTGGTTTTGGAACATAGAATTTTCTATTATCACGTGTCGTGAGCATCCACTGTCCAGGTACCATTTTTGGTGTTTCAACTTTGTTGCTAAGGATATCTACAAGATAGAAATTTTATTCTTAGGTACCCAAATTTGGTTGATTCGGGTTTGTTAGGTATGAAAGGTGTCTTTTCTTTGCATGTTTTTCCATAGGACAAGTTCTTTTATTGTGACATTTCTTTAAGTAATATAAGAAAGTAGTATCAAGTAAGTTAACTTTAGGAGTTTCCTCTGGTTCTTCAAAACCAATACCACATTTATTGCTCCTTAGGTTGTTTAATTCTTTTTCAAGAGAATTGTATTTATTTGTTAAGATGCATAAGTTTTCTAAGATTTATCAATTTTAAAGAAAAATTGTGATTCTTGTTTAGAAACTCATTTAACATAACTATAAGTTCATTACAAGATAGATTAGATAGTACCTCAATTTCTTCATCAACATACTCATTTTCTAACATAGTATCAGAGTGTGTATCTGTCATAAGAGCCATATTTGCATGCTCTTCATCTTCAAATATGATTCATCATATTCATCCTAAGTAGCCATTAGACCTTTCTTCTTTGCCTTGATGTCTTTTCTTGGGGAATTTCCCTTCTCATGTTTAGAACACTCTAATTTGAAATGTCTTGGTTCTTTGCATTCATAGAAGATGATTTTTTTTCTTATATGATTTTCACCTCTTACTTTGATATATTGGAATCGCTTGAAATCCCTTTATGGAAAAGATTTCTTCCTATTGTTCCAGATGCGCTATATTTTCTTTGAGGTAAAAGAAAACTCTTCATGATCTGAGTCTTCACTCTGATCGTCTAATTTGCTTTCCTCTAATTTTTTTGCTGCTTGTAAGGCCTTGGAGTTTGCTTTATTTCCTTGGGATTTGAGAGCCAAGGGCTTTGACTTCTTCTTAGGCTCATCTAGAACTAGTTCAATCTCATGGGATTTGAATGAACTCATCAATACTTGTAGAGAGTGTTTGTTCTGGTCCTTAGCCTCTTGAATTGCGATAACTTTTTATCTCCACAAGCTAGGAAGACTTTTGAGGATCTTCTAGAGAACTTCCAATTTAGAGACTAGAGTTTGGAATCTAGAAAACATTTTCTCAATTTCTTCATGTTCTTCCATATGGAAAAGTTCATACCACTGGACAAGTAAATTTGCTTTAGCTTCTTGTACCTGCTTATTTCCTTCATAGTTGAGAACTAGAGCATCAAAGATACTTTTTGTTATACTGGTTCACCACCAACACGATAGCTACGTCTAGTCCCTTCAAACTCAAGGATTTAATCCACTAATTCATTAACAAAATCACACTTCCACTGAAATCCTACTAGTCAACCTGAATGTGTTCAACTCTTCTTAATCTTCTAGCTTAGTACAATCAAGCTGATGAGGGTTGCAATCACTATTGCGATGGGTTAGAAACATAATGTGTTTAAGAGTTTTCTAAATATGTCTCGAAAGAGTGTGTTTTCAACATTGTACTCTCAGAAAATATTTCTCAGCACTTAGAGATGGTTGTTGAAGGGGAAAACACGATAAGGGGGGTTGAATTATGTTTGTACTACTTGAATTCTTTTTTTGTTTTTTAAGATTATTTGAAATCTGAAATATAATAAAGTAGAGTTAGCAGTAGATAAAGTAAAATAAATAACACAAGGATTTATCCTGGTTCACCATTAACTAGGCTACATCCAGTCCCTTCACCTCGAAGCATTTTTCCACTAATTCAAAAACTTTGAATTACAACAACACTACTGACCCTTCAAGTCAGTCTTCCCAAATAGTCTAACAATCTTAGACTTTTGAGGAACACAACACCTTGACTTCACAAGTCAAGTCTTCTCCTACCAATCTAACAACCCCAGATTGTAGAAGGAATTACAACACCTTGAATCTAATTGCTAAGTCACCTGCTACCTCTTCTGACTCTTCAGATTGTAGACTCTACTTCAACAATATAGATTTAACACAAGGGAACGAAAAACACGAGTACTTGCTTCTGGAAAGCTGAAACTCACAATTAACCTCACTGAAAACTCGAGTGTTTGTTTCTGGAAGTGTATGACTCTTTTACTGGTTTTCGATACAAAGTCTTCTGCCTTGAGCCTCCTTTTATAGATGAATAATTAGGGTTTCTTCCATGCTTAAATTCGAGCTGAATCAGCCCAGATTCTCTTGCAAAAATAACTTGGCCAATCGGGTTTCACTTAAATAAAAAACGTATCTTTTTAACTCCAGATTGCTTTTGAAAATTCTGTTGACCAATCTTGTTTCTTTTAATTTCAAACCATACCTTTTTAAGCTTCAGATTGCATTCGAATTTCTTCAAGTCTTCAGTAATTTTTGAATCAAATCCCCTTAATACTTTGATCAAATTTCTATCAAAATTTAATCAAGTCTTCTTCGAATTTTAAATCAAGTTATCACTGATTTTCATCATGATTAAATCTGGACCATATGATCTTCGGATTTCGACCAACTCTGGACTTTATGATCTGATCTGCACCAATTCTGTGATTGTAACACCCCGAGTTTTAAACACAGCGCAAGTGTATTTTTTTTTTTAAAAATAAATAAGTAAAAGAATTTTCCAGATTTAATTCAAAAAGAATTAAAATAAAATTTTCACTAATTCATTTCATAAAATAGTACGTCGTAATTTAATCGATGAACGTAATTAAATAACTTCATCATATCATTACTAAGTACTTAACTTTGGGAATCAATAATAACATTACTACATTTCAAAAGAAGAGCAGTGTCATAACATCCCAGAAGAAAATATCAAAGTGCGGAATGTGTTAGCGGAAAAGTGGTTCAATAATTCCCAAATTAAAAACAAATTACATTTTCCAGCTCAAAATCCTATACATCAAATCTAACTGATCATGCACTAAGCTACAGTAGCACGATCTCTGCCGCATCCTCTACAAGTCTCGTCTTCAGTCAGCTGTCCGTCCCTCTGCGTTGTCCACAAGGACTCCGTATACAAATATCAAGGAAAACTAACGACGTCTCCGTCGTTAGTGTAACCGTCAATGGGACGGGTTTGGGGTTCATCTGAGGGCAAAGCCCAATTTCCACAATAATAGTAAAGGGTCACCGACCAAAATTAACAATTAACACATAGCATTTATATCACAGAAACAAGTACATCCAAGGCATATCATATAACAATGATGAAAAATAAAGATGCTCATTTTGAAATTTCATGACATGTATGCCTTTTCAAAACAACAACTAATTAATATGGAAAATATGTTGTAAGTAGAGCAAACACTTCCGCAATCACAATCATTTATCAGAAATTTAGATCTTATAAAGTACTCACACACATCAATTTCCAATCATCCACATATACCCAAATCGTGACCCACCGGTCAATCACCCCGATGCAATATGTATATGCTCATGTATTCAACTTCTTGGATTACCAAGGTGCAGTTGCTCAACAGACCAGCACAATTTAAATATAATTGACTTTAACGGCCCTCAAGACCAGGGTGCAATCGCTCAACAGATCAACACCAGTGCAGTCGCTCAACAGACCAGCACTAGTGCAGTCGCTCAACAAACCAGCACGTTATACATATACCAAGGTACAGTCGCTCAATAGACCAGTACCAGTGCAGTCGCTCAACAGACCAGCACTCGTGCAATCGCTCAACAGATCAGCACGTTTCACGTATGTTAGCCTCTCACAGGCCAGAACATACAGAAGTTAAATCCTCGCACGGATAGAATGGACCATCTAGTACACGTGGAACCACTCCGTAGCCCAAGTAGAATAGATCATCTAATACACGCGGAACTACTCTAACCCCGGATAGAACAGACCGTCTAATACACGCGAAACTATTCTATAACCTATGGTTACTACTTAACTTCGCGGCCCATCACGGTCACTGCATCAACTCTGTGGCCCATCGCGGTCACCACCTGACTATGCAATGCATGAACATGCAATGTTTTCTCTTCACTGAAAACAGTATGCAACATCAGTAAAATTCATGCCTTTCCATCATTTCTCAAAACATCTCAACACAACCAATTTCATTATCAACACATTATAATTAAACATTCAAGCAATCCCATCAATATCACTTTACATTATCTCAAAATTCCATTCTTAATTATCATAAGTCTTACCAATGTTTCCCCAATTCTTAAAATCCATAAAACAGTGTTTAAAACTGAGATTTCTAGAAAACACGAATCTGTATTCGAATACAGCTCCCCTTTATTCGAATACAGAAGCCAAAACAGTGCAGAACTAACACTCTATATTCGAATATAGCTCCCTCGTATTCGAATACAGAGGCAGTCCCAGTGCACAAATTAACATTTTTCACTACATCAGTAAAGTCTCAAAAACTTCATCACCGCCACTTCAAACTATCACAAAAATTCCATTTTTATTCATCACACACCTTCCCAATATTCCCCAACACTTAGGGTTTATAAAACAATGTTTAAAACTTTGATTTTCTGAAAAACACAAATCTGTATTCGAATACAACTCCCTTGTATTCGAATACAGAAGCATAAAACTGCAATTTCAACACTCTGTTTTCGAATACAGCATACCTGTAGTCGAATACAGAAGACAAAACAGTGTGAATTCAACATTTTTTCTCAACATCATTTAAGGTTTTCAAGACTTCATCATCTCCTTTGCAAAACTGTTTCAAAAACTCCATTTTAAAACATTTCAAACACTTCTATATAAGGGAGGAGGGAAGGTGAGCACTGTTACATGCAGTAAGGGAGGAGGAATGGGTTTTTGACTTTGCCCTTCCTTCTCACTCCTATATATAGGCTTGTGTGGGTGCCACCTCACCCAACACTTGTCTGATTCTCAGCACTTAACCAGTCTCGTCGCAATTAGCCGATAATCCCTTATTTAACTGTCCGATAATTTAATTACTCGTAATTAAATTAATTTACTCTTCATCCAATAATTTTAATTCATCTTCCAAAATAATTATTTATATATATATATTCACTCAAAACATACATATATTAAATATTTTACAAATATCCCCAAAATACACTTAATATTAATTCCATAATTAAATTTTAAATTTAAGGGTCTTAGAGTGATCCTATGATCTCAGCCAATACTGGACCACATGATCTGATCTTCTGATCTCGGCCAACACTGGGCCATGATGCTTAAATGTTGACCATTGATCTGAATATTTTCCCTCTGATCTGAACCAATTCTAGACTGAGTATGGATTGAATTAAATCTGGACTAATGATATTTTAATCTGGACATTTACCTTCTAATCTGGATCAAGTTTGGATTAAATATGGACAGTCATTTCTTTCGATCTAGAATGAGCTATATGTTCTGGACCATGCTATCTTCTGGTCTAGACCAAGTCATTTGTTTTGGACCAGTTATCTTCTGCTCTGGACTAAGTCTGGATTAAGTATGGACTGATTCTTATATTCACGACCAAGCTATCTTCTGATCAGGATTAAGTTTGTACCAAGTCTGACTTATGATTCCTTTTGGTCGGGACCAAGTCTCCCTCTGACAAGCTTCCTTCTGGTTTGGACCAGGTCTCCTTCTGAACTCTGCATCCTTCTAATCCGGGCCAGGAAAGATATCCTTTGATGATGTTTTTTTGACCTTTGATGACATCCTCTGATTTCCTCTAGAATTGTATCCTCTGGTGCCTTCAGGATGCATCCTCTGGTACCCTATGGATGCATTCTCTGCTGAACCTTCTGGTGGCATTTCTATCTTCTGATTGCTTCCTCTGGATGTATCTTCTGGTGGTTTCATCCTCTGATTTTGCACAGCTTCTGATTTGTTCTTCGAAGTCAAAATACTATTTACATAAAATACTTTTGTTAACATCAAAGTTCTAAGTGTACAACCAACTTGGTTCCAACATTGTCCCCCTTTTTGATGATGACAAAACCTTGTATTTTTGAAGACTTATTTTGTTAGACTCCCCCTCAGATCAAGCTTCTCCCCGTAAGTCTAATGCCCCAGACTTTTCCTCTCATTTTCAACTCATTCTTTTGTTTCACTCTTTCTTTTCTCCTCTCCTTTTCAACTCCTTCTTTTGTTTCACTCTTTCTTTTCTCTCTTCTTTACTCCTCTCCTTTTCAACTCCTTCTTTTGTTTCACTCTTTCTTTTCTCTCTTCTTTTCTCCTCTCCTTTTCAACTCCTTCTTTTGTTTCACTCTTTCTTTTCTCCCCCTTTTTGTCATCAGCCAAAAAGAGATTTTTTTTTATCTTCTGGAGTACAAAAAAAATAAAATACAAAAATTTAAAGAATTACTCCTCTAAAGAGACTACTTGATCTAGTCAGATATGGAGATGATGTTGAGATGCTTCTTGATGAGCTCAATTCGATCTTCAGGTAATGGTTTGGTGAAGATATCAGCCCATTGATGTGTCTACAAACTAGATATTGAGTGTCCCTTTTTGAACATAATCTCTAATGAAGTGGTGTTTGATCTCTATGCGTTTGGCTCTAGAATGAAGGATAGGGTTTTTGGTTAGGTTGATGGCTGAAAGTGTTGTTACAACATCCACTAAGTTGATATGTAGAAGTTTCTTTGTTGAACAGGGTGAGATTGATAGTGCCTTTTAGGTATCTCTGTAGGATTTTTGGCCTTAGTCATCCTTTTTCAAGTGAGCTGGTAGGGTGCATGGGGGTGGCCATAGGCTTACAATCACTCATCTTGAAATTTTTGAGAAGTTCTTTAGTGTACTTAGATTGGTGAATGAGTATACCTATTTTGCCTTGCTGAATCTGAATTCCTATGAAGAACTTAAGTTCTCCCATCATACTCATCTGAAACTCTTGCTGCATCAAATCAAAAAACACTTGGCAGAGAGTGCCATTAGTGGATCTAAAGATAGTATCATCAACATAAACTTGAATGATTAGAATATCATCTGTAAAGGATTTTCTAAACAAAGTGTTATCTATTTGGCCTCTTCAAACAGATTTTTAAGTAAGAAATTGCTAAGTCTGTCATACCATGCCCTAGGTGCTTGTTTTAAACCATATAAAGAATTTTTTAAGTTTAAAAACATGGTTTGGAAAATCAGAACTTTCAAAATCTGGGGGCTGTTTGACATAGACTTCCTCACTTATATAACCATTTAAGAAGGCACTTTTGACATCCATTTGATATAAAGTAATATCATGATTTGCAGCAAAAGAGAGTAAGATACGAATTGCTTCTAACCTGGCCACTGGAGAAAAAGTCTTAGTGTAATCAATGCCTTCTTGCTGACTATATCCTTGTGCCACAAGCCTTGCTTTATTCTTGATTACTTCACCTTTTTCATTGAGTTTGTTCCTGAACACCCACTTGGTTCCAATGATATTTTGTGTGGTCTGGACACCAGATCCTAAACATCATTCCTTTAGCTCTTCTTGCATTGGTAGACTCCATCTATATCCTTCTTCTTCAGATTTGAAAATTTGTCGTATTCTTGCTTAAAGCTTGTGCTTTTTCAAGTTCTTTTGCCTGCATCAGCTTCTGGTTCAAGTAAACCTGCATAGGTTTCCTCTGGTTCTGGTAAACCAGCTTCGGTTTCCTCTTGTTCTAGTAAACCAGGATCAGTTAACTCTAACTCTAGTTAACCTTCATTAGCTTCATCTTGCTTTGACTTTTTAGGTCAAGCTATTTGTCATATAACATAATACAACTTAAATAATTTAAAAGTGAAATTAATACAACCAGAACATAAATTATGCTTCTGGTGGTTTCTGCTTGTTTTTGAAACCACTGGAATGCTATTTCTGCTGAAGTGTTCATATTATATGGATCACTTGATTCCTATGACAATTTGAAAACCTGCAGAGTACTTATCCAGCTTTGATTTTTAAGATCAAGCTTCTTGTTATCACACTAAACATAAATATCAAACAATAATAATATTTAAGGATAGATATAACCTATATGTCACAGGTTCAGTTTTATTCTGAAAATCTTCTTGTTTCTGATTTTCAGATTCTGAATTTGTATGTTATGTGATTAGATGGTTTGGATGAAGGGCTTTGAATTCTCTCCCTAGTTTGTGGTCTTGATGAATTTCACTGGAGTGTTTGAAGAACTCTCATGATTCTGATTCTTCTCTTTCTGCTCTGGCTGATACACCATGTTCCTCCGGTGATTCTGGTAATTCTGCTTCTTCTGGTAATACTTATGTTGGTAGATGAACCTCTGATTCTGATACTAATACTTGTTCTGGTTCGGGTTCTGGTTGGTTCGGGTTCAGGTTCAGGTTTGGGTTCTGATTCTGATTCTGGTGTGAATTGTACTGACCAGACCTTCTTCCATCAGACTCATTTTGCTTCTGTCTGGTGGAAACTGGAACATACACCTTTTTCTGTTTGTGCATTGCCAGGATCCATTGACGAGGCACCATGATTGGTGTTTCCTTCTGGTTGCTCAGAATATCTGCAACATAAATAATTTTGTTCTTTGGTACCCAAAACTGGTTGGGTCCAGGTTTATTAGACTTAACAGGTCTCTTGTTTTTCCCAGATTTTATCATAGGGCAAAACAATTTAGAATGACCCTTTTTAGCACAAATAATACACAGAGCATTAGAATGAGTAAATTTAATTTCAGCAACAAATTCAGTAAAACCTATTCCTCTCTTTCCATTGTTACTGATTCCATAAATCATGGAAGCATACTTACTTATTTCCATACCATTTGCAATAAAGTTTTGAAAAACTTGTTCATGCATATCAGATTCACAAACAGTATTGGAAGTAGAGCAAATATTACTTTTGAGAGTTAGATTTTCAGAATTGAGTCTAGCAACTTCAGTGTTAAAATTAGAGTTTTCAGTTGCAAACTCAGCATTCTGATTCTTTAAAATTTGAACTTCTTTGGTTAAAATTTTCTTTTCTTCCCTAAGAGTTTTCAGTTTTAAAGACATCTTGTTGTTGGCGTTTAGAAAGTCTTTAAGAGCAGTAATTAATTCAGATTTAGTGAAATCAGAGAATACCTCTTCGTTTTCATCTTCTGAATCAGTTCCAGAGTCTGTGCTGGATCCAGAACTTGAGTTGATATATGCCATCAGAGCGAATACTGCTTCCTCTGATGTGCATCCAGACTTGCCGGAATGAATGATTTGTCCATTCTTCTTACCTTCTACTTTTCTTCCAGAGCTAGTACCTTTATGAAGTCCAGAGGCAAACTTGATGTGAGCCATCATAGCTATTTCTGCCTCTTCATCATCTGATTCTTTCCAGAGTCAGCATCTGGTTTGAATCCAGAGGCAGAATGAATATGAGCCATCAAAGCCAATTCTGCTTCTTGTAATTCACTTTTAGAGTTAGATTTTATGTTGGATCCATAGGCATAATTGATGTGGGCCATCATTGCTAATTCGGCTTCTTCATCATCAGAAGATTCATCAGAATCATCCCATGTTGCCATCAGATTTTTCTTCTTGGGTCTGGAGTCTTTCTTATGGTGTTTTCCTTTCTCCAGATTCGTGCATTCTGATTTGACGTGCCCAGGTTCATTGCATCCATAGCAGATAATGCTCTTCTTGTCAGCTTCTTCTTTTCCTCTATTGGAGTATTTGCCATTTTTCCTGGGAGCTTTCTTCTTTCTGTTTTGCCACATCTTTGCAATCTATTTGGTTATGTAAGCAAGATCATTGTCTTCACTATCACTATCCTCTGATTCTGATACAACCTTTGCAGCTTTCTTCTGTTTTGACTTAAGGGCTAAAGTATTCTTCTTCTTTGGTTCATCTGCATTCAGCTCTATTTCATAAGACCTGAAGGAGCTGATCAGATCTTCAAGCTTCAAAGTATTCAGATCCCTAGCTTCTTGTAGTGCAGTAACCTTTGGTCTCCATTTGGCTGGTAAGCTTTTGAGGATCTTCTTTACATGATCTGTAGTGGTGTAGCTTTTATTTAATACTTTTAAACTTGATACCAGAATCTGGAATCTGTTGAACATTGCTTCAATGTCTTCATCCTCTTCCATCTTGAACAGCTCATACTGTTTGACCAATATGTTTGCCTTTGCCTCTTGAACCTGTTGACTTCCTTCATAGGTCAGAACCAGACGGTCATAGATGCTTTTTGCTGTTTCCTTGTTGGTGCATCTGTCAAATTCTTTTAATGTGATAGCATTGATCATGATGGTTCTGGACTTGTGATGCATCTTGTACAACTTCCCTCTGGTTGGGATTCATATCTACTACATCTAGTTCTTCATCTTCTGGTGTAGTGGGTGCAGTGTAGCCTTTGACTACCAAGGTCCAAATATCAGGATCTTGGGAGATGAACAACCTTCTCATTCTGTCCTTCCAGTATTCAAAGTGATCACCATCAAATAGTGGTGGCCTGTTGATGTTGCCTCCAAATTCTTCTTTGGATTCTGACATGTTGAACCCCCTTAGACCTTTCCTCAAACACCGTTAAGTGCTCAGCCTTGAGACCGAGCTCTGATGCCAATTGAAGGTGCAAACACGAGAAGGGGGGTTGAATTGTGTTTGTACTACTTGAACTCTTTTTCTGTTTTTGATGATTATTTGAAATCTGAAATATAATCAAGTAGAGTTAGTAACGGATAAAGTAAAATAAATAACACAAGGATTTATCCTGGTTCACCATTAACTAGGCTACATCCAATCCCTTCACCTCGAAGGATTTTTCCACTAATTCAAAACCTTTGAATTACAACAACACTACTGACCCTCCAAGTCAATCTACCCAAACAGTCTAACAATCCTAGACTTTTGAGGAACACAGCACCTTGACTTCACAAGTCAAGTCTTCTCCTACCAATCTGACAACCCCAGATTGCAGAAGGAATTACAACACCTTGAATCTAATTGCTAAGTCACCTGCTACCTCTTCTGACTCTTCAGATTGTAGACTCTACTTCAACAATATAGATTTAACACAAGGGAACGAAAAACACGAGTACTTGCTTCTGGAAAGCTGAAACTCACAATTAACCTCACTGAAAACTCGAGTGTTTGTTTCTAGAAGTGTATGACTCTTTTACTGATTTTTGATACAAAGTCTTCTGCCTTGAGCCTCCTTTTATAGATGAATAATTAGGGTTTCTTCCATGCTTAAATTCGAGCTGAATCTGCCCAGATTCTCTTGCAAAAATAACTTGGCCAATCGGGTTTCACTTAAATAAAAAACGTATCTTTTTAACTCCAGATTGCTTTTGAAAATTCTGTTGACCAATCTTGTTTCTTTCAATTTCAAACCATATATTTTTAAGCTTCAGATTGCATTCGAATTTCTTCAAGTCTTCAGATTTCTATCAAATCCCCTTAATACTTTGATCAAATTTCTATCAAAATTTAATCAAGTCTTCTTTGAATTTTAAATCAAGTTATCACTGATTTTCATCATGATTAAATTTGGACCATATGATCTTCTGATTTCGACCAACTCTGGACTTTATGATCTGATCTGCACCAATTCTATTATCCTCTGATCTCAGCCAATACTAGACTACATGATCTGATCTTCTGATCTTGGCCAATCACTGGACCATATGCTCTGATCTCGGCCAACACTGGGCCATATGATTTGATCTTCTGATCTCGGCCAACACTGGGCCATGATGCTTAAATCTGGACCATTGATCTGAACCAATTTTGGACTGAGTATGGATTGAATTAAATCTGGACTAATGATATTTTAATCTGGACATTTACCTTCTGATCTGGATCAAGTATGGATTAAATATGGACAATCATTTCTTTTGATCTGGACTGAGCTATATGTTCTGGACCATGTTATCTTCTGATCTGGACCAAGTGATTTGTTGTGGACCACTTATCTTCTGCTCTGGACTAAGTCTGGAATGATTCTTATATTCACGACCAAGCTATCTTCTGGTCAGGATTAAGTCTGGACCAAGTCTGACTTATGATTCCTTCTGGTCTGGACCAAGTCTCCCTCTGACAAGCTTGCTTCTGGTCTGGACCAGGTTTCGTTCTGGTTGTTTTCCTAATTACAAGAAATCAACATGTATCATGAAGTTTCGTATGAAATCTTCAGGGATTGATTCACCATTAATGTTTGTCCAAATTTATCCTTGAAATTGATTTTGTGTATCTTGATATAGAGATAGAAGGAGCATAAGATATCATTATCAGAATCACCATAGGCGTGTATCATAGCGCTTTCGTCAAACTTCGAATACAATTTTCAGAGTGTATTTTTTGTATTAGTTTAACTTTGTCGAAATATCAAAGGATGCAGCATAAAGTCATTTAACAATTATGTGATATAGGAAATGCACATTTAAACAAAACATTAGTGCTTCAAAATTTTCCCATAAAATAATATTGTTATCATCAAATTAAGTAAAGGTCATAGTTCTTCAAACCATCTTGGGTCTACCAGTGTGTGCTTGCGCAAGATTTTAGTCTTAACCTAAAGAATCACATATAACTATTGTTAAAAGAAGTTTTAGATATCTGAAGGGCATTACTAATCTTGGTATGTGCTATAAGTCATCCTTTAAGTATAGGTTAGTAGATTTATGTGATGTTGACTATGCTTAAGTTAAACAAGAAAGAAAAAGTACCAATGGTAGCTATGCATTCCTTGGTGAAAATCTCATCTCCTAGTCAAGCAAAAGACAATGAACTATTGTTCTATCTTCAACTGAAGCATAATATATTTCAGCAAACAGTTGCAACACTCAAATGTTGTGGATGAAACATCAACTAGAAGACTTCAAAATGAATGAGAGCAACATTCCTATCTTTTGTGATAATGTTGCTGCTATATGTTTATCCAAAAGTCATATTTACATTCAAGGGATAAACATATAGAGATTAAACATCACTCTATAAGAATTTATGTCAAGAAAGGTGTTTTAGACATTAAATTTGTTGACATTGATCATTAGTGGGTTGGTATTTTTAAAACCCTTGTTGAAGACAAATTTAATTTTATAAATAAAATTTTAAACATTCAATTTATAAATGAGTGATGTTGGAATCCTTGTATGCCTCTGCCTCTAGTAACATAGACTAATTGGTTAAATATGTATGCTCTACCTATGATGGGTTGAATTTTTCTTCTACCTTTAGTCAATTAAAATTCAATTTATTTCATATATGAACAATTTTCTTGAAAGATGTGAGTTCTTTGATTTTCTAACACATGTTGCTTCTTGTGTGCTAACGCGTGCAAGGTAGTTGTTGTTGTTTGCTTTTAGAAACTCAAATGTTTTATTAAAAATACCAACACTCAATTCACTCACTACTCTAACGTATTTCCTTCACTTTTGCTATCTTTTCAAATCTTATAACCCACTCCAAAATCCTCATGGAGGCCATACATTAGAAGGTCCATTGAGTGAAGATAACTTTCCCTCTAGCTTTGTTCATTTGGAACCATCAGTGGTAGCTCCCCTAACACCATTGAAGTTTCATGTGATCATCCCATGGATTGAGTTACCTTCATTGGACATTCCTGCTGCTGTTTTTTTAAAGATTTGTAGAGTCTGCCTCTAAAGTCCCTTCTGCCATTCCTTCTGCACCTGCTTTTGACCCATCTCAACTGGTAAAGATGGAAGACTTTGATCAATTGGAAGCTAAAACAGAGGGGTTCATGGAATAGACAACCAAGAATCAAGAGTCCATTCATAATACCTTAGGATGATCTTAAGCTAGATTGACCAATCCTAACCTTAATGCAAATATTTTCTTCACTTAATTATAACACTTACATTTTTGTTTGTGCAATTTATATCTTCATTGAAATCTTTTTTTTCGGATGACAAAAGGGGAAGTATATGTTTTTGATATTTTTTACTACAATTTCTTATCTTTTAGCAAGTGTTCCTTGTTAGAATATCGTATTCCACTCTTTTTTTTTTTTGAAAACTTGCTCATATTAAGGAGGAGTTTTACTGCTTTACTTTGAACAACTTTGCATTTATCACATTAAAAAGAAAACTTGTTCACAAGACTAGATGTTTGTCATCATCAAAAATAGGGAGATTGTTAGAACTAATTTGGGTTGAAGAAAAATGACCTTTAATTGTTTTCATGATAACAAAAATTATTTTGTGGGAAAAATTTATAGCACTAATAAATTTAATTAAGTGTGAAATTCCCTTGTCATAAACCTTAAATACCTTACATTGTATGCTATGATGATTGGAGAAGATAAACAAGAAAAATAAGACACTGCTCTCGAATATCTATTAAAGTTGTGATTGTCTTTTATATACAAGCTCTCAATGCAGCTTTAATGAATTTGTTGATACAAGGTCACTCTGATAATTCTGTGTCTTATGAATTTGGCAAATAGTTATCTGTATGGTGAAAGCATCTAGTCAACACTCTGACAAAGTCAACGCTCTGATTAAAGTCAACATCCCAACATCATCTGCTCGCTAAATTGGACTTTTCATCTGTCTAAACAAGTGCATGACATAATATGAATATGTCATCCTTTGGTCTTCTTGTAATTTCTATCAAGATATGTTGAATCAATTATGAATACATATTTGGACAAGTTTTTAATGTTGATTCAAAATCACTGAAGATTTGATATAAGTCATTATGTTACATGTTGATTTCATGCAATCACAACAATGGTCAGAAACTCTAATGGCCTTGAAGTTTCTCTATAAAAATACTTATGATATATATACGAGAAATCTATTGTCTTCATATACATAAACCTATAAATAACTTTGTATTATTTCTCAGTGCTTAAAATCCCAAATACATTTTGAGAGCATACCTTGTAAATATTCTCTTGTGAGAGTTATTCAGAAATCAATCTTAAACACTATTTGTAACTTAGTGGCTGCTATCCTCAACTTATTAACTGTACTAAATTAGAAGTTTTAGAAGACTTAGGATGCCATTTTCATTTCAGAACAATTATTGTACTTCCATTTTCACTCAATCCAAACACCTCAAGGCCATATTTGGGTTGTTTTTCATTAACACCACTCAATTGTTACATCAATCAATCCATTCCACTTCAGATCAAACAATTAATTCAATATATTGAAATCTTTGCATTTGTTGACATTGCTTTGTTTCTTACCACTTTACCATTTTGTTTGGTCAAAGTACTAAATTCCAAACTTCATTCCTACTAAATTTATCGAGGTCTTCTTGCATAGCTAGAATCAAGCTTTCATCTTGCAGAGCTTCTTGGCATTTCTTTGGTTATGACTATGTCTCCTTCTTGGCCAATGATCTAATCTTAACGATAATTTATGAACTTCCATTTTCTTCTAGATGTAGCTTCATTTAGGTTCTCTTATGTGATTGATGTTTTTGTGGTTCATCATATTGTTCTATTAATTCGTTGATTGGTGCATCTTCATCATCTTTGTATTCCTCCTCACCACATGTTCCAAAGTTTATATATGCAAACAATTTATGTAGCTCTTGTGTGATTTTACCAGGCTGGTTATCATCAAAATTTATATGGATTGGTTCTATAACATTCAAGAATTGAGAGCTGTACAATCTTAACGCCTTTAATTTTTCTGAATAATATAAGAAAATTACATTGTCACACTTTGAATCAATTTTTCAAAGTTGATCTTTTATGTTCAAAACTAAAATGTACATCCAAATGAATGAAAATAAGAAATGTTGTGTTTTCTTCTTTTCCACAATTCATAAAAAGGTTGTTCAAGATAGATCTTATGTATATTCTGCTTTGATCATAACATGCAATGTTAACTGCTTCTGCCCACTATTAGCTTTCAAGTGCAAAAAAATAGAAGGATAAAATCAATGTGAGTTAAAATTTGGGCTTCAATTTAGTCCTTGTTTAATTATGAATTGTATCTTCTTTAGATTGAGTTTTTAAATTCATCAAATTGATTCTGTTTGTATTTTGTTCATATTGAGTTTGTAAAATTTTCAGATTGATTCTGTTCATATTTAGTTGTAGATAAATCTTGATCAAATCTTCAACAATTCTTCTTCAAATCTTGATCAAATCTTCTTCAAATTTTGATCAAATATTCTTCAAATTTTGATCATATCTTCTTCAAATCTTAATTAAATCTTCTTCAAATCTTTATCAAATCTTCTTAAAATCTTGATCAGATGTTCTTCAAATCATAATTAAATCTTCTTCGAATCTTGATCAAATCATAATTAAATCTTCTTCAAATCTTAATTAAATCTTCTTCAAATCTTGACCATATTTTCTTTTCAACTTGGTCAAAGGTTTTCTTCAATTATAAATTTGAATCAAATCTTATTTTAAATTTTCATCAATTATAATTTTGAATCAAATCTTATTTTAGATTTTCTTCAAAAACATGAATCTTCTATCATACTCTTTGAAGTCAAATATATAGTTCTCATAAAATACTTTTGTTAACATCAAAACTCTAAAGGTAAAACCAACTTGGTTCAAACACCATATGCCACATTTTGATAGAAAAGATTGGATAGATGGTGAGTGCATATTCGAGCGCTGTTTGGATTTCAAGAAGTGTTAGAAATCATAGAGAATGGTTTTGAAGAGCTGGGAATCAATCCAAAAGAGGAGCAAAGATCAAGATTCAAAGAAAACAAGAAGACAGATTGCAAGCCCACTTTCATTCTTCACTTATGCCTTAACACAACCAACTTTGACAAGATTTCTAATGGAAGAAGTGCAAAAGAAGCCTGGGACGTTATGGAGAAATGTTATTCTGGAAGAACCAAAGCCAAGAAAGTGAAGTTGCATACCCTATAGAGACAATATGAATTGTTGCAGATGGAGGAGCAAGAGAATGTGTCAGATCTGATTTCAAGATTGAGAAGCATCACAAATTAGATGGCTGGCTATGGGGAGAAGCTTATTGCACATAAACTATGTGAAAAGATATTGAGATCTTTGCATCCCAGATTTGACTATATTGTATGAGCCATAGAAGAATCTAAAGACATTTCCACATTGAGTCTTGAAGATTTGCAGGCTACTTTAGAAGCACGAGAATTGAGAATGGATGAAAGAAGTGGGGTTAAATATGGAGATCAAGCACTGGCTGCACAAACCAACAAGAAAGCAGACCAAAAAAAAGAAGTGGAAGAAGAATAAGTTCAACGAATCTGATGACGAGTCAGAGTCTTCATCAAAAGGGAGCAATACAAGTGGTAAATCAAAAGGAAAATCAAGAAACTTTGATAAGAAGAATGTGCAATGTTACAACTGTGAGAAGTTTGGACATTTTGCTCGTGAATGTTGGGTTGCAAAGGAGGAAAACAGAAGAAGAATGAACAAGACGAAGCCTATATTGCACAAGAAGATGACTTAGATTCAGATACAGTCTTGTTAATGGCTACCACAAACGAAGAACATTCTTCCTCCCAGTTATGGTTTCTTGATACTGGATGTTCTAATCACATGACAAGCTAGAAAGAATGGCTTGTTGATATTGACACATCAAGAAGGATCAAGATCAGGTTTGCTGATGATAGAACCTTGGAAGCTGAGGGAGCTGGCATGTTCTGTATGTGCCAGGAATGAAGAGCAATTGGTTGAGCATTGAGCAGCTAATTCAGAAAGGGTTTTAGGTAATCATGAAGGATGATGCTTTAGAGATGTATGATGGGCAGAAGAAGATGATACTTAATGCTCCTCTCTCGAAAAACAGAACCTTTGTAATCAACATACAAGCTGTAGATGTTCAATGCTTGAAGGCAGTAAGTTCAACTGATGAAAACTGGTTGTGGCATTCAAGATTTGGTCATCTTAACTTCAGAAGTTTGCAACAACTAGGAGTTAAGAAGATGGTCAGTGGCATTCTTATGATTAATGTGCCTGAGAAGGTGTGTGAAGTGTGTATGACAGACAAACAATCAAGGAATTCCTTCAAATCACAAGTGCATGCAAGAGCGGAGAACGTTCTTGAAGTGGTTCATAGTGACATTTGTGGACCATTTAAGGTACCATCATTATGAGGTAATAAGTATTTCATAACCTTTGTTGATGAATTCAGTAGAATGTCATGGATTTATTTGATAAAAACCAAAGATGAAGCATTGGAGATGTTCAAGAACTTCAAGATAAAAGTGAAGAAGTTGTCAAGGTGCTAAGGACAGATGGAGGAGGTGAGTATACATCACATGAATTCAAGAAATTTTATGTCAAGAATGGAATTGAACGTGAGGTAACAGCTCCTTACACACCTCAACACAATGGCCTGGCTGAAAGAAGGAATAGAACCATCTTAGACATGACTAGAAGTATGATAAAAGAAAAGACTGCCACACAAGTTCTGGGGAGAGGCTGCATCAATTGCTGCCTACATTATTAATAAATATCCCACAAAGAAACTTCCAAAGAAGGTACAAGAGGAGATATGAAGTAGAAGGAAGCCAACAGTAGGGCACTTGAGGACATTTGGTGCTCTATGTTTTAAACATGTACCAGATCAGAGGAGGAGAAGAAAGCTGCAAGACAAAAGTGAAGCAAAGATACTTGTAGGATATCATCCAACTGGTGCATACAAGCTCTATGATCCTGTCAGAGGCAAGGTGATGGTGAGCAGAGATGTCAAGATCATTGAGCAAGAAAGCTGGGACTGGAAGCAGACAGGCAGCAATAACCAGGTCTAGAGCCAGAAGAACAGAAGCCAACACTGGAACTGTAATCAGGAGGCAAGCAGCATGAGCCAGCCTACACAGATTTCTTTACAAGTACAAGATGATCATCAAACTAGTGGAAACAGAGATGATGAAAGAGTAAAGTCAAGAACACCTCAGAGGGAAAGACAACTAGCAACACATTTCAGAGAATGTGAGGAATACAATAATAGTGAAATTGATAAAAGTGGAGATCTGATACATTTTGCCTTATTTGCATATACATAACCTTTGAATATTAAAGAAGCCTTGAAGAAAGGACCCTGGAAGAACACAATGATGGAAGAGATCAATGCAATTGAGAAGAATCAAATATGGTACTTGACATACTTCCCTCCAAAATAAAAGCTAATTGGAGTGAAATGGGTTTACAAATTGAAGCTAAATCCAGAGGGAACAATTGCTAAGTACAAAGCTAGATTGGTTGCTAAAGGATTCCTATAGAGGGCATGCATAAACTACTTTTAAGTGTTTGCTCCAGTGGCCAGAATTAAAACAATCAGACTTGTAATAGCACTAGCTTGTGCTAGGGGCGGGCTGATGTGCAAACTTGATGTGAAATCTGCTTTTCTGAATGGATGGCTGGAAGAAGAGTTGTATGTCTCTCAACCACCAGGATTTGTGATTAAGGGAAAAGAGGATAAAGTGCTCACATTGAGAAAAGAATTGATTCATTCCTAATTAGCATTGGCTTCATCAAGTGCACAGTAGAGTATGGAGTTTATGTGAGGTATTACACACTGAATGGAGGGCCTGCAATGATCTTAATATGCCTATATGTTGATGACTTATTGGTAACTGGCAGTAACAGCAAGGGAATTGCAGAATTCAAAGACATCGTGAAAGAGGAGTTTGAAATGACAAATTTGGGCACACTGAGTTACTTCCTGGGCATGGAGTTTATAAAGACAAAAGAAGGGTTGATGATGCATCAGAAGAAGTATGTTGGAGAGATCTTAAGAAGGTTCAATATGGCTGGTTACAACCCTGCTATCATTCCAATCGAGACTAATGCAAAGCTAGGAACAAAAATGGAAGAAGAGCTGGCAGATTCGACCTTGTTCAAGCAGGTTGTGGGTTCTCTAAGATACTTGTACAATACAAGACCTGATATTTGCTATAGTGTGGACGTGGTAAGCAGATTCATGGAGAAACCCAAGCATTCTCAGTAGTTGGCAGTTAAAAGAATCATGAGATATGTTCAAGGCACATTAGAGCATGGAATTCTAATTGCAACAGATTTAAGGCAAGAAAATGAAGACTTGGTTGGGTATTTAGATTCAGATTCGTGTGGAGATAAGAATGATAGAAGGAGCACTTCAGGATATGTGTTCAAGTTCATGAAATCTCCTATAGCATGGAGCTCAAAGAAACAGTTAGTGATAACACTTTCTTCATGCGAGGCTGAATACATTGCTGGCAGCTATGCAGCCTGCCAAGCATTATGGTTGGAATCATTAACAACATAACTAAAGCTAGAAGTATGCAGGCCAATTCCATTGATGATTGACAAAATTTCAGCAATAAATCTGGCAAAGAACCCTGTGTCTCATGGAAGGAGCAAACACATTGAGACAATGTTTCATTTCTTTCTCTCACACTTGTGTTTCCCAATTTGAAATCCCCTCACACTTTCACTCGTGTTTCCCAAGATTAGAACTTTGCTCTGATACCAATTGTTAGCTTTCAAGCTATTGCTTCAAGTGCAAGAAAATAGAAGACATAATCAATGTGAATGAATGGACTTCTTGAACTTTCATTGATATAGCCATGCTTTTATATACATTGCTTTGATTACATTCATTCTAAAATAGTCAAATTTATTTTGTGTATATGCATGATCAATCGTAGATAATTATATTATCAACTATTGATCTCACTTTATCAACTTCTCACTTTAAAATAGTCAAATTTATTTTGAAGTGTCATATCCGCAACCGATTCAACATGGTTCAAGACTACTTGGGGCATCGAAGTTTAATGGAAGAGTAATTAATATTTTAAGAAGTATTTGACTTTGGTGGGGTGTATTCGAATAATTGAAGAATAAAATATAAAAAGAAAGAGTGCATTGATTAATATAATAAAATAAGAGTTTGTCTAATATAGACCTCTCAAAAGTAGTCTATAGACAAAAACTTACCATTTTTAATAATAATAAAAATTGAGGAAAAAGTTATAATTATTTTATTTTTTAAGCAAAAATAAACTTCAAAGACATTAATATCCTTAGTCAGAGATTTTAAATATGTTGGCACTCGAAATCAATCACCTATTATTTACAACAATATATATTTAGGATGACTAATTTTATTTCTATTGAAAATATTAGAAGAAAAATTACTCCACCAATAATTATTAACAATGTGAAACTCCAATTCGCAATTATATTTGCTCGTTGATTATCTTCTTTGAAAATATAAGAGATAGTAAGTCTCTTACTTTTAAGATAAATTAAGAAACATAACTATAATTCCTAAAAGTCATATTTGTTAATTGAGAATCATGTCATCCCTTTTTGTAAACTATTTTATGGAAATTTATTAAAAATAGTACCTTTGAACCGTATTCATATTAGACGGTACTGTAAAATGATCACAAAAGAAAAATTGAATAAAATAGTTTTTGTGAAAAATAAAATTTATGGATTACTTAAATAATTAATTCTGATTTTTCCTGAACAATACTTGATTGTTTATTAATAAATCGATCAAATATTCACTAGTTGAACACTCATGCCATTTTTTAGTGTGGAACTATAGAAAACAAAATGTGTGTATGATCTAAACCCTTCCAAATTTTATTAATTAAGTTGTGTTTGTGAGTTGATATTTAGAGGATTTTGAAGGAGACGAATTTAACGGGTTAAATTTATATTTTAATATATTTAATATTTTAAAAAAATTAAAAGTATAAGATGATATTATATGTTCATGTACCATGTTGTCTCAATTTTTTAAAACTATAAAGTATTTTCAGTTTATATATGAACTAGGTAGAGATAACTTACGTCTGCAAGCTAATTTCATATCATATGATTATTATTATTCTATAGATATTCCCACTTATGAAAACGATTTCTAAGATTCCAACTTTGTGATAATTTTTTTTCTTCAATATCAAGGAATATTATCACATCTATTAGAGTATTTATTATTCAATGGCATAGTTAAGAAGACAATATGCGAACATTATTTAATATCTCCGTCGAAATCATTATTAATGGTGAATGTTACCTCTCCAAGTTAACAAGGGATTATACTACTAGTACGAAAACAAATTGAAGTTTGTTTTTCAAAATATAATGGAAACTATGGCTATGATTTGTACAACTTAAATTTCATCTTAATATTTAACGTTTCATACTATTTTATTTATAAGATGCATTTTATTGTTAAATTTTCCAAATTAACATTATATATTCATTGAAACTATATCTAGTTTGTATTTTTTATTTTTTATAAATTAAGCGAATTCATTTCATTATGAGTTGGGATGTACGGGTTTTCAACTAGTTAATATATAAATAAAAAATACTCGTGTTTTTTTGTTTAAATATAAGTAATTTTAAATGCTTTATTTTATTTAATGATTTCATTCTTAAAACACTTAAATTAATATAATTTTTAAAAAAATAATATTTAATAATCAGAACAAGCATCCATAAAAAAAAGTTTAGAATACCATTACATTTTTTAATGTATCAAAGAAATTAATTATTAATAACTAACATTTTAATTGGCACAAAATTATCATATGAGTTTAATATGGATCTCTCAGAAAATATTTAAGGTTGGACTCTTATTTTTTTTGGTAAATAATAAATTTTATAATAATAAAAAAATACAGAGAAAATAAAATATTTTATTAAAATTTACTAAAAACAACAAAATTTAACAAAGACCATATTAAATAACCCTAATATTATCTAGTTTTTTTTCTTATAATATTTTGTTCGATAGATCTTTTTATATAATTTTATTTTTTGTTTTACACCGAGTATCCTCACGCGCAACACAAATCTTTCATCCAATTCGTCTTAGATATTGAAAGATATATATAAAAGATATTTAAATGACAAAACATATAAAATATTTGAGAAAAATAAATTAAAATAGACATGTAAAAAAAAAAGATATATGTAGACTAGTAGTGATGTGGTCCCTTTGGATACAGAGACAATAAATTTTTAGGTTCTCTTGTTTATTGGAATATCAAATTTCTGAGTTTATAAAATAATTACTAGTGTCATCTTAATAATAATCTCTATATTCCTCTAATATTTTAAACAAAAGTTGCATGCTATGAATTATCGTACTTTCTAAACCCTTTGAGTCCCATAAAATCGACATATTAACCAAATAAATATTCTAAAATAATTAATATTTTTAATTTTAAAGGTCATGTTAGTTATTCTGCCAAAATATAGGGAGATATTAGTTATATTTTTCTATTATAGTTTTTAATTAATATTAAATGTGTCACTCTTAATTTAATTTTTTTATATTATATTTATAATAATAATAAGTACATCAACATTTAATAGAAATAATTTTATAAAAGTACTATATTTTTTCATTTAAACAATTTTTTAAATCTATATAAAATAGTTAAATAAATTATTGTGCGAAAAGGAAGTAATTTATACAAAAATGGAAAAGAAGTATATAGACAAAATCGGCTAATTAATGATCCAACGGACAGAGTCGCCTAAAGAAACTACGTGTAAGTTTGCATGAAAACGTCAATAGTAAAAGTTGAACAAAATTAAAAGAACAACACTTTTTAGTCATTTCACACAAACAAAAGAATCAAGGGCTACACAAAAACAGGCCAAACTGGTTTTCCATTTTTCACATAAGTGGTTTTTCCAAGTAAACAAAGACAGTTTCTCTTTCTCTCTCTCTCTCAAGTGGTTTAATTTTTCAGGAGAGATAGGGAGAGAAACTTGCAGAAGAGTATATCCTGAAAGAACCGCTTTAGTTGAAATTGTTTATTATTTTTTTGTCATAGTCAAAACGATGAGAGAGAAAAAATAAAAAGGGGTGAAATGTTAAAGAAAAATAGTTTTGTCTTTTGTATTCATAGCATTCAATTCTGTTTCTTCTCTTTATTATCACTCTCAAATACATAACATTTGAAATAAGTTTATATAAGTAATAACCGACTTTTCTTCAAAGTTTCATTTTTTTTTATCTCTTTGTGTAGACAAATGAAATGATTTTAAGGGGAAAAGACAGAAATCAGTTTCACCATTTTAATGGGGTTTTCTTTGTCTATTGAAGCAACAGAACAACAAAATCAAGATACAAGGTTTTTGGGTTCCAACAATTCTATGGCTTCTTCAAGTATTGTTAAGAACACAACAAACTTAACAAATCAACTTGAACCACTCCCTCAACAACAATATCATCATCTTCATCAACATCAGCGTATACATGACCATCAGATTTCTTTTGGCATGATGCCATCTTCATCGTCATCCTCTATCCCTGGAAACTATTTGTGAGTTTATGTTTTTTAAATTTTTATAAAATAATATTAGCAGTCATAGTCACTTATGTTTACTTTATGCAAAGCTGTTGTTAACTGATCATCAGAATTTTAAATATCGGTCGTGATTTCGACAACATAAAACATTGTTATGTTGTTATAGTTGCAATCCTTTAATTTAAAGAATAGCAGATCCTCATTTTCATGTTTCTGATGAGTATTAATAATTAATTAATTCATTAATTTATATTATTTTATAATTTATGATTATTAATATATTTTTCATGTGTTTTTGTTTGATCAGAAGCAAAGATTCAAGTACTTATGATTTGGGTGAATTGGATCAAGCTTTCTTTTTGTATTTGGATGGACAAGCTGATCCTTCCAGTGTTCAAGATCAAAGACGTGAGTATTTTTTCTCTCTGTGAAAAAAAAATTCAAAAATAAAAATATATTTCTGTTTTCAGTGTTAATTTTTGTTCAAATTCAGAAAGATGAATATACACTTTCTTGCCTTTTTTTTTCATTTTAATTTTGAAGACTCTCTGAAGGGTTTGTTTTTGGTCACAGAAAAATCATGTTTCTGCAGATTCATATCTTCTCTGCCGTATACTAGTACTTTTCTTTGACTCAATCTTTTCACACAAGTAAAATAAAGTAAAAAGTGTTGAACCAAAAAAAAAAAAAAAAA
>JBBPBO010000001.1:36236512-36517663 GCA_037974295.1 Cicer cuneatum
AACAAAAAAAAAAAAAAAAAACACTGAAAAAAAAAGAATAGGAAAATTGTTCATTTTTTTCTCTCTCCAATTTTGATTTTTTTTTTGTTTTGTTGCTTGGTGGCGCGTGAGATCATGACATGTAACAAACATTGGTGTCATGATCTTCTTACAAAAGTTTATATGCATTGAAGCATGAGTGCTTTTTTTTTTCTTTCCTTTTCCCTTAAAACGCTCTTTCTTCTAATTTGTCTTCTGCAAACTATATATCTGTCCTTTTTGTCATAAGTTTTTTTTCATTTCCAACAATTAACATAAAACTTTGTTACATATTGAATATGGTGATGAATGAATTCAATTAATGTATATATTTTTCAGAAGAGAGTTCATCTTCAGGAATGAAGCCACCACCAACTCTTAACATTTTTCCATCTCAACCTATGCATGTAGCACCACCACCATCCAATTCAAAGGTATAGTTAACTAACTAATTAACTAAATAATATTATTTATTTCCCTTGACTATCCCATGTGTTTGTTAGCTGCTACTTCTTTGTTCTTTTTTATTATGCAACTAGTTAATTACTAATGTATAGTTGAATATTATCATTAAATAAATATTATTATTTATTATGTTAATTTGTATTTGGTAGGCTAGCATGGGATTACCTTCTCCACAAACCAGTGGTTCCAAGAAACAATCTCAACCGTCCGTGGATTTGGCGAACCAACGGAACGAAACCCTCTCTGCACCTGCACCATCCAAACCTGTAGTAAAGGTAAGGTACCTTATAATATAAAATGTAGAATATATAAGTCTTTTTTATTTATTTATTTTTTCTTCTAATTAATCAACTATGCAATATCCATGTTTTTATTATTTTATGGAAGAGAGAGAATAATCGCAAGGGTACAACTTCAAGTTCTGAACAAGAAGGACCTAAAACACCAGATCCTAAGGTTAGTAATTATTAATTAATTTTTTATTTTTATCTTTATTAGGATAATTAAAAAAAAATTGAATTTGTTGTTTTGAAAATGTTATGTATGCACAGACTCTAAGAAGACTTGCTCAGAATAGAGAAGCAGCAAGGAAAAGCAGGCTTAGGAAAAAGGTGCAGTGAATTCTTCAGAAGGAAGATAGTTTTATATCCCAAAAAAATGCTTTTTCTTTTAAACATTTTAGGCAAAAGACTTGTCAAAGGTCTATTTTATATACCAATTTATTTATTTGTGACTCTTTTTTTGTTTTTTCCAGGCTTATGTTCAGCAGCTAGAAACAAGTAGGATTAAGCTTAATCAGCTTGAACAAGAGTTACAGCGTGCTAGAGCTCAAGTAAGGAATATATTCCTAATTTTTTGGGCATAAACTTATTCGTACTAATTGGCATCGGACATAATGAACTCAGCAGTCACTGTAGTGGATAAATTTAAATCATTAGATGTTAATCAAATGACTGATATTGTAACTTAAAAAAATATCAAAATGTAAATCATCAATATTTTATAGTTACGGCATACATTATAAATTAAAAGTACTCTGCAACCAACCCTAATTACAACTACACGAAATATGTCTTGCATCTGTTATTCAAAACTATGGTGTAAATTTTGGCTGCACCAAATCCGTTTCCATGGGCATCAAACAAATGTAAAACCTTTGGAATCTAACTGTACGGTGCAATCACACGCGGAGTCGTTAACTTAATAAAAATAAATATAATTATTTTCAATCTCTTAATATATTATTTTCTCTACTTAATCCAATTGTTTCTATTTTAGGGTATGTTAATGGGTGGAGGTGCACTTTTGGGAGGAGATCAAGGCATGCCAATTTCTATGAATAGCATTAGCTCAGGTGTCTTCCCATACTCATAATAAAATAAAACTTTTAATTTCTTTCTCTATCTCTGTTTCCAATTCCATAAAATGTATGATTTTTGTTACAAATATATACTAAATTTTCAGAGGCTGCAATGTTTGATATGGAATATTGGAGGTGGTTAGAGGAACACCACAGACTAGTGTGTGAGCTAAGAGCTGCAGTACAAGAACACTTAAATGAAAATGAGCTTAGGATATATGTTGAAAATTGCTTGTCTCACTATGATCAAGTTATGAACCTCAAAACAATTCTAGCTAGAACAGATGTGTTTCATCTTGTTTTTGGCATGTGGAAAACCCCAGCTGAACGTTGCTTCATGTGGATTGGTGGATTCAGGCCATCTGAACTAATTAAGGTACACTAATGTAACACCAATCTAGCCTTAAAGAAATCTGTGTTTAAACAATTTCTCATCTTTTACTTTATTAAAAGTATTATTCATCCTATTTTTTAATAAAAAATATATTTTTTTTATAAAACTGAATTTGACTACTATTTAAGGAGAAATTGATTATATGAAGGAATTAACAAAGTCTGTCGGTGGTGTAACCAAAGAAATGGATTTGATGTCATCAATGAATGTGGAGTTAAAGGTATAATGAGGATTTCCAGTATTGGGTAGAGTTAGGCTTCATTCCCATAAAGCCATACCTTTCACTTCAATTTGTTTTCGGAATCAGATATAGACTAAAGAAGGAAATAAGTCTTCTTTCTCTCTGTTGTTAATGGGATTGAAATTCTTGTTTCCATACCCACTTTTTCCTTTAATTGACCATAAAATCATGCGTACATGAAAAAAAAATTATCTAATTTAATAATCATCATTAATTTAACATATTTATTTGGTGAAATTAAAATATAATTCATAACCATGATAAGCTCTTATGTATGTATATACATACATTTTTTTAGGAATTGAATTAATTTATTTTTTAATGTGTATGTGTTTTAGATAATTATAAGTCAATGAATTAATTTGTTTTATTTAATGGGTATGTGTTGTAGGTAATCATAAGTCAAATTGAGCCTCTTACGGAACAACAAATACTTGGTATATGTGGATTGCAACAATCAACACAACAAGCAGAAGAGGCTCTTTCTCAAGGGCTGGAAGCCCTAAACCAATCTGTCTCTCAGACTATAACATCAGACTCTTTGAGTTGTCCTCCCAATATGACTAACTACATGGGACAAATGGCTTTGGCCATGAACAAGCTCTCTTCTCTTGAAGGTTTTGTGAGACAGGTATGTTACATCCTTTCATTAATTAATGAATATATTTTCCTAGTAACCATTAAAAGAATACAATCATGGTTTAAAATATTGCTCCAGAAGTATCAATGTGTCGGCAATCTAATGTTTTTAAAATATCTACAATATAAATTAATTGGATTGGATTGTGATTGTGGTCACATCTGTCTTATTTTATGCAATTTCCAAATATATTGAAAATTGTGATTATAATTGCAATTTAAAACATTTAACATATATAATATCCAACAAAAAGTAAACTAAAAGAGAATAAATAACAATAACAAACTAGTCTTTAAAATTGTAACTTTCAATCAACTTAGTATATAAATTTATAAAATAACAAATTAGTCTATTAAATTAAAGAATATAAATTAATTTAGTCCCTCCATAAATATAATCTTTAAATAAAATCATCAAAATCAATAAAAGACAATATTAACTTAAATAGCCTTATACTTCATAAATAAACATAGAACCTTTAAAATTTTGAAAAAATGACTGTTTTTTTTGCAAAGCGAAAAATGAAAAAAATTAATGTACCCTTTTCAATTTTAAGGGCAAAATTGGTATTTCGCAAATTTTAGAAAATAAATTGACCGACTCTTATTATTTTAATGACTAAAATGTATATTTAAGGGGGGAAAAAATAGAATAAGAAAACTAATGTTCATCATTGCATGTTGAATTTGTGGTACAAGTAGTTTTGTGATTGTGTGATATTTGGTTAACTAGTTTTAATGGTCCCCCTTGAAAGTTTTACCATGTTTCCATAAGTCCATAACTGATCTCGTGGGGGTCAGGTAGGAACAAGAATCTGTTCCACTTCAATCATATAGGTAGGGACACCTACTCTAACCCTTAGATAAACTACTACTTGCATTGCATGCATGCCTCACTCTCGTGAAGTTGTTACATAGAATCTACCTACATGGATTTTAAAATCTGCCTCTCATTTTGATATTAGAAGGGTTTGGCAATGCTTAATTATTTTTCTACAAGATACACCCTACAGGGGGAAAAGACCATTATATTTTAAGATTATTTTAACTCTATATGATTAACTTATAGTTGCAATATACATGTCTTAAATTTTAGCTTGGTAATATACTCTCACAATGATATATACTCTTTAGTTTGTTTCAAAAATATACTCTAAAATTATAAGACACAAACAAAAAGAGATGGAAAAATGTTAATTTTGTATTCTCTACTCCTACAATGAATGACTCATTTGAAAAGAAAAAAAATTGTGTTAGAGAATGAATTTTCAATGTAATATTAATCATTTTTGTAATTGTATTTTCTAATTAATATTATATATATTATTTCAAACATAATATTATTTGTCATGAAATAACGCATCACAAGATTATTCACAACCACGTTAACATATCACCACCAAAATTTTCAACTATGCAATTACTATGATTTTTGACCAATAACAAATTTTATTGGTTAAACATAATCCGTAATATCGTGATAAATATTTTCAAGACAAACAACATAGATAATGTTACTCTAAATTCACTATATTATATTTTTAATTAATGATAATAATAAATATATCAATAATTAATAAAAATAATTTAATAAAATTATTATTTTTATTCTTTTATTTATATATTTTTCTTAATTTAAGTAAAATTATTTAATCGATCACTCGTTATGAGATTAGTGGAATAAAATTCTAATTAAGAATTATATATCACCAAAAGATTAAATGAAGTTTAATAGTATTATATTAGGAAAAGCTTAGCAACGGTACTATCACAAGGACAGGTTGCATGGCCTTTAAGTTATCCTTCATGGCTGTTTGTGATTGATGTAAATCTACAAGGATACTAATTAATCATTGCATTATAACATTGAAATACCAAGGTTACTAAATGAACAATGTGTAATTGAATATAAACACGTAAGACTACGATAGATTAGCGTGGTCCCTCATTGATATAATCCTTATCCAAACATACATTTTAAACCCATATCTGTGTGATGTCATGGTCGTAACCGTAACTTGAAGTCACAAAATGGAGTCCTCACCATATCTTGCTGCTTTTCGTATATTTGTAATAAAGAAAAAGAAAAACACCCACACATACATAAGATATCACCGATACAAGTCGATAAAAAGTAAATTCACATTTAATATGAATTATTGATGTTATCATCTTATTTCATAAGTATAACTTTTATCGATTAATAATTATATAATCTATGATGTTATTTATCCGGTGTAAAAATAGTTTATTAATAGTGCATCATCATTAAACCTATAAAAGTTAGTGTCTTATTTATTTTGAAGACATTTGGCAGTTTATACTTTGCAAAAAAATGTTCTATTTTTTAATTTATTTATTTTATTAATGATGAGAGATTTTTGAAGTGAATTATTGTTATGAATTGATAAAAGATTAAATGTTAATTAATGTATTTTCAAAAACAATGAAAACAGTTTTTTTAATATTTTAATTGTTTCTAAAAATTTATGTAGACAATTGTTCATTTAAAAAAAAAACCTCTAACTTCCTTTTTAATAAATACATTTCCCACATTTTTAAAAAATAAATATAAAAAACATTTCTGTAAAATAGATGGAGCGTAAAAATTTTCTATTTATTTTACACTATATTGGAATTGTTGAGAAATTCTACATTGGACACACAATGACAAGTGTACATAAGCATATTAGAGAGATTGTGTGTAATTGTATGAACTTTTTGAACAGTAAACCATTTACACAATAGGATTCTCATACCCACAAATTAACTCTAAGTTCGGGCTCCTCTCAAGTAACCAACGATTTCAAGAATAAAGTAGATAATTTCAATAAATAATTGTTCAAAGATAAATATTGTTGGTACATTATAATTAATTATGAGTTTAATTAATTATGAGTTTGATATAATAACAACTCTTATTTTCTCACTTTATATTTTACTCATTTTAAATTTTAAATGATCTAAATCCTTAATTCATACTTTTATATTTAGTCAATATTTGGAATGAACTTCTAAAAATGCCCTTGCTGAAAATACAAAATAAAAATTTTTGAAATTTTTTGTACGTAAATTTTTCTCTTTTATTAATATATACAGTAAATTTTATTTTCGAAATTCTAATATGTTTTTGTAAAATTTTTCGTGGGTAAATTTTTTTTCTCTCTATCTTCGCTTCATACATATCCGTATTTATGAATATATGTACTAGATTTTTATAATTAAAAATTTTCGATATGTTATTTATAAATCGAAAGTTTTTTAAAAAAAATACCGAAAATCTGTTAGTTAAGAGAGCTCCCACTTAGGTCCAAAAGTTTTCACCATAAGTTTATCAAAGCATAAAGAGTATAATTAGAATTTTTAAAATTTTGGGGATGGGTCAAATTATCTACTAATTTATGCTTGACATGTTTGAAATGTATGTTTGGTTTCGTGGTCGAATTACAAAATCACTCCATGTTTTATTAGGTGAATGTTTTCTATTTTTATTGTTTCATATCTTTACATTATATAATTAATATCATATTTTTATTTAAAACTTAAAAATAAATTTATAAGTCTTTATAAATATAGTATTTAATATCTATTTTTTCATTTATATTGAGATTCCTAACAATTTTTCTCTCAAATTCACACTTGATGTATCTAAGAATTTTTTAAAATATTGAATATTTAAAAATGTTGTCATACCAAGTTACAGTTTTTTTTTTTTGGATCAATATACCAACCAAGCTAAAGTTTAACCTGCAAGGAGGAAAAATCTTCGTTCCAAAATTTTCCACCGCAGATCCAATCAAATACGACTAATAAAAGAACTCTTTTTTTTACATAGTAATAATACACATACACTCCAATTTTTCTTACATTTCATTTTTATATTTATCTCTCTCTTCTAACATATAATTCAATATATAACATCTATTAAATCAATCTTTTATCTCTTCTTTTTTTAAAAATTTAAAATATATACATCTAGAAGATGTCTACCAAATATTTTTTGTTTTTTTACGAGCATAAAAAAAACTGCTTTTGAGACTAAGATAAAAAGAAAACTGTGGAATTAGTTGACTACATTGGTAAGATATCCTAAATTTCTTTGTGAAGTCTGATTCTGGTAACTAGGCCGGTTCACCAACCAGCTTTACATAATTTTTTATTTATCTTTTGGTACTTAACTATGCTTAATTTCTTTGCTGAATATCGATTTTAATTACAAGTGTCCAAATATGACAAAAATAAAAATAAAATTACAAGTCTTCAAATAATACATTTTAAAGTTACCTATCACAACAAGCATCAGAAACAGAGGAATCATTAGGTAGACAACATTATCATAATGATTATTTGATTTTAATCTCTCAAGCAACCTTTTTTTCTTTAATTAATTTCTAAGCTTGTACCTTTTCAATTTGACCATTTTGTAGTTTTAATTGGCCTATAGCTAAGATTCAAAACTTTATTGTCTCCTCTTGCTGTTGACTATATTTTCATTTAAATAAAAACTTCCAATTAATTAAATTAATAAATAAAAAATTGTATCTCTCCATAGAACAGGAATCAAAAGAAAACTGAAGATTTGATTGTTGTTCCAGTTCTAGCTAACCACAAAAACACTTGAAATTCCTCCTAATGTTTTTATCAGTAGGAATCAAATTCAACCATTTGTGCTAAATCCTGTGGTGGGATGGTCCAAGCTTTACTAAGATTAATCATTATTTTACTTTATTGGCATTTTAGAAACCATTCATCATGTTTGGAAATGTTTCCATCTAGCTAACTGCTGCCTGTTTTTTAATGCAATAGGAATGGTTTCAATATGCATAATAATATTCTCTTACCAATAGGAATGTTCCATATGCATAATTTTCATCACTTGAAAAATGTTTTCTCAAAGATTTTCAATGCTAGTTAAGTCATTAGCTGATATTGAATTAGTGGTGAGAGAATTGAATAGTCTACAATATTAAAACATAAATTAAATCCTATAATAGCAAAAACTATTAAAAAAAAAAGTCAGAGAAGGATATTTATATAAAATTGCAAGGTTGTTTATTTTTCAGAACTTGGCACCATTCTTGTATTTCCTCCTAGCCATTAACAAATTAATTTGTCTGTTCATTTGATTGAAAAGTCTACAGAGCATAGCATTATTAATTTCTTTATATGATGTGTGTGACCATAAATTATAATCATTAATCTATTTTCAGCAGAATATAATAAACAAAATTGAAACTGATGAAATTTTTAAATTTGAAAACTCACAGGCAGATAATCTGAGGCACCAAACAATTCATCGTCTGCATCAGATGTTAACAATTCGTCAAGCTGCAAGGTGTTTGGTTGCTATGTCTGAGTACTTCCATCGTCTTCGAGCATTGAGTTCTCTCTGGTTGACGCGCCCTCGTCAAGAATAGTGTGAGGGCGCGTGGTAGTAGTAGTACTAGTAATAGTGTCACATTCCATAGTTATATAATTACAAGCCATGGCTAGCTAGATTTATATATATATATATATATGGCCTTGTAATTTTTTTATATTTTCTTTCAAGTTTGAGTTAAATGTTCTCTTTTACTATTATATATATTGCCTTCTCTCCCCTTCTCTTTTATCTTCCCCGCCCACTTGATATGACTACCTGCATGGATAAACAAATAATAGTATAATGATATAGAACTGAAAATAATAGAAGTATATAAATGGTAGCCAAAATATTGAAAAATTATTTAGCAGACATTCTTGACTCTGAAAGATACAAGGGAAAGATTAATAATTAAACTGATCATAATCAACGAGCAATTTTTTTTTATTACTAAATTCCAAGATATGAAGAGTAGTTTTTGGATTGCAAGGAAGTTAATGGGAATAATATTGGGATGTTGAACAGAATAATCCATAGTCATCTGGCCTCGATTATTGTATCCATATATTTGTAGGCTTCATTTTTTTACCAGCAAAGAAGGTATATGTATATCAACCTTTGAACACCTCTGATTTTCATTAAAAATATTATTTCAGCACCCAAATTTGATAAAATATGTGACACCGTATATATTATTTACCGTATTTGTACAGGGAACAGTTTTACTTTTTCAAAAACAAAATTCAAATTTTGTTTTTTTTTTTTCAATTTTCTTTTATTCCCAATTTTCTTATAATAATTGAGACATTTTTTGTTATACATATACAAGAAAATATGTCATTAATCATTTTAAATATTTTATTAACCATTTATTTAACATATATGTCATTAATTATTAAAATGTAAGATATTAAACACTTTACTCATTATCTATTAAAATGTAATACATTAACTACTTTAAAATGTTGCGATTTAGTGGTTAAAGAAACACTCAATGTCATATATTTTAATGGTTAATGAGATATATGTTTAATAAGTGATTAATAACACGATGTTTAGTAGTTAATGTAATACTCAAAGTATTATAAAAGTGTTATTATGTTTTGAAAAAAAATAATATTATTTTTTTAAAAATAAAAGATTTTTTTAAAGAACAATGCACCGTATACATATGAAATCTGGTCAACACTTCATTTATAATTTATAATCTATTTCTCTCTTCATATCATCAATATATGGCATTAATCACTTATTAAACATATATCTCACTTATTAAATAAAAAGGTTAAATAGCACCCGTGGTCTCTTAACTTAATTTCAGTTAACGTTTTAGTCCTTTATCTTTTTTTTTTCTTTCCGATTTGGTCATTTATTTTTATTTTAAGTGACAATTTGATCTTTTATGTTTTAAAATATCAACAATATTATCCTTTTTTTTTACAAAAATTCAAAAAATTCATCAAAATTTTCAACCAAAATCCATAAAATTATTTGTATTCTTCCATAAAATACAAATTTCATCAAATTCGAAACTCAAATCTTCAAATAAACTCATATTTTCATTTTTAACAACATCAAATAAAGAATAAAATTTGATGAAATTTTTGTATGAGTTTATTTGAAGATTTGAGTTACGAATTTGATGAAATTTGTATTATATTAAAGAATATAATTAATTTTATGGGTTTTGGTTGAAAATTTTGATGAGTTTTTTGAATTTTTGTAAAAAAAAGAGGATAATATTGTTGACATTTTAAAACATAAAAAATCAACTTGTCACTTAAAATTAAAATAAAGGACCAAATCGGGAAAAAAATAAGATAAATGACTAAAACGTTAATTGAAATTAAGTTAAGGGACCACGGGTGCTATTTAGCCAAATAGAAATGATATTTGTTTTACATAATTTAATGATTATTTTTTAGAGATTGTTTAAAAAATGATTTTTAATCTGTTTATATCCAATTTTGTAAAAATGATTTTTTAAACTATAAAATTACCATAAAGGCCATAAAACATGATTTTCAAGAAAAGTGGGTGCGTGACCTATTAATAACCTCGATTTCTTCGATGCAAATATTTACTGTCATCTCATTTTGCAACAATTCTATAATTAATTTGATTATCTATAGTTAGTAAGTATTTAGTAGAATATTTGTTAGGTGTAAATATTTGAAAATCAAAATTAGTTCAAATGTTGTGACATTTACTGCAACACAACAAATGAAATATTTTAAATCTTAATTGGCACTTCAAAATTTAATATTAGTGTGTTAATTCATTTCTTAGATGTAATTCAAACTGTTACAAATTCTCGTATAATATAAAAAGCAATAAATAAACACAAAAAAACAAAAGAAAATTGAATACCATTGTAAACATAAAATAACAAAAAAAGAAACGAATGTGGAGAAATCGAAAAGGAGAAGTAAACTTACAAAACTTATATCAGAGTGGCGTGGAAGACAAAGAAGCAAAGAAGACACATAAATGGAAGGAGAAAAATAACGACAGGAGAAGATGGGTGTGTGATAGATAAAACACAAGTAAGGGCAATTTCGGATTTTTGAAAAAGAATAAGCGTAATTATATCATTTTCTCTCATAGTGAGGTAACTTCTGTGTTTTTTAATCTTGTGTCATCTTTCTCTCTCATCTACCGCATGAGGTAAATATGAGAAGCTACTATTTTTAGCTTTTCATTTTTAGCCAAAAAATGATTTTTTTAACAAAATTATTTTTCAAAAATCTGAAATAAAAACCATTCAAACAATGAAAAATTATTTTTAATTTAAAAAAATCTAAAACAAACGCACCCATAGAAAGATTAACAAAATGGAAAAATGGAGTAGTATCAGCATAGTCACCAAATAAATCTAAAAGAAGCCAAATATTCTACCACCACTACTCCATCAAAACCTCTTTTTCACCCAATCATCAATGTATACAATGTGGTTTAGATATAAGCTCTGTATTTTAAATTATAAAATAAAAATTTAAAGTTTGCTTCTTTTGGACTATATGACAAGATTGAATGCCACCAAACTTCCTAACTGCAATAAATACTACAAAGCTTACTCCAATAAATTCAATAATATAAATAGTAAATGAACAGGACTTAGGTTCACAATAAAGTGTTAAGTTAATTCTAGCCTTATCTGAAGGTGCAAACACGAGAAAATGGTTGAATTGTGTTTGCTAAAGTTGAAAACTTTTTGCTGATTTGATGAAGACTGTTGGTTTTTATGCATTACTTGGATAAGAAGCAATCAAATTCAAAGGTAGCAAATAATGAAAGCATAAATATTTGGACAGATAGATTTATCCTGGTTCACCACTAACTTGGCTACATCCAGTCCCCTCATTCAGAAGGCTTTCATCCACTAATTCAAATACCTTGAATTAAAAAAACACCTGAACCTCCAAGCCAGTCTTCCCAAACAGCCTAACAACCTCAGACTTTTAAGAAACAACACCACCTTGACCCTACAAGCCAAGTATTCTCCTAACAACCTCAGATTGAAGAAGGAACTAAACCATTATCGGGTTTGATACAAAAGATTGGAACTTTAGTAGTTGCTTCTAACAAAGAGGATAATAATAATAACTCTCACACTCTAAGAAAAGAACACTCAGAAAATATTTCTCCTTCGAACAAGTGTTTCTCTCTTTGAACTCTAACATGAATTTAGAATTTGAGCTTCAGTTCTTCTACTCTCTTCTAATTTTCAATGCTCTTCTTGTTTAGCTCTTAGTATCTATTTATAGTTAAAATTTGGGCTTCAATTTAGTCCTTGTTTAATTCTAAATTGTATCTTCTTTAGATTGAGTTTGTAAATTCTTCATATTGATTCTATTTGTATTTTGTTCAAATTGAGTTTGTAAATTCTTTAAATTGATTATATTCATATTTTGTTGTAGATAAATCTTGATCAAATCTTCAACAAACCGTCTTCAAATCTTGATAAAATCTTCTTATCAAATCTTCTTCAAATTTTGATCAAATCTTCTTTAAATCTTAATTAAATCTTCTTCAAATCTTGACCATATTTTCTTTTCAACTTGGTCAAAGATTTTCTTTAATTATAAATTTGAATCAAATCTTATTTTAGATTTTCATCAATTATAATTTTGAATCAAATCTTATTTTAGATTTTCTTCAAAAACATGAATCTTCTTTCATACTCTTTGAAGTCAAATATATTGTTCTCAAAAAATACTTGTTAACATCAAAACTCTAAATGTAAAACCAACTTGGTTCCAACAATCTCCCCCTTTTTGATGATGATAAAACTTGTATTTTCTATAACAACTTTTCTTTGTATTTCTTTGACTCCCCCTAACTTGGGGCTCCCCCCCTTTTGTCATCAGACAAAAAGACATTAAAGTGAGATTTGTTTTTTGCTTTTTTTTAATAACACGACTATAACATATTACAAGAAAATATAAAAACTAATTTAAAACTAAACTACTTTGAAGTGATCACAATATCAGTCAGATATGAAGGTAAGGTTTAGGTTTTTCTTGATGAAGTCAAACCTATCTTCTGGTAATCGTTTGACATATTCACCAAACCTATGAAGTTGAAGGAGTAATGTGGAAATGGTATAAAAGGTTTCGACATCTTAATTTTAAGAGTCTCAACCTATTACAGAAGAAGGAGATGGTGAAAGGATTACCTTCAATTCAATTCAAAGTTAAGTCTGTGGAGGTTGTTGTGAAGCTAAACAACCTAGAAAGTCTTATATGTAAGAACAGGGGTGCACCTAAGGGGGGGGGGTGAATAAGGTGTTAGACGATTTTTCTGTTTTTAGAGTTTTGTGAGATTTTCAACTGATTGTTTTAAGTTTATGAAAGCTTTGTAAAATACTGAAAATAAATCACAGAAAAACTTATCCTAGTTCCCCTTATAACCAAGGGTACATCCAGTCCTCTTGCACACCACAAGAGATTTTCCACTAATTGTTTGAATAAGTTACAAGTCTAACACTAAGACTTCAGTTACAAATTCTTTTACACTTAGCCGAAGATAGTACACCACTATCTCAGTTAACAATACTTAAAGAATCTACACTAAGTTCTTCAAGTGATACAATAACTTTAATTGATTTTGTAATGATGTTCTTAACTAAGAACAAGATTATAACACTAAGTATTATGATACTTAATCAAGCACACTTCCAAGTACAACTGAGAACCTTTCTTAATGATATGAAAATGAAAAGCATGTACTTGAAAATATGAAACTTAAGCTTTGAAAGTGTTTGATATTTTAGAAATTAATTCTCATATTAGTAAGTCAAAGGTTATATGTAAGAACTGAAGCTATAAAGTATTTATACCCCATAGGTAACACTTCAGATCAGTGGCAATTGTTCCCATAAGTTTTGATGAACTTATGCAATGATCCAAAACTGAAAAATTGCATTGTTTCGAAGTTGTATTCGAATACAGCCTCAATGTATTCGAATACACTTCTATAACGTTCAGTTTTTATTTAAAATTTGAACTTCGTATTCCAATACGATACCTCGTAGTCGAATACAGGTATGAGATTTTTGCCACTGACTTGAGTTGTATTCGAATACGCAAGGCTGTAGTCGAATACAAAAGTTCAATTTTAGCTATTGACTTGATATCTGTATTCAGCTATGACACTTCGTATTCAAATACAGATCTTCAGTTTTAGCTACGGACTTGCTATCTGTATTCGGCTATGACACTTCATATTCGAATACAGATTCTAAGTTTTTGCTACAGACTTACTGTTTGTATTGGGCTACGAGAGGCTGTAGTTGAATACATCTTTGAGTTTTGTCAAAAACTTTATATTTAAGCATATGTTTATGTTTTTAAATATTAAAAAAAAACATTTTAATGCATATGCTAACAAGAAGGTTCTCATAATATTGTATTTGAATTGTAGTTTGAATTAAATATCAAGTACCTTAAGTCCTAAGTTACCTAATATGAAATTGAAGGATGAGTTGAATTAATATCCTTTTGCTGTTTGAACAATCATCTTTTTGTCTTCATTAAAAATGTAGATCTTTATTCTTTTTCATTCTCCCCCTTTTTGATGATGACAAAATCCTTGTTGCTTGAATTTTTCAACGTCTTGATTTCTCCCCCTTGATATGTGCTTACTCCCCCTTGATATATGATTTTTCTCCCTCTTGTTTTTGAACTTATGTGTTGGAGGATCTGTAAAAATAACTAGCAACCAACAATATATATACACTTTTTCTCCCCCTTTTGACATTATCAAAAAGGAAGAGGATATTATAAATAAAGCATACACAATATAAATAGAAGCATCACATGATATCTAGAAGGATTTGCAATCAAAAGAAATAAGTTTTACAAAACCATGTCTAGTAATACATTTTAAAAAGAAACTAAGAGTTCTTGATTGCTGAGTTCTTGATGAAAGGATGTATGATGTTGAGTGATGGTTGTTTCAATATGTTGAAATTGGTTGCAGAAAGATGCAGTCATGTTTTGAATTTGATTAGTGAAAGAATCATTCAAGTGTTGAAATTGATCTGTGACGAAGGATTGAATGGAGTTAAGTTTGTCCATGATCATTCTATTTGAAATGATGTCTTCAGCATTTGCTATGTTGTCTGCTTTTGGTGTTGCCTTTGGTGCTACTGCTGGGCCTACTGCTGGTTCTGCTTCTTCTACAGTGTCATCTTGGACAGTTGATGGATTTTGTCCAATATCACCCTTATGAACATAAGTTTGAAGTGATTCACTCCATACTATTTTCATGCTAGGTAAAACACTTAAATCCAAAAAGTTGTCTTTGGTTGTTTGGTACAACACTTCGCCTGAGAAATCAACCTTAAAATGTTCTAGAATTCTTGTAACTTCTCTTGCGTAGGACAAAGCTATAGAATCTTTGGAAGCAAACAGAACTGAGCAGACAAAATAAGCCCAATTGAGATCAGCCCCTTCAATCATAAAAATCATAATTTGAAGTTCGAACTTAGATATTTGTGAGTAATTCCCGGCTTTTGGTACCAAAATATAACTTAAGAAGTAATGAAGTAATCTGTTGTCAACTGTGAGATTACTAACCCCATATCTTTGTCGAGCGAATTCCGAACCAGCCTGTGTTCTTTTTCGTTCCATAGTATCCTTATCAAATCGACACAGTGAGATATACGCATCGTATTTGGTAGTGTTTACCCATTCACACAAGTGTCCTGGACACGTTTTCTGACCTTCAAATGGTATGTGTAGGATTCTCCAATAATTTTAGTGTTTAAACTAATAAGCTTTCCTTTAACCTTAGACACTAGCCTAGAACCATCTTTTTCAAGATTACAGAAGAAAACCCTAACAAGGTCAGGATAGATGGGACCATTGTAGCCAATGAATTCTTCTAATTTTTGAGCTTTCAGCAACTCAGAGAATTTAAAATTAGAAAAGAAAGCTAACGTACCAAATTTTGGAGTTATTAATTTCTTGTCCGAGAAGTGGGTTCTGAACCTGTCAATTTCTTCCAGTGAGTGAAGTAACCGGGATAGGTCAGCCATATTATCATTCCTTCTTTTCTTTGAAGGACCCACTGCAGCAACCTTCGTTTGAGGACCTCTTTTTCGTGCATCCATATAGAAAGATGAAGTTTGACGGTTTTGGGAGGAATTTGTTTTTGGTTTTGATTTTTAAGACAAACTTAGATGTAATGAATGATGAGATGGAGGTTTAGAGATGATTGCATGTAAGTTTAGATGAAGTTTTTGAAGAGGAGAAACCAAAATTTTTTGATTGTATTCGGCTACTCACAATTTTTTATTCGAGAAAAAAACCTAAAATCTGTTAAAACCGTTTTTATAAACTCGAACTTGTATTCGACTACAGTTTTGATGTATTCGAATACAGATTTTTCTGGGTACATGTATTCGAATACAGACAGTTTGTATTCGAATACAGACAGTAAAAATTTCGTTTCTAAACTAAAATTTTAACCAAAAAAAAATTTAAACATGTATTAAAAACACATAGATATCAAAGAATCATATATTAATATTTTTGTAAAAAGAAAATTTAAAATTAAAAGCGATATGACTTACAAAGCATTCAAACCTTTTAGAGATCACTTTCATTTAGAATGCCCAGTTCCCTCCGTATTTTGTAAAATGATTCTCTAGGTAGTGGCTTTGTAAAAATATCCGCTAGTTGATTATGAGTGTCGACAAAGGTAACTTCAACATTGCCTTTGAGCACATGATCTCTTAAAAAATGATGACGTATGTCCATATGTTTGGTCCGAGAGTGCATGACTGGATTTTTAGCGATGTTGATAGCACTAGTATTGTCACATTTCAGAGGAATACATCCGAGATCAAGTCCATAGTCACATAGTTGTTGTTTAAGCCATAGAATTTGAGCACAACAACTGCCTGCTGCTATGTATTCTGCCTCAACAGTACTTAAAGCCACACATGCTTGTTTCTTACAAGACCATGATTCCAGGGCATTTCCTAAAATGTGACAGGTGCCACTTGTGCTTTTTCGGTCCGTTTTACATCCTGCATAGTCAGAGTCAGAATAACCATTGAGATTGCATATGCTACCTTTCGGATACCTTAGGCCAGCATTGGTCATTCCTTTTAGATATTTCATTATCCTCTTTACTGCTACAAGATGCGATTCCTTCGGATCTGCTTGAAACCTTGCACACAAACAAACACTAAACATAATATCTAGCCTACTGGCCGTTAGATATAAGAGTGACCCAGTCATACCTCTATACTTTGATATATCAATTGATTTACTAGTTTCGTCTTTATAAACATACATTCCGGATCCCATGGGAGTCGCACTTTCTTTGTTGCTGTCCATCTCAAATCTTTTTAATAATTCTTTACAATATTTTGTCTGATGAATAAAGATGCCGTTCTTAAGTTGCTTGATTTGAAGTCATAGGAAATAATTTAATTTTCCCATCATGGACATTTCAAATTCTCCTTGCATCATTAATGAGAATTCTTCACATATTTCATTTTTGGTTGATCCAAATATGATATCATCTACGTAGACTTGAACAAGTAAAGTATGATCATTTGTTCTTTCAATGAATAAGGTTTTATCAACTTTACCTTTTTCAAATCCATGTTCACATAAGATTTTACTCAACCTATCATACCAAGCTCTCGGAGCTTGTTTCAAACCATAAAGCGCCTTCTTTAATTTGAAGACATGTGAAGGATTTTTGAAGTCTTCAAAGCCAGGTGGCTGTTTGACATAGACTTCCTCATTGATATAGCCATTTAGGAACGCACTCTTGACATCCATTTGAAATAGTTCAAAATCCATAGAGCAAGCATAAGCAAGTAGTAGTCGGATTGCTTCTAATCTTGCTACTGGAGCAAATGTTTCATCAAAATCAATCCCTTCTTCTTGATTGTATCCTTGTGCGACCAACCTTGCCTTGTTTCGAATAACTATTCCATTTTCATCTAATTTGTTCTTAAACACCCATTTGGTACCAATGATGTGTTTATTTCCTAGATTTGGAACAAGTTCCAAAAATTTGTTTCTTTTAAACTGATTTAGTTCTTCGTGCATGGCAAGTATCCATTGATCATCTTTGAGGGCTTCACCTATTTTGGAGGGTTCTATTTGAGAAACAAATGCAATATTTAAGCAAGCATCTTTGAGATTTAGCCTTGTAGTGACTCCTTTGTTGATATCACCTATTATGTTGTCAATCGGGTGATCACGATGGGTTTTCCATTCTTGAGGAAGATCAATGTGTTGATCTTGTTGTTTTATATTGATTTTGTCCTTTTGAGTTGTTTGATCAACTTGATTTTCTTTGCTTATCTCGTTACTTATAACATCATCATCATCATAAATAATTTTATCCTCTTTCGAGGGGTTAGATTCATCAAAAGATACATGTATAGATTCTTCAACTATCAAAGTTCTTTTATTAAAAATTCTAAATGCTATACTAGTTAAGGATAACCAATAAAAATACCTTCATCGGCCTTCTCATCGAATTTGCCGAGATTATCCCTACCATTATTTAACACAAAGCATTTGCATCCAAATATGTGAAAGTGAGATATATTCAACTTTTTTCCTTTATAAAGTTCATATGGAGTTTTCTTCAGCATTGGTCGGATTATGACTCGGTTGGATACGTAACAAGCTGTACTTACAACATCTGCCCAAAAGTATTTTGGTAGACTTGAATCACTTAGAATAGTTCTTGCAAGTTCTACCAATGATCTATTCTTTCTCTCAACAACTCCATTTTGTTGAGGTATTCTTGGTGCAGAAAAATTATGGAAGATTCCATTTTCTTCGCAGTATTCTACAAAAGAGGCATTTTGAAATTCTCCTCCATGATAACTTCTAATTGATACAATTTTGGTTGCTTGTTCATTTTGGACTAGTTTGGCATATTTCTTAAATGCTTTAAATGCTTCATTTTTATTTTCCAAAAATAAGGTCCATGTGAACATTGAAAAATCATCAACTATTACTAGTCCATATGAATTTCCACCAAGACTTTTAGTTCTTGATGGACCAAACAAGTCCATATGTATTAATTGAAGTGGTCTTGAAGTTGATATAATATTTTTGGGTCTAAAGGAAACTTTAGTTTGTTTACCCTTTTGACTAGCGTCACATAATTTATCCTTAATGAATTTCATTTTTGGTAAGCCTACAACAAGTTCATGCTTGACTAACTTGTTTAAGTGATCCATATGGATATGTGCAAATCTTTTATGCAATAGCCAAGCATCATTGTTGTCACTTACCATAAGACATTTCATTTTTAAGGATAAATCATCAAGATTAATTGTAAAAATATTTTTGAAACGCTTACCAACAAACTGAATTTCACTTGTTACCTCATTTTGGATAAAACAATCATCTTTGTTGAAAATGATTTTGTAACCTTTGTCACAATGCTGGCTTATGCTTATGAGATTGTGTTTTAAACCTTCAACATAGAGGACATCTTCAATTGAAGGAGATGGAGCAATGCCAACCTTTCCAATGCCCAAAATTTTTCCTTTGTTGTTATCTCCATAGATCACATAACCTTTTGACTCAGGCGTTAGTGCTGAAAATTTAGTTTTGTCACCGGTCATGTGCTTTGCTTTGAACATCCAATATCTAAGTACCACATATTTGATGTACTTTGTGTGTATTCCTAAAAAACAAGATTTATAGTTTATTAGGTACCCAAAGTGCTTTGGGTCCTTGAAGATTAGTACCTTTCTTGACCCACACATAATGCCCTTGTGGAACACCAACGTTCCTAAAATGACAAGCATTAGGTGTGTGGCCATTAAGACCAAAATAGAAACATGTTGTAATCCTTTTAGGAAAACATGGTTTCTTTTGAATAGTACTCTTTTTAGAATAATGATGATTCTTTTGAATAGCTATTACTTTCTCATTTTTGGATTGATTACTTGCTTTAACAAAGATAGTTTTACTAGTACTTGGTTTATCAAATTTTGAGTAACCAAGTCCACTTTTATCGTTTGAATATCTTTGCATGTTAAGTAAATTTTCCAATCCAATTTGTCCTTTTTCGTATCTTTCGATAACTCTATTCATTTGGACAATTTTAAATGAGAGAGAATCACATTTATTGCATGTAGAATTCTGTTTTTGTTTTTCAAAATCTTGTTGCATAGTGTCGATCTTTTCATTAAGAGATAAAATTTGTTTCTTTTGATTCGACACTATTTTGTACAAATTTCTACATTCTATAAGTAGTTATTTTATAGCTTGTTGTGCATCACTATCTTCAACACATGAATCATGATTATAACAAGTATTTTTGCTACTAACCTCTTCTTCGTCATCTGAATGGTGAGATGCCATCAAGGCAACGTTTGTGCATTCGTCATTTTATGAATTTGAAGATGAACTTACTTCATTATCTTCCCATTCTATGTATGCCTTTTTGAACTCCTTCCTTTTGGTAGCATTCTTCTTGATAATGTTAGGGCATTCTGCTTTCATGTGTCCATGTTTTCCACATTCAAAGCAAGTAAAATTTTGATTTGTAGTGGGAACATCTTTCTTTCTGAAGTTTTTCTTTTTCTTGAATGTTCTATCGTTTTGAAGAAATTTACCGAACTTTTTAACAAGAAGAGTGATATCTTCTTCTTCATTTGAATTTTCTTCATTCAAAAAATCTTTTGACTCTATTTTTAATGCAATATTCTTTGTTTTCTTTTCTAAGCTCTCATTCTTTTCCAATCTTTCGAGTTCTATTTCATGCTCTTGTAACTTTCCGAAAAGTTCTGAGAGTGACATTTTAGATAAACTTTTCTTTTTCAGAAATTGCTGTCACTTTAGGCTGCCATGCTCTAGTTAATGATCTTAGAACCTTTAGGTTCAATTCATCATTAGTAAAACTTTTGCCAAGTGTTGTTAGGTGATTTGTTAAGTGAGAGAATCGTTTCTACATGTCCAGAATTGGTTCTCCTGGTTGCATTCGAAACATTTCGTATTCTTGAGACAAAGTGTTTAGTTTTGAACGTTTTACCTCAATTGTTCCTTCGTGGGTTACTTCAAGAGTATTCCATATTTCTTTTGTTGTTTTGCAGTGGGATATACGAAAGAATTAGTCCATTCCTAATGCTGATTGTAACATATTTTTGGCTTTCTTGTCAAACAATACTTTTTTCTTTTCATCGTCTGTCCATGAGGCTTTTATTTTTATTTCTTCATTATCGTTGATGACTGTTGTTGGAATATATGGACTGTTCTCTACAGCCTCCCATATGTCATCTCCTTGAGCCTCAAGGTATGCTTGCATACGTATTTTCCAAAAATCATAATGTTCACCGACAAAGCAAGGTGGTTTGTTACTGCTACCACCATTTCTAAAAACAGGTTGTGTGGAGGCCATGAATCGAGGAGCAAATTACCAAAACCTGCTCTGATGCCAATTGTAAGAACAGAGGTGCACCTAAGAGGGGGGTGAATTAGGTGTTAGACGATTTTTCTGTTTTTAGAGTTTTGTGAGATTGTTCAACTGACTGTTTTAAGTTTATGAAAGCTTTGTAAAATACTGAAAATAAATCACACAGAAACTTATCCTTGTTCCCCTTATAACCAAGGGTACATCCAGTCCTCTTGCACACCACAAGAGATTTTCCACTAATTGTTTGAATAAGTTACAAGTCTAACACTAAGACTTCAGTTACGAATTCTTTAACACTTAGCCGAAGATAGTACACCACTATCTCAGTTAACAATACTTGAAGAATCTACACTAAGTTCTTCAAGTGATACAATAACTTTAATTGATTTTGTAATGATGTTCTTAACTAAGAACAAGATTATAACACTAAGTATTATGATACTTAATCAAGCACACTCCCAAGTACAACTGGGAACCTTTCTTAATGATATGAAAATGAAAAGCATGTACTTGAAAATATGAAACTTAAGCTTTGAAAGTGTTTGATATTTCAGAAATTAATTCTAAGATTAGTAAGTCAAAGGTTATATGTAAGAACTGAAGCTATGAATTATTTATACCCCATAGGTAACACTTCAGATCAGTGGCAATTGTTCCCATAAGTTTTGATGAACTTATGCAATGATCCAAAACTGAAAAATTGCATTGTTTCGAAGTTGTATTCGAATACAGCCTCAATGTATTCGAATACACTTCTATAACGTTCAGTTTTTATTTAAAATTTGAACTTCAGATTCCAATACGATACCTCGTAGTCGAATATAGGTATGAGATTTTTGCCATTGCCTTGAGTTGTATTCGAATACGCAAGGCTGTAGTCGAATACAAAAGTTCAATTTTAGCTACAATCTTGATATCTGTATTCGGCTACGACACTTCGTATTCAAATACAGATCTTCAGTTTTAGCTACTGACTTGGTATCTGTATACGGCTACGACACTTCATATTCGAATACAGATTCTCAGTTTTTGCTATTGACTTACTGTTTGTATTCGGCTGCGAGAGGCTATAGTCAAATACATCTTTGAGTTTTGTCAAAAACTTTATTTTTAAGCATATGCTTATGTTTTTAAATATTTAAAAAAAAAACATTTTAATGCATATGCTAACAAGAAGGTTCTCATAATATTGTATTTGAATTGTAGTTTGAATTAAATATCAAGTACCTTAAGTCCTAAGTTACCTAATATGAATTTGAAGGATGAGTTGAATTAATATCCTTTTGCTTTTTGAACAATCATCTTTTTGTTTTCATAAAAAATGTAGATCTCTATTCTTTTTCATTATAAAGTAGAAGAAAGTAGAAGAACTTAAGCTCAAATTCCAAATTCATCTTAGAGTTCAAAGAGAGAAACACTTGTTCTAAGGAGAAATATTTTTTGAGCGTTATTTTCTTAGAGTGTGAGAGTTATTATTATTATTATCAGCTTTGTTAGAAGCAAACACTTAAAGTTCCAATCTTTTATATCCAACCCGATAGTGGTTTAGTTCCTTCTTCAATTTGGGGTTGTCAGGTTGTTAGGAGAAGACTTGGCTTGTAAGGTCAAGGTGGCTAGTTCCTTATCAATTTGGAGTTGTGAGGTTTTTAGGAGAAGACACGGCTTGTGTAAGACCCTTAAATTTAAAATTAAATTAATAGATTTAATATTAAGAGTATTTTGGAGAATAATTGTGAAATATTGAATATATGTATATTTTGTGTAAATAAATATATATAAATATTTATTTTGGAGGTTGAATTCAAATTAGTGGATGAAGGATAAATTAATTTAATTACGAGTAATTAAATTATCGGGCAGTTAATTAAGGGATTATCTGCTAATTGCGACGAAACCGGTTAAGTGCTGTAGGGTCCAGCAATATTTTATTATTATTTTTGATGAGGTGGCACATAGAAGTGCCTATATATGGACAAGAGAGGGCAGAGTAAAAACAGAAAGAAAACACTTCCTCCTCCATAATGCATGTAACAGTAATGTTCTCCTTCGTCCTACCATTCTCATTTCTATTTTCCGTTCAAAAAAAAACGAGTTGCTCAAAAGTGAGATTACTTGGAAATCCAAGCACCAAATCACCAAGTACCAAGAACAAAAGTTGTTCCTCTCCTCATTACGGAGCTAGAGAGCCCACTTTGGTAGCGGCAAACGCAAACGGAAACTTCGCCGATTTTTGTCGTAGAAACGTGAACGGGCGCAGAAACGTAACAGAGGTAAGGGGAACCTTCCACTTTCTATATTGCATTAGGGCTGTAAATGCATACTTTTATGGCATTAATAATGTTTCATTATTGTTTTTGAAGAAAAACTGTTTTGCATGTCATTTTGAAGGATGAAAAAGGCATTCTGTTGATGTTTTAAATGATATGTGATGTTGCTGTGTTGGTTGATATACCAACGTTGTTCTGTTTATGTGGGAAAGCTGGAAAATGTTTTGCATGTTGTTTTGGGGATGATCAAAATGCATATGTTGATAAAACTCTTGTGCATGTTGTTATAAAATGCGAAAAAATGCATTCTATCGAGGTTTGATGATGTGTGATGTTTGCTGTTTTGACTAAATACATCAATGTTGTTCTGTTTGTGTGGGAAAGCTGGAAAATGCTTTGCATGTTGTTTTGGTTGCGAAAGAATACTGGAAAATACTTTGCATGTTGTTTTAGGAATGCTCAAAATCCAAATGTTTGGAAATGCATGTTCTGTTTTTGACTTTGACATTCTGTTTTGGGTGATTTAAGCAAAACTGTGATGTTGTTCTGGTGTTGGTGATTCTGTTTCTGTTATGGTGAAATAGTCTGGTGATGATGATGGTTTAAAAAGAAAAGGATTTAAAATGGTGGAAGTGTTTTCTGGAAAATCTGTTGTTGATGAAAAATGTTTTGAGTTTAGGGGTTTCAAAAGAATAGTGATTTTATTTTGGTGTTGTGTTGGTTTTTCAAAGAAAAGAAATTGAAAACGTGTTGAAGTTTTCTGTGAAATTTCACTGAATTCGAAGGTGTATTCGAATACGGCATGAGTGTATTCGAATACAGCCTACAAAACTTCAGTTTTATTCAAATTTTTGAACTTGTATTCGAATACATGCCTCATTATTCGAATAAAGATAAGGGAATTTTAGCTTCTGACTTAGCCTCTGTATCCGGCCACGACCCTGTCGTATTCGAATACAGGACTGCAATTTTTGCCACTGTATTCGCATCTGTATTCGACTACGACAGCCTCGTATTCGAATACAGAATGCTGATTTTTCACTGTTTTTTCCTCTGTATTCGAATACAAGGGAGCTATATTAGAATACAGCTTGCTTTTTTTTCAAAAATTTCAGTTTTAAACAATGGTTTATGAACTTAAAGAGTTGGGAAAACATTGGGAAGGTTTGTGATGAATTAAAATGGTGTTTTTGAGATGGTTTGGGGTGGTGATGATGAGGTTCTGGAGTTCTTTATTGATGCTGTGGAAAATGCTGAGTTTACACTGTTGTAGCCTCTGTATTCGAATACAAGGAAGCTGTATTCAAATACAGAGTGTTGATTCTGCACTGTTTTAGCTTCTGTATTCGAATACAAGGAAGCTGTATTCGAATACAGATTCAGTTTTTCTAGAAAACTCAGTTTTAAACATGTGTTTATAAACTTTAAGAGTTGGGGAAAACATTGGGAAGACTTGTGATGAATTAAAATGGGGTTTTGAGTTAGTGTGAAGTAGTAATGATGTGGTGCTTGAATATTTTTGTTGATGTGATGACAATGAAATTATTTGGGTTGAGGTGATTTTGGGGAAATGATGGAAAGGCTGAATTTTGCTGATGTTTGCATACTGTTTTCAGTGAAGAGAAAACATTGCATGTCCATGCATTGCATAGTCAGGTGGTGACCGCGATGGGCCATAGAGTAATACGGTAACCGTGATGGTCCGCAAAGTTAAGTAGTAACCACCGTAGTGGGCTACAGAATGGCCGCGTGTTCGTGGTGGTCCATTCTTTTCGTGTTCAGAGTGGCCGCGTGTTTGTGGTGGTCCATTCTATCCGGGCTATGGAATGGCCGCGTGTTCGTGGTGGTCCATTCAAATACGTAAAACGTGCTAGTTTGTTGAGCGACTGCACGAGTAGGAGCAAGTATTTGTTTTGAGTCATTATTTGATAATGCATAGGAGCAAGTAGTTAAAGTGTCAAATCTTCTGTAAGTTGTGAAGTGACTGAAGTGATGATGATTTTGTAGGAGAGACGACACTACAAGAGCTAACGTCAGCCGGGAGGATAGAATGGCTGAAGCGATGAATAACATGGTTGCGTCTGTTGCTGCACAGACGGTTGTGAAGACTCAACGAGATCTGGAGAAGAGAGAAAGAGAGATTCGTGCTGCTGAATCAAGGGGACTAGAGGATTTTCGTCGTCATAATCCTCCAAAGTTCAAGGGTGATGAGGGTCCAGAAAGAGCGGACCAATGGATTCAAGAGATGGAGAAAATCTTTGAAATGATTAATTGTTGAGCAGCGGTGAAGGTCAACTATGCTACCTATCTGCTGATAGGGGATGCAGAGTATTGGTGGAGGAGTACGAGGCTACTGATGGGGTCAGCTCATGAGGAGGTGAACTGGGAGACGTTCAAAAAGAAGTTTTTGGACAAATACTTCTCGATGAGCACTAGAACCAAGTTGGGTGACGATTTTCTAAAATTGCACCAAGGAAACATGACGGTGGGGGAATATGCAGCTAAGTTTGAATCTCTATCAAGGCATTTTAGATTTTTCCGGTAAGAAGTTGATGAACAGTTTATGTGCCATCGTTTCCAAAATGGACTGAAGTATGAGATTCAAGACTCGGTTTTACCATTGGGAATTCAACGTTTCCAAGTCTTAGTGGAGAAGAGTAGAGAGGTTGAAGATATGAAGAACAGGAAGGCCAACAGAGGAGGTAACTTTAATTCAGGAGGGCCGAGCCGGATGAATTATCAAAATGATAAAGGGAAACAAGTTGCTAAGCCATATAACCGGCCACAGAACAACAATAGAAGCCAAAATCGGTCGGGAAGTCAAAATTTTGGAAGACAATTAGGACAAGGGGTTTGTTGTTTCCGATGTGGGAAAGAAGGACATTACGCTACTGCTTGTACCGTAAAGGATTCTCCCTGTTTCAATTGCCATAAGCCAGGACACTTTGCAAGGGATTGCAAGGCTCCGAAGGTGGAGCCAACTGTGAACGCGGCTAGGGCTACTCGTCCTACTGCTAGAGGCCGTGTTTATCACATGGGTGCTGAAGCTAGGGGTCAAGCTCCTATTTTAATCCAGCAAGATTGTGAGATTGTAGGTAATACACTAACTGCACTTTTTGATTCGGGGGCAACCCATTCTTTCATTGCTATGGACTATGTGAATCATTTGAATGTGTCTGCTTTACCTTTTGATTTGGTTGTTTCCACACCTGCTAAGACTTTGACCGTAAACTCTGCATGTTTACACTGTACTGTAAAGATTCAGAATATAGTTTTCTTGGTTAACTTAATCTGTTTACCCCTACAATCACTCGAGATCATTCTCGGCATGGATTGGATGTCGTATAATTATGTAGTCTTGGGATTGTGCTGACAAATTAGTTCTTTTTCCCGAACCTGGAGTCGTTCGGTATTTGGCTGCTAACAAGCTCGGAGTGTCACTGAGAGAAGGAACTCATGAATTTTTATCATTGGCTAACGTGGAGACTAAGATGGATGTGAGCATAGAAGATGTGGTGTTAGTCAAAGAGTATCCGGACGTATTTCCAACCGAAATTATAGGATTACCCCCCAGTAATAGAGGTGGAGTTCTTCATTGATCTACCCCCAGGAACTGGACCTATTTCAATTGCGCCGTATCGGATGTCGCCATTGGAATTAAGCGAGCATAAGGGTCAAATTGAAGGTTTGTTGGAGAAAGGATTTATCAGACCAAGTGTGTCGCCATGGGGAGCTCCGGTGTTGTTGGTTAAGAAGAAGGATGGAAGTTCGCGCTTATGTGTGGATTATAGGCAGCTTAACAAGGTAACTATTAAGAATCGTTACCCTTTACCACGCATCGATGATTTAATGGACTGATTGAGGGGAGCCGTGGTGTTTTCAAAGATCGATTTGAAGTCAGGATACCATCAGATTCGGGTAAGAGAAGGAGATAATCAAAAGACTGCTTTCAGGACCCGTTACGGACATTATGAATATCTCGTTATGCCATTTGGAGTTACGAATGCACCAGCAATTTTTATGGATTATATGAATAAGATCTTTAGCCCGTTTCTGGATAAATTCGTCGTGGTGTTCATCGATGATATATTGGTTTATTCAAGAAGTGAGAAGGAACACGGAGAGCACCTGCGCCAAGTTCTTGAAGTTTTACGAGAGAAGCAATTGTACGCCAATCTGTCGAAGTGCGAGTTTTGGCTAGAGAAAGTGAACTTCTTGGGACATGTGATAACAAAAGAAGGAATCGTTGTGGATCCAGCAAAGATTGAGACAATTCTCGTCTGGAAACAGCCTCAGACTATCACAGACATACGTAGTTTTGTCGGACTAGCAGGATACTACAGGAGATTTATGGAAGGATTTGCCAGAAAGAATCAACCGTTTGCATGGACGGAGAAGTGTGAGGAAAGTTTTCAGTTGCTAAAGGAAAAGTTGACAACCTCACTAGTATTGGTTTGGGATGTGTTGAGTGACCATAAAAGTTTGAAGTATCTGTTCGATCAGAAAGAATTGAACATGCGTCAGAGGAGATGGATGGAGACTCTCAAGGATTTTGATTTTTCATTGCAGTACCACCCTGGAAAGGCCAATATGGTGGCTGATGCATTGAGTTGGAAAAGTGTGTCAGTATCTTCAATGATAATGGCCAGACAACAAGAGTTGTGGGAAGCATTTAGAGATCTACATTTGGATGTAGAGTTTGCACCACGAATCTTAAAGTGTGGAATGATAAAGATTGCGAGTGGACTACTTGAGGAGATTGCAAACTTGCAAGATGACGCATTAATCCAAGAAAAGAGGAACCTGATAGTGCAAGGAGGGACAACTGAGTTCAGGATCGGACCAGATAATATTCTGAGATGTAATGGAAGAGTTTGTGTACCGGAAGTTGCAGACATGAGAAGAATGATTTTGGAAGAGGTTCATAAGAGCAAATTGAGTATTCATCCTGGAGCGACCAAGATGTAACAGGACTTAAGGCAAAATTTCTGGTGGCCAGGAATGAAGAGGGATGTAGCGGAATATGTATCGACTTGTTTAACTTGTCAGAAAGCGAAAGTGGAACATCAACGACCTGCTGGAATGTTGCAACCTTTGGATATACCAGAATGGAAGTGGGATAGCATTTCCATGGATTTATAACAGGATTGCCCAAGACAAGGAAAAAGAATGATTCGATTTGGGTAATAGTGGATCGATTGACAAAATCCGCACATTTCTTACTGGTAAGGACCACTTATAAAGTAGATAAGCTGATGGAACTCTACATTGCTGAGATTGTGAGGTTACACGGAGTTCCATCGAGTATAGTATCGGACCGTGACCCAAAGTTCACATCTCATTTTTGGGGAACGTTGCATGAAGCTTTGGGAACGAAACTGAAATTGAGTTCCGCGTACCATCCACAAACAGACGGACAGACTGAAAGAACAAACCAGTCCTTGGAAGATCTATTGAGAGCATGTGTGTTGGATGATAGAGGAAACTGGGATGAGGTGTTGCCATTGATTGAGTTTACTTACAACAACAGTTTTCACGCAAGTATTGGAATGACACCCTATGAGGCATTGTACGGACGCAAGTGTCAAACGCCTTTATGCTGGCATAAGGACGGAGAAAGTATGATTGTTGGACATGAGATGGTGGAACAGACTACAGAGAAAATCAAGAGAGTATAAGAGAAAATGAAGATTTCACAAGATGGTCAGAAGAGTTATGCGGACAAGTGTCGCAGACCTTTGGAATTCGAGCAGGGTGATCATGTATTTCTAAGGGTCACGCCTACAACTGGTTTTGGCAGAGCTATTAAGTCAAGAAAGTTGACTCCGAAATTTATTGGACCATACCAGATTACTGCACGAATTGGACCATTGGCTTATCGGATTTCTTTACCTCCCATATTGTCTAATATTCACGACGTATTTCACGTGTCGCAGTTAAGAAAATACATTTCGGATCCGTCACATGTAATCGAACCAGACACAATTCAACTGAAGGACAACCTGTCATTCGAAGTACTCCCTGTAAGAATTGAAGACACGAAGATTAAAAAGTTGAGGAACAAGGAAGTCCCACTAGTCAGAGTGATTTGGAATCCGACTACGGGAGACGCAACTTGGAAACTGGAGAGTAAGATGAGGGAACAATATCCTCAGTTGTTTATCGACATGTAGTTTCCAGGACGAAACTAATTTAAGGGGGGTAGTAATGTAAGACCTTTAAATTTAAAATTAAATTAATGGATTTAATATTAAAAGTATTTTGAGGAATAATTGTGAAATATTGAATATATGTATATTTTGTGTAAATATATATATATATAAATATTTATTTTGGAGGTTGAATTAACATTAGTGGATGAAGGATAAATTAATTTAATTACGAGTAATTAAATTATCGGGCAGTTAATTAAACGATTATCTGCTAATTGCGACGAAACCGGTTAAGTGCTGGAGGGTCCAACAATATTTTAATATTATTTTTGATGAGGTGGCACATAGATGTGCCTATATATGGACAAGAGAGGGCAGAGTAAAAACAGAAAGAAAACACTTCCTCCTTCATACTGCATGTAACAGTAACGTTCTCCTTTGTCCTCCCATTCTGATTTCTGTTTTCCGTTAAAAAAAAAAGTTCTCAAAAGTGAGATTACTTGGAAATCCAAGTACCAAACCACCAAGTACCAAGAACAAAAGTTGTTTCTCTCCTCATTACGGAGCTAGAGAGCCCACTTTGGTAGCGGCAAACGCAAACAGAAACTTCGCTGATTTTTGTCGCAGAAACGTGAACGGGAGCAGAAACATAACAGAGGTAAGGGGCACCTTCCACTTTCTAGATTGCATTAGGGCTGTAAATGCATACTGTTATGGCATTAATATTGTTTCATTATTGTTTTTGAAGAAAAACTATTTTGCATGTTGTTTTGAAGGATGAAAAATGCATTCTGTTGATGTTTTAAATGATCTGTGATGTTGTTGTGTTGGTTGATATACCAACGTTGTTCTGTATATGTGGGAAAGCTGGAAAATGTTTTGCATGTTGTTTTGGGGATGATCAAAATGCATATGTTGATAAAACTCTTGTGCATGTTGTTATAAAATGCGAAAAAATGCATTATGTCGAGGTTTGATGATCTGTGATGTTTGCTGTTTTGATTGAATACATCAATGTTGTTCTGTTTGTGTGGGAAAGCTGGAAAATGCTTTGCATATTGTTTTGGTTGTGAAAGAATACTGGAAAATACTTTGCATGTTGTTTTGGGAATGCTCAAAATGAAAATGTTTCGAAATGCATGTTCTGTTTTTGAGTTTGACATTCTATTTTGGGTGATTTAAGCAAAACTGTGATGTTGTTCTGGTGTTGGTGATTCTGTTTCTGCTATGGTGAAATAGTCTGGTGATGATGATGGTTTAAAAAGAAAAGGATTTAAAATGGTGGAAGTTTTTTTGGAAAATCTGTTGTTGATGAAAAATGTTTTGAGTTTTGGGGTTTCAAAAGAATGGTGATTTTATTTTGGTGTTGTGTTGGTTTTTCAAAGAAAAGAAATTGAAAACGTGTTGAAGTTTTTTGTGAAATTTCACTGAATTCGAAGGTGTATTCGAATACAGCATGAGTGTATTCGAATACAGCCTGCAAAACTTTAGTTTTATTCAAATTTTTGAACTTGTATTCGAATACAAGCCTCTGTATTCGAATACAGATAAGGGATTTTTGGCTTCTGACTTAGCCTCTGTATTCGGCTACGACCCTATCATATTCGAATACAGGACTGCAATTTTTGCCACTGTATTCGCATCTGTATTCCACTACGACATCCTCGTATTCGAATATAGAATGTTGATTTTTCACTGTTTTTGCCTCTGTATTCGAATACAAGGGAGCCGTATTTGAATACAGCTTGGTTTTTTTTCAAAAATTTCAGTTTTAAACAATGGTTTATGAACTTAAAGAGTTGGGAAAACATTGGGAAGGTTTGTGATTAATTAAAATGGTGTTTTTGAGATGGTTTGGGGTGGTGATGATGAGGTTCTGGAGTTCTTTATTGATGCTGTGGAAAATGCTGAGTTTACACTATTTTAGCCTCTGTATTCGAGTACAAGGAAGCTGTATTCGAATACAGAGTGTTGATTCTGCACTGTTTTAGCTTCTGTATTCGAATACAAGGAAGCTGTAATCGAATACAGATTCGGTTTTTCTAGAAAACTCAGTTTTAAACATGTGTTTATAAACTTTAAGAGTTGGGGAAAACATTGGGAAGACTTGTGATGAATTAAAATGGGGTTTTGAGTTAGTGTGAAGTGGTAATGATGTGGTGCTTGAATATTTTTGTTGATGTGATGACAATGAAATTATTTGGGTTAAGGTGATTTTGGGGAAATGATGGAAAGGCTGAATTTTGCTGATGTTTGCATACTATTTTCAGTGAAGAGAAAGATTTCATGTCCATGCATTGCATAGTCAGGTGGTGACCGCGATGGGCCACAGAGTAATACGGTAACCGTGATGGTCCGCGAAGTTAAGTAGTAACCACCGTAGTTGGCTACGGAATGGCCGCGTGTTCGTGGTGGTCCATTCTATTCGTGTGAGGATTTAACTTATGTGTATTTGGCCTGTGAGAGGCTAATACACGTGAAAGTAGCAGCCGTGATGGGTTGTAGAGTGGCCGCGTGTTCGTGGTGGTCCATTCTATCCGGGTTCAGAGTGGCCGCGTGTTCGTGGTGGTCCAGTCTATCCGGGCTACGGAATGGCCGCGTGTTCATGGTGGTCCATTCAAATACGTAAAACGTGCTAGTTTGTTGAGCGACTGCACGAGTGCTGGACTCTTGAGCGACTGCACTGGTACTGGTCTGTGAGCGACTGTACCTTGGTATATGTGAAATGTGCTGGTCAGTTGAGCGACTGCACTGGTGCTGATCTATGAGCGATTGCACCATGGTCTTGTTGGCCATTAAAGTCAAACATATATAAATTGTGCTGGTCTGTGAGTGACTGCACCTTGGTAATTCCAAGAAGTTGAGTACATGAGCATATACATATTGCATCGGGGTGGTTGACCGGTGGGTCACGAATTGGACATATGTTGATGATTGGAAATTGATGTGTGTAAGTACTTTATAAAATCTGAATTTCTGATGAATGATTGTGATTGTTGAAGTGATGGTTGTACTTACAACATGTTTTCCACATTAATTGGTTGCTGTTAGAAAAGGCATACATGTCATGAAATTTCAAAATGAGCATCCTTATTTATCATCATTGTTATATGATATGCCATGGATATGTTTGTTACTGTGATATAAATGCTATGTGTTAATTGTTAATTTCGGTCGGTGACCCTTTACTATTATTGTGGAAATTGGGCTTTGCCCTCAGATGATACCCAAACCCGTCCCCCCGACGGTTACACTAACGACGGAGACGTCGTTAGTTTCCCCTGATCTTTACGTACAGAATATTCGTGGGCAACGTAGAGGGACGGACAGCTGGGGTGAAGACGAGACTTGTGGAGGAGGCGGTGGAAATTGCTTGCTACTGTAGCTTAGTGCATGATCAGACTAGACTTTTGTATAGGGTCTTGAGTTTGGGAAATGTAATTGGTTATTTTGGGAATTATTGTATAACTTTTCCACTAATATTTTCCGCACTCTGATAATATTTTGGTGGGTCCAGGATACAGCTGTTGGATGTATCTTTATTTTGTTATGTTTTGAAGAATTAAATTCCCAAAAATAATTTACTTGATTAATCGTGATGTAATTATTTAATTACTTCTCTATTTTGGATTAGGACGTCGAACAACTTTTAATTTGAATTGATTTTAATTCTTTTGAATTAATCATTCTGATGTAAATTGAAAAAAATTCTTTTATTTATTTTGGTTAAAAAAAAAATACACTCGCGCTATCTTTTAAACTCGGGGTGTTACAGCTTGTAAGGTCAAGATGGTTAGTTCCTCAAAATTCTGGGGTTGTCAGACTTTTTGGGAAGACTGGCTTGGAGGGTCAGGTTTTTTGTAATTCAAGGTATTTGAATTAGTACATGAAAGCCTTCTGAATGAGGGGACTAGATGTAGCCAAGTTAGTGGTGAACTAGGATAAATCTGTGTCCAATTATTTATGCCTTCATTGTTTGCTGCCTCTGAACTCGGTTGCTTCTTATCTAAGTAATTCATATAAACCAACCAAACCTCATCAAATTAGCAAAAATTTATCAAATTTAGCAAACACAATTCAACCCCCCTTCTCGTGTATGAACCTTCAATCTTGGGATATGAATATGACCTTCATTTAAATCATCCATCTATTGTAGTTCTTGCTCTTCAACATTGGTAAATTTGCTGGAAAATGTTCATTGCTCCCTTAATTTTTTGATACATCCATTTTTTCCTTTCGAACCTGGATCTTGATGCCAATTTGTTGGTGAAAAACTCAATAATGCATAGTGGATTTGATATGCTCAAAATGATAAGCTTGATGAATTTACAAGACTCTCAGTTATAGAACTCACACACTATCTTTGAATGTTTCTGATACATAAGGAAATGATAAGCAATCAAATTTTATTGAATATGATTATGATTTGTAAGTACGTCAATTATTAGTGTAGCTTCTCTTATATACTAGCTAGTTGTAGTTTGCTAATTAATTTTCTTGTTAGAACCAAGTTGGTTTAAAGAACCATGACCTTTACTTGTTTTAATGATAACAAAATTATTTTGTGGGAACAAATTAATGCACTAATGTTCTGTTTTTGTGTGCAGTTTTTAGATCAGATTATTCTATACGAGTTTACACTGCATCGTTTACTCTTTTGGTCCTAGTTAAATGAACACCAAGACTCCGCTCTATTCTCCACATTCAAAGTCTGGTGAACGCGCTCTGAAACGTGCCTCTGGTGACTTTATTTTATACAAGAAATGTTCTAATGAGTTTGGCTCTGATAATCACAACAAGCATCAGATCTGTCTACCTCTGATAACCTTGACAAGCAAGTGATTGTCAGCCTATGATAATCGCATCAAGCATCTGATCGTCTAACTCTATTTATAGTATATGCTACAATGAAAGTCAATTATATGAATAGTCAACGCTCTATAAAGACAATGCTCTTAAGAAGACAAAGGTTTTGTGTATCATTTACTAAACACCCAGAATCTGTATGTGTCTTAAGGTCTATGCCACTTACTCTGATCATAGTATCTTTTTCTCTTTTTGTTTTCACATCAAGATTCACATAATCAATTTCAAGGATATCTTTGATAAGTTTTAATGGTGAATCAATCGTAGAAGATTTGATACGAAACTTCATAATACATATTGATTTCTTGCAATTAGGACAATGGCCAGAAACCCTGAAAATCTCTATAAAAGAACGTGTAACCCTTAATGAAAAGCACAAGAAACAACTTACCTCAATAAGCACAATACATTTATCTCTACACTCTTGCTCTTAATCTTTTGTCTTGGCTAAAGGTTACAAATATTTTATGAGAGTACAACATTGTAAAAACCCTTTTGTGAGTGTTATTCAAAAAACCCTTAAACATGTTCTTTTGTAACCTAGCCCAATTGTGGCTACATTTCCCAGGAGCTTGACTGCACTAAGCTAGAAGGTTGAGAAAACTTGAACATAGTCAGTTTGACTAGTAAGGGTTCAGTGGAAGTGTTATTCAGTTTGTGAATTAGTGGATTAAATCATTCAGGATGAAGGGACTGGAGATAGCTATTGTGTTGGTGGTGAACTAGGATAAATTGGCTGGGTCGTTCTATTTTTTTGTTTATTTGATTTGTTGTAATTTCTTTATTTTAGCCTTTTAAAACACTTTTAAAATAAAACACAATTGAAATCCCCATTTCTTGTATTTCTCGTTCTACAATTGGCATTAGAGCCCGATCTCAAAGATGAGTACTTAACTGTGTTTGAGTAAAGATCTGTGTTATTATGAATAATTGTACTGATGAAGTTACAGGTGGAGACATTAACAGGCCTATTTGATGGAAAAAGATTTGAGTACTGGAAAGATAGGGTCAAAAGTTTCTACATCTCTCATGATCCTGACCTCTAGGACATAGTCGAAGATGGCTATGAGGCTCCAAAAGACGTTGATGGTGTTGAAATATCTAGAAAGGATCTCAATGTTGATCAAAAGAAACAATACAAGATGCGTTATATCTAGAACTTTTATGATGAATGTTATCACCTTCAAAGAGTTCAAAAAATGCAGCAACAAAGAAACAACTAAGAGTATCTTTGATGCTCTGGTTCTCAACTATGAAGGAAATAAGTAGGTATAAGAAGCTATGACAAAATTACTTGGCAGGAAGTATGAACTCTTCTAGATGGATGAAGATAAAGACATTGATACAATGTTTTCTAGATTCCAAATTCTAGTTTCTAGATTGAAGGTTCTCCAAAAGGGTTTCACTACCTCTGACTATATAAAAAAGATCCTCAAAAGTCTTCCTAACAAGTCGGGACCAAAGGTAACAACAATTCAAAAGGCTAAGGATTTAAACAAACTACCTGTGGAAGAGCTAACAAGCTCACTCTAATCCCATGAGATTGAACAGGTTGATGATGAGTCTAAGAATACGTCAAAGTCATTGGCTCTCAAATCCCAAGGAAAAAAGACTAACTCCAAGACCTTAGAAGCAATGGATGACTCAGAGGAAAATGAATTGGTCTATCAAAGTGAACACTCAAATGATGAAGAGTTGTCCATTATCTCAAGAAAAACCCAATGCATGTGAAGCAATAGGAAGAAATCTTTCTCCAAAAGAGATTTTAGACATTCCCAAAATAATAGAGAATGAAGTGAAAAATTAAACAAGAAAAGAATCATCTACTATGAATGCAAAAAACGAGGTCATTTCAAATCAAAATGTCATAAACTTAAGAAGGGAAAATCCCAAAGAAAAGGCTTCAAGGCATAGAAGAAAGGTCTTATGGCTACATGGGATTGTAGGAACCAAGATGGTTTTGAAGAACAATTCCTTACTAGTTATGTTGATAACAAAAGGAAATTTGCGAGAACAATTTAATGTACTAATATTCTAAATTAAGTGTGCAGAAAAATAGAACAAACAGGTACATTTCAGGCACAAGCCTGAAATAAGAGGAAACAGAACAAATGAGAGGAGACGAAACAACACGATAAGAGTAAACGCACCCTGATGTGCATGCACTTTGCTGCCTCTGATGCATTCGTCCAATGTTAACTCTAAAATGCACAATCTAATAAGCCAACTCTGACTCTAATATGCAACATGATTCTGATAAGTTGCCTCTGCTTCTGAAAGTAATTCAACACAAACATATTATTGATTCTGCCTCAAAAATTTTGACTTCGCCTCCGATATTCACACACTATAAACTGATTTTGATTTTCATTCTTCTATCTTTGAAAAAGTCAACTCCTCTAACACAAGTCAACGCCTCTAACAAAAAGTCAACATATATGACAAAAGTCAAAACACCAATTTTCATTCTTGAAAAAGTCAATATTTTCTGACAAAAAGTCAACGAATCTGATAAAAAGCAATGACTCTGGAAGATGCCTATGTTCAAAAAAAGACTTGAAAAATTCTAGAAAAATTCCCAGTTAGTTACCTACTGATTGCACTGAATGGAATATTTGGCTTAGTATTTCTTTAATTAGGAGAAACAGGTTGCAAATAGACTTCACCACCGATAACGGTAATAATTTTCAAATATAAAGAAACGGTCAAAATTGAAACAACTATTCATCACACCAGTTCAAAGCATCAATTGAGATATGAACAAAATTGAAACAAGGTAATGTTTCAATTTAATGTTGAAAGTAAGATACATGTTTTAGAATTGAGTTTATAAAAGGAATCTTCTTTGTTGAAAGGCAACATACAAAACTACATTGAGCGAATCTTACTACATTTTTCACCAAACTACTTCGCAAAAAATTAAGAAAATCTTGAAAAACAATGTTTGGATAAAATTGACAACAACGTTGACAAACTTCGAACAAAGTCTAGACTTGGAGTTTTGAAGAACATTGATACAAAAAATCGATCCTACTCTAAACATCAAACACATTGTTCAACATCAAATACTTAGAACAAATGCAAGCATAATTATTATCACGAGGAATATGCACACATGGAACTATAGGCTAACATACAATCAGACTCTGACTCATATTGTGATGAAGAAGTAGAGGTACTTTCCAATTTATCTCGAAATGATTTTATTACTGCCTTAAAGGATTTTTTAAATAAAAACCAATCTATGTCTTTAAATCTAAAACTTTTAAGAAAAAGTCATATTGAATTATCTGAAAAACATAACCTTCTTGAGAAAGAATTTGAAGAACTTAAAAGAAAATAAAATTATTTCTAAGTAATAACAAATTTGAACCTTTAGAGGATATGACTTGTAATTTTGTCAATTATGAATTATCATTTCAAATTTTTTTGAAAATGGCATTGATAGAAGTAAGATGGCATCAATGATTTATGGTATCAGTAGTAAAAGAGGATTAGGATTTGATGAATATAACAAAATGCTCTTGGCACAATAAGCTCTAAAAAGAGGACATAACAAAATCTCTTGTCGCATGTTAAAAACAACGAAAAGTAGAAACCCTCAAGTTCTAACAAACAAGGACCCTATCAAATTTTGGTACCTAAAAAAAAAATCTTTCCTCTTGTAGATGTTTTCAGCAGCAAAGATGAAACTCCAACGATGGTTCCTAGACAGTGGGTGCTCACATTATATGACGAGCGAAAAGTCTGTGTTCCAAAACCTAATCATGAAGGAAGGAGGAACTGTGGGCTTTGGAGGAAGCCAGAAAGAAAAGATCATTGAGCAGGGTACACTCGTTAATGATTCCTTACCCTCCATTAAATTTTATTTATTTATTCAAGGTCTTAAACATAAGATGTTAAGTATTAGTCAATTAAGTGATAATGGTTATTATATTATTTTTAATCAAAATTTTTGCAAATCAGCTAGTCAATAATGGATCTGTACTCTTTACTGATCAGAGGCAGAATAACTTATACAAAATAAATCTTTCAAACATAGAAAAACAAGAGGTTAAGTGCCTCATGTTAGTTAATGAAGAAAAATTAATTTGGCACAAAAGATCGGGCCATGAGAATTGAAAATTAATCTCAAAAGTGAATAAACTTCAACTTGTTAAAAGGCTACCCAATCTTAAATTCAAAACAGAAGTTCTTTGTGAAGCATATAAAAAAGGAAAACAAACAACAAACTCATTTTCCTCTAAGATCTTTGTTTCTACCACAAAACTTCTTGAGCACTTGCATATAGATATCTTTGGGTCAGTGATAATCGTCTCTGTAAATGGAAAGAAATATGCATTTGTCATAGTTGATGACTACACTAGATGAACTTGGGTAAAGTTCCTAAGAAACAAGAATGATTGTCTTAAAGTATTTATTACTTTCTGTTAACAAGTGATGAATGAGAAATGTCTTCCAATTATAACAATTCGAAGTGATCATACAGGTGAATTCAAAAACAAATTCTTTGAAAGCTTTTTGCAAAGAAAATGTGATTTCACAAAAAATTTCTTCTCCTAGAACACCACGACAAAATGACGTTGTAGAAACAAAAAATAGATCTCTTCAAGAAATGGCATGAACCATGATCAATGAGATGAATGTTGTAAATGAAAATTAAAGATCTACATTTTTGATGAAGACAAAAAGATCTTTGATCAAAAAGCAAAACGATTTTAAGCAACTCATCTTTCATTTATTTTTAGGTAAAGTATTTGAGATTAAATCAAAATACATTTTAAAGTACAAAATTATGAGAACCATCTTCATAGCATATGCATTAAAATGTTTTATAAATATTTAATAACATAAACATTTGCTTGAAAATAAAGTTTTTACAAAACTGGAAATCCGTATTCGAATACGAAGTATCGTAGTCGAATACGGACTATAAATCAGAAGTTAAACTAAAGATCTGTATTCGAATACGAAGTGTCGTAGTCGAATACAGATTGCAAGTTAGTAGCTAATTTTAAACATTTGTATTCGACTACAGCTTTGTGTATTCGAATACAACTCAAGTTAGTAGCTAATTTTAAACATTTGTATTCGACTACAGCTTTGTGTACTCGAATACAACTCAAGTCAGTGGCAAAAATCCCATACTTGTATTCGAATACGAAGTTCAAAATTTAAATACAAACATACGTTATAGAAGTGCATTTGAATACACTGAGACTGTGTTCGAATACAACTTCGAAACAATGCATCTTTTAAGTTTTGAAACATTGCAATAGTTCATCAAAACGTTTGGGAATCATTGCCATTGATCTGAAGTGTTACCTTGGAATATAAATACTTCAAAGTTTCAGTTTTAACTCAGAACTTTTCGACTAACTTTTTAGAATCAATTTTCTGAAACATCAAACACTTCAAAACTTAATTTTCATATTTTCAAATACATGCTTTTCATTTTCATATCACTAAGAAAGGTTCTCAGTTGTACTTGGAAATGTGATTTATTAAGTATCAAATACTTAGTGTTATAACCTTGTTCTTAGTCAAGAACATCATTACAAAATCATTGTATCACTTGAAGAATTTAGTGTAGATTCTTCAAGTTTTGTTAACAGAAATAGTGGTGTACTATCTTCTGTTAAGTGTTAAAGAATCTGTAACTTAAGTCTTAGGGTTAGACTTGTAACATATTTGAACAAAGTGGAAAATCTCTCATGGTGTGCAAGAGGACTGGATGTACCCTTGGTTGTGAGGGGAACCAGGATAAATTTCTGTGTGTTTTTACCTTCTGTCATTCACAACTTTCATTTACTAACACATCATGATTAAACAAACTTAAAACAATCACTTAAACAATCTCCAAAACTCTAAAAACAGAAAAATTGTCCAACACCTTATTCACCCCCCCTCTTAGGTGCAACTCTGTTCTTACAATTGGTATCAGAGCAACTTTTTGGTAATTTGCTCCTAGATTCATGGCTTCCACACAACCTGTTTTTAGAGATGGTTGTAGCAGTAACAAACCACCCTGCTTTGTCGGTGAACATTATGATTTTTCGAAAATACGTATGCAAGCATACCTTGAGGCTCAAGGAGATGACATATGGGAGGCTGTAGAAAAGTCGTATGCAAGCAACCTGTTATCAACAATAAAGAGGAAATAAAAATGAAAGCCTCATGGACAGACGATGAAAAGAGAAAAGTACTGTTTGACAAGAAAGCAAAAAATATGTTACAATCAGCATTGGGTATGGATGAATTCTTTCGTATATCTCACTGCAAAACAGCAAAAAAGATATGGGATACTTTTGAAGTAACCCATGAAGGAACAATTGAGGTAAAATGTTCAAAACTGAACACTTTATCTCAAGAATACGAAATGTTTAGAATGCAATCAGGAGAAGCAATCCTGGACATGCATAAACGTTTTTCCCACTTAACAAATCACTTAACAGCACTTGGCAAGAGCTTTACTAATAATGAATTGAGCCTAAAGGTTCTAAGATCATTAACCAGAGCATGGCAGCCAAAAGTGACAGCAATTTATGAAAAGCAAGGTTTGTCAAAAATGTCACTCTCAGCACTCTTTAGAAAGTTACAAGAGCACGAAATAGAATTAGAAAGACTGGAAAAGAATGAGAATTTAGAGAAGAAAACAAAGAATATAGCATTAAGAATAGAATCAAAAGAATTAATAAATGAAGAAGATTCAGATGAAGAGAAAAACATCACCCTCCTTGTAAAAATTCGGTAAATTTCTTCAAAACGATAAAACGTTTACAAGAAAGAAAAACTTCAAGAAGAAAGATGCTTCTACTGCAAATCAGAATTTTACTTGCTTTGAGTGTGGGAAACCAGGACATATGAAAGCAGAATGTCCTAACATCATCAAGAAGAATGCTACTAAAAGAAAAGAGTTCAAAGAGGCGTACATAGCATGGGAAGATAATGAAGTAAGTTCTTCATCAAATTCAGAAAGTGACGAATGCGCTAATGTTGCCTTGATGGCATCTCATCATTCTGATAATGAAGAAGAAGTTAGTAGTAATACTATTTGTTATGATAATAATGATTCTTGTGTTGAAAATAATGATGCACAACAAGCCACTAAAGAACTACTTAATGAATGTAAAAATTTGTACAAAGTAGTGTCAAATCAAAAGAAACAGATTTTATCTCTAAATAAAAAGATTGACACTATGGAACAAAATTCTGAAAAACAAAAACAAATTTCTACATGCATTAAATGTGATTCACTTTCTTTTAAAGTTGTCCAAATGAATAGAGTTATAGAAAGGTACGAAAAGGGACAATTTGGATTGGAAAATATACTTAGCATGCAAAGATATTCAATTGACAAAAGGGGACTTGGTTACTCAAAATATGATAAACCAAGTATTGGTAAAACTATCTTTGTAAAAGCAAGTAACCAATCGAAAAATGAAATAGCTGTTCAAAAGAATCATCTTTGTTTTAAGAAAAGTATTATTCAAAAGAAACCGTACTTTCCTAAAAAGAGTCCAAAATGTTTTTATTGTGGTCTTAATGGTCACCCACCTAATGTTTGTCATGTTAGGAACATTGGTGTTCCACAAGGACATTATGTGTGGGTAAAGAAAAGAACTAACCTTAAAGGACCCAAAGCACTTTGGGTACCTAATAAAATATAAATTTTGTTTTGTAGGAATACACACAAAGTACATCAAATGTGGTACTTGGATAGTGGATGTTCAAAGCATATGACCGGTGACAAAACAAAATTTTCAGCACTAACTCTTGAGTCAAAAGGTTATGTGATCTATGGAGATAACAACAAAGGAAAGATTTTGGGCATTGGAAAGGTTGGCATGGCTCCATCTCCTTCAATTGAAGATGTCCTCTATGTTGAAGGGTTAAAACACAATCTCATAAGCATAAGTCAGCTTTGTGACAAAGGTTACAAAATCACTTTCAACAAAAATGATTGCATTATCCAAAATGAGGTAACAAATGAAACTCAGTTTATTGGTAAGCGTTTCAAAAATATTTTTACAATTAATCTTGATGATTTATCCTTAAAAATGAAATGTCTTATGGTAAGTGACAACAATGATGCTTGGTTATGGCATAAAAGATTTGCACATATCCATATGGATCACTTAAACCAGTTAGTCAAGCATGAACTTGTTGTAGGCTTACCAAAAATGAAATTTATTAAGGATAAATTATGTGACGCTTGTCAAAAAGGTAAACAAACTAAAGTTTCCTTTAAACCCAAAAATATTATATCAACTTCAAGACCACTTCAATTAATACATATGGATTTGTTTGGACCATCAAGAACTAAAAGCCTTGGTGGAAATTCATATGGACTAGTAATAGTTGATGATTTTTCAAGGTTCACATGGACCTTATTTTTGGCAAATAAAAATGAAGCCTTTAAAGCTTTTCAGAATTTGCCAAACTAGTCAAAATGAACAAGCAACCAAAATTGTATCAATTAGAAGTGATCATGGAGGAGAATTACAAAATGCAACCTTTGTAGAATTCTGTGAATAAAATGGAATATTCCATAATTTTTCTGCACCAAGAACACCTCAACAAAATGGAGTTGTTGAGAGAAAAAATAGAACATTGGTAGAACTTGCAAGAACAATGCTAAGTGATTCAAGTCTACCAAAATACTTCTGGGCAGATGTTGTAAGTACAGCTTGTTATGTATCCAACCGAGTCATAATCCGACCAATGTTGAAGAAAACTCCATATGAACTTTATAAAGGAAGAAAGCCGAACATCTCTCGCTTTCACATATTTGGATGCAAATGCTTTGTGTTAAATAATGGTAAGGACAATCTCGGCAAATTCGATGAAAAGGCCGATGAAGGTATTTTTATTGGTTATTCCTTAACTAGTAAAGCATTTAGAATTTTTAATAAAAGAACTTTGATAGTTGAAGAATCTATACATGTATCTTTTGATGAAACTAACCCCTCGAAAGAGGATAGAATTATTTATGATAATGATGATGAGACAAGTACAGAAAATCAAGTTGATCAAACCACTCAAACACACGAAATCAACATAGAACAACTAGATCAACACACTGATCTTCCTCAAGAATGGAAAACCCATTGTGATCACCCGATTGACAACATAATAGGTGATAATAACAAAGGAGTCACTACAAGGCTGAATCTCAAAGATGCTTGTTTAAATATGGCATTTGTTTCTCAAATAGAACCCTCCAAAATCGGTGAAACCCTCAAAGATGATCAATGGATACTTGCCATGCATGAATTAAATCAGTTTGAAAGAAACAAAGTTTGGGAACTTGTTCCAAATCTAGGAAATAAACACATCATTGGTACCAAATGGGTGTTTAAGAACAAATTAGATGAAAATGGAATAGTTATCTGAAACAAGGCAAGATTGGTTGCACAAGGATACAATCAAGAAGAAGGGATTGATTTTGATGAAACATTTGCTCGAGTAGCAAGATTAGAAGCAATCCGACTACTACTTGCTTATGCTTGCTCTATGGGTTTTGAACTATTTCAAATGGATGTCAAGAGTGCATTCCTAAATGGCTATATTAATGAGGAAGTCTATGTCAAACAGCCACCTGGGTTTGAAGACTTCAAAAATCCTTCACATGTCTTCAAATTAAAGAAGGCGCTTTATGGTTTGAAATAAGCTCCGAGAGCTTGGTATGATAGGTTGAGTAAAATCTTATGTGAACATGGATTTGAAAAAAGTAAAGTTGATAAAACCTTATTCATTGAAAGAACAAATGATCATACTTTACTTGTTCAAGTCTACGTAGATGATATCATATTTGGATCAACCAAAAATGAAATATGTGAAGAATTCTCATTAATGATGCAAGGAGAATTTGAAATGTCCATGATGGGAAAATTAAATTATTTCCTAGGACTTCAAATCAAGCAACTTCAGAATGCCATCTTTATTCATCAGTCAAAATACTGTAAAGAATTACTAAAAAGATTTGAGATGGACAGCAGTAAAGAAAGTGAAACTCCCATGGGATCTGGAATGTATGTTGATAGAGACGAAACTGGTAAATCAATTGATATATCCAGGTATAGAGGTATGATTGGGTCTCTCTTATATCTAACGGCCAGAAGGCCAGATATTATGTTTAGTGTTTGTTTATGTGCAAGGTTTCAGGAAGATCCAAAGGAATCACATCTGGTAGCAGTAAAGAGGATAATGAAATATCTAAAAGGAACAACCAATGCTGGCCTATGGTATCCAAAAGGTAGCATATGCAATCTCATTGGTTATTCTGACTCTGACTATGCAGGTTGTATGACGGACCAAAAAAGCACAAGTGGCACCTGTCACATTCTGGGAAATGCACTAGTATCATAGTCTTGTAAGAAACAAGCATGTGTGGCATTAAGTACTGCAGAGGCAGAATACATAGCAGCAGGCAGTTGTTGTGCGCAAATCCTCTGGCTTAAGCAACAGGCCCAACAGTAGCACCAGAAGCAGCATCAGAAGATGCACTAGAAGCAGCAACAGCAGTAGCACCAGAACCAGACAACATAACACATGCTGAAGAGATCATCTCTAACAGAATGATCATGGACAAACTTAACTTCCTACAATCTTTTGTCGCAGATCAATTTCAACACTTGAATGAGTCTTTCAGTAGTCAAATTTAGAACATGACTGTTGCCTTCAACACTAAATTCCAAGATCTTGAAGACAACATCACAAAACACCATACATTCTTTCATCAAGAACTTAGTGACCCAGAAAAAATTGACCATCTACATATTCCACCAAACTCAGATGATTAAAATAGGCTATTTACAGTTTTTGTTATTTGTTTCTACTAAGTTTTGTTATTTGCAAGTTTTTTGTGTTATTTGTTTCTGACTTTCTCATATTAAACTCTTAGTATCTTAAATTTGTATTACTAGACATGGTTGTGCTACTATTTCATTTAGATCCTCCTATATCATGTGATGATTCTATCTCTATTTGTGTATATTCTGTTTACAGTATCCTCTTCCTTTTTGATAATGTCAAAAGGGGGAGAAAAAGTGTATATATTTTGTTGTTGCTAATTATGTTGAACAGATCCTCCAACACTTAAGAAGGAGAAAAACATATATCAAGGGGAAGTAAGCACACATCTAGGGGGAGAAATCAAGACGCTTGAAATTCAAGCAACAAGATTTTTGTCATCATCAAAAAGGGGGAGAATGAAAATTAAAGATCTACATTTTTTATGAAGACAAAAAGATCTTTGATCAAAAAGCAAAAGGATTTTAAGCAACTCGTCTTTCATTTATTTTTAGGTAAAGTATTTGAGATTAAATCAAAATACATTTTAAAGTACAAAATTATGAGAACCATCTTCATAGCATATGCATTAAAATGTTTTATAAATATTTAATAACATAAACATTTGCTTGAAAATAAAGTTTTTACAAAACTGGAAATCCGTATTCGAATACGAAGTATCGTAGTCGAATATGGACTATAAATCAGAAGTTAAACTAAAGATCTGTATTCGAATACGAAGTGTCGTAGTCGAATACAGATTGCAAGTCAGTAGCTAATTTTAAACATTTGTATTCGACTACAGCTTTGTGTATTCGAATACAACTGAGACTATATTCGAATACGAAGTTCAAAATTTAAATACAAACAGAACGTTATAGAAGTGCATTCGAATACACTGAGACTATAATCGAATACAACTTCGAAACAATGCATCTTTTCAGTTTTGAAACATTGCACAAGTTCATCAAAACGTTTGGGAATCATTGCCATTGATCTGAAGTGTTACCTTGGATCATAAATACTTCAAAGTTTCAGTTTTAACTCAGAACTTTTCGACTGACTTTTTAGAATCAATTTTCTGAAACATCAAACACTTCAAAACTTAATTTTCATATTTTCAAGTACATGCGTTTCATTTTCTTATCATTAAGAAAGGTTCTCAGTTGTACTTGGAAGTGTGATTGATTAAGTATCAAATACTTAGTGTTATAACCTTGTTCTTAGTCAAGAACATCATTACAAAATCATTACAAAATCATTGTATCACTTGAAGAATTTAGTGTAGATTCTTCAAGTTTTGTTAACAGAAATAGTGGTGTACTATCTTCTGTTATGTGTTAAAGAATCCGTAACTTAAGTCTTAGGGTTAGACTTGTAACATATTCGAACAAAGTGGAAAATCTCTTGTGGTGTGCAAGAGGACTGGATGTACCCTTGGTTGTAAGGGGAACCAGGATAAATTTATGTGTGTTTTTACCTTCTGTCGTTTACAGCTTTCATTTACTAACACACCAAGATTAAACAAATTTAAAACAGTCACTTAAACAATCTCCAAAACTCTAAAAACAGAAAAATTGTCCAACACCTAATTCACCCCCCTCTTAGGTGCAACTCTGTTCTTACAGTAAGGCATTTCTGGGTAGAGGCAATAAATATTGTATGCTACATTCAAAATAGGATTTTGATTTAACATATTCTTAATAAAACACCTTATGAATTATGGAAAAATAGAAAACCCAATATTTCCTTTTTTCATCAAGATCTTACAGAACCAAGAACTGGATGGAAATATAAATCATCACATCCACCCTCTTTGATAATCAGAAATTCAAATGATCCTTTAAAGACAAGATCTGCTCTTAAGGATACTTATATGCTTGCTTACTATTTGAACTAAAACCAACCTCTATGGATGAAACCCTTTTAGAAAAATGATGGATTTTAGTAATGCAGGAAGAATTAAATGAATTCAAAAGGACAATGTGATGCAGACTATGCAAATGATAAAACTTGACAAGGAAAAGCACAAATGGAAATGGAAATTGTAATTTTCTTGGCAACAATCTGATATCATGGTCCTACAAGAGGCAAGGTACAATTGCTTTGTCAACAACAGAAGCATAGCATATATTTGCTGGTTGCACTTCTCAACTCTTATGGATGAAACATCAATTTGAGGATTACAAACTCTATTAAAGTAAAATTCCCATATTCAGCGACAATACTTTTGCCAGTTTTTAACCAAAAATCCAATTTTGCATTCTAGAGCCAAGCATATTAAAAGCAAACATCATTTCATCAGAGATTTTGTTCAATAGGGAGTTCTAGACATAAATTTTATCGACACTAATCATCAGTTGACTGATATATTTACTAAATCCCTTGCTGAAGACAGGTTCAATTTTTTTAAAGAAAATTTGGACGTTGTTTACATAATCAAATAAGTTATATTTGTAGAAAGAATAAAACAAGAAAAGGGGGGATTGAATAATAAACGTGATAAAGCAAAATCAAGTAGAAAGATAAAGAGAAAAAACACAAACCAATTTATTCTGATTCACCATCAACACAATAGTTACATTCACTCCCTTAACTTTGAAGGATTTAATACAATACTCACCCAAAGTATCACATGTCCCCTGAACACCTTCTAGTCAATTTGATTGTGTTCAAGTCTTCTCAACCTTCTAGCTTAGTACAATTAAGTTGTTAAGGATACTGGGATCAGTTTCAAAGAGGGTTTAATATGGTTTTATGAAAATCTCTCACAAAGAGAATGTTTAAAAGTATGCTCTTAAAATGTGTTTTAGGTTTCTGAGCACTTAGAGCTAATACAAGAATTTTCACGAGTACTATGTATAACGAAAATAAGCTTATTGTCTTGTTTTGCAGTGAAGATCACAAGTCCTGTTGTAGAGAGACATCTAGCCATTGGGGTTTCTGAACGTTGTTGTGATTGCATGAAATCGACGTGCAAATTAATGACTTGTATTGAATCTTTAGAGATCTTGAATCAACATTAATAACTTTTCCAAATATATCTTTGTAATTGATTATGTGTATCTTGATAGTAAAGGCAAGAAAACCAGAGGATGACATTTTTAGTGAATGTCATGCATTTCTTCAGCCATAGGATAAATCCAACTTTCATGAGTAGCAGATGTTGGAATGTTGACTTCTTTAAAGTTTTGAGCTCAAATATTTGACTTAAAAAAATTGATTTTTTATCAGAGCCTTGACTTGAAGTGTTTGCCATATGGTCAACTAGTTTACAAGAATTATCAGACGCAAAATCATCAAAGGGAGCTTGTAATATCATATTTAGTAAAGGCGCATTGAGAGCGTGGTTAACAAAGCCAGACTCAACTTTAACAGATTCTCCAAAACATTGTCATGATTGCCTTGTTTATATTCTCTTTTCATTAGAGGACGCAACATAAAGACTTTAAAGTTCCTCACAAGGATCTGCAGACTTAATTAAGTTTATTAATGCATTAAATTCTTCCCACAAAAGAATTTTTGTTATCATCAAAACCATTAAGGTTCGTTGTTCTCAAAGTAATTTGGTTATAACAATCTCCCTTCTTTTGATGATGACAAACATCTATTTTTGTCAACAATTTTTCTATTTAATAATATAATGCATGCAACACTATTCAAAGTAATTCAAAATAGAGTTTCTCCTTAATATTATCATGTTTAAAAGAAAGAGAGTGATATATAGTAGAGGTGTTCATGATGCAGTTTGAGATCGGTTTTAAGGGAAAAAGTCATCTGATACAAAGACTAAAATACTCGTTGTTCGGTTTGGTTTGGATGCAACTCAACAAACAGGATGATCCAAATTAAAGCAGTTTCAATTGGGTAGATTTAAGGTGGATCCAACTTATAATTTGTAATATATTCAAAAAACGACACATGAATACGATTTTTTACTGACAAAAACCCGTGCTCAAAATAAAATGGAAAAATAGATTACATTATTATAAAATTACATTCCTGTAACAAGTTTAAAGCAAAATATGATATATATATATATATATATAATATTAAAAATTAATATTATAAAATAACATATATCAATTATGTTTAAATTTTATGAAATAGTAATCAAAGTATATCAAACTAAACAAATAAGTATTACTAAAAAGTAATTGAAACTAACAAACAATAGTTTAATACAACATCTCATACTAATAAAAATAAATAAGTATTGAAATTTAAATATGCTGTTTGGTTCGGTTTATAAAAATAAATCCAAAATTTGATCCGATCCAAGCGGTTTTGACAAAAGATGATTCAAACACATTCGATAATACTCGGATTTGTGTGGTTTTCAGTTTTTTTTATCGGTTTTTGTTTTTTCTGTGGATTGGTTTGGATGTGAATACCCCTAATATATAGTATTTTGACAAGGGAGATTTAAAATTAGAATTTGGAAAACATAAAGTAATCATTCTCAAAACATATACTCCCTTTTTGTCATCAGAGAAAAAAAGTGGAACAAATAATGTAAAAGCACATAAAAAGAGTTAATAGAAGAGATAAAAAAAATTGACATTTTTGTTGGAACCAAGTCGATTTAATGAAGTAAGCCCCTCACTTGTTCTGATGATAACAAAATCGTTTATGGGAACAATTTAATGCTCTGACGTTGAACTTAACTGTGTAGGTTTAAATTCATATGTTTAGTCAATAGACTCAACGTATCCTCTAATAACTAGACGAAGACAAAGATACAACACATATTTCCCACTTATCTCTAAGTCTGATATGCAAATTAGTGTTGCTTGCAGTGCCTCTGATAGTGAAAAACAATGTCGCAACTCTTTTGTTTCTGATGAGCTCAACGTGGATTCTTATAGTCGTCCTCTAATAAGCGTGACAAGAATACGTCTACTTCTGCCTCTGATAAGCGTGACAATAATTCGTCTACCTCTGAAAAGCGTGACACGAATTCTTCTGCCTCTAACAAGCATGACAAGAATTCTTCCGCCTCTGACAAGTGTGACAAGAATTCTTCTGCCATTGCCTCTAATAATCATATGAAGCACATGATCGTCAGACTCTGAACTTTCATCCTCTTATAAAGTCAGCGCTCTAAGGTCAAAGCAATTTTTGCGCATCCTCTGATACACATCCTGAATCAGCTACTTGTCTAAAGATCTTACGACACTCTCTAATCATTGTTCCCTATGTTTCCCAACTGTTTCAAAAAAACATGCTGGATCAGTACAAGATATGTCTTTTCAGGAAAGTCTCTCTGTCAAATCAATTCCACAAATATACGATGCAAAAGTTCCTAGATATCCTAATTTTTTGCAATTAGTACAAATGTCTGAAACCCTAATTGTACTCTATAAAGGACGTGCCTCCCTCAACAAACAAAGACACAACAATAAACAATACACAACATACAAGCAACAAGCGATAACCACATCTGTACTCTTGATTCATTCTTTTTAGTGCTAAGAAAATTTTCTGAAAGAAAAAATTTGTAAACAGTATTTATGAGAGCTTATTCTGATAAACCTCAAAATCTTTTTGTTGTAACCTAGCCTAGTAGCAACTACCTTCCTCTATAGCTTGACTGTACTAAGCTAGAAGGTTGCGAAGATTAAACATAGTTAGTGTGACTGATAGGTGTTCAAGTGTAATTTTGATTCAATGATAATTTAGTTGATCAAATCCTTTAGGTTGAATGGACTAGACGTAGCTACCATGTTGGTGGTGAACCAAGATAAATTGATGTGTCTTTTTGCCTTGTTTGCAGCCTGTGCATTATCTTCCTTACTTTATGTATAGTGGTGCAAATTTAAAAAAAAACACAATTCAACCCCCCTCCATTTTATGTGTTCTTTTCGTTCTATAATTGGCATAAGAGCTCAGTCTCAAAGTTGAGAACCTAACCGTGTTTGAGTAAAGATCTTTGTCTCTTATGGCTAACTGTTGTGAAGAAGTTACAGATGGAAACATTAACAAACCTCCTCTGTTTGATGGGGAGATATTCGAGTACTAGAAAGACAAACTCAAAAGTTTCTTTATCTTTCACAATCCTTAACATTGTGGCATAGTGGAATATGGATGTGAAGCTCTTAAAGATGTTGATGGTACTGAAATATTGAGAAACAACTTCGATGGTGATAAAAATAAACAATAAAAAATGTATCATAAAGCCAAAACCTTCACGATGAATGCTATCACGTTTAAAGAGTCAAAGGTTTTTAACTACGAAGGAAGCAAATAGGCACAAGAAGAGAAAGCTAATTTTCTCATCAGAAATTATGAACTATTTCAGATGGAAGAAGATGAATACATTGAAAAAATGTTTTCTAGATTCCAAACTCTGGTTTCTGGAGTGAAAGTTCTCCAGTAGCGCTACATTACTGTTGGCAATGTCCAAATCAGAAGTTTTCCCAGCAAGTAGAGACCTAATATAATCGATATTCAAGAAGCCAAGGATCCAAACAAACTGCTTCTAGAAGAGTTAATGTCATCAAATTGAAAAATTCTTGGCAAAGAGTGCCATTAGTAGCTCCAAAAGTAATGTCATAAACATAAATTTGAATAATAAGAATGTTATCTCCTGTTGATTTTGCAAAACAAATGTATTAGCTACTTGTCCTCTTTCAAAGTTATTTTTTAGTAAGCAATTACTAAGTTTATCATACCATGCCCTAGGTTCTTGTTTTAGGCCATACAGATATTTCCTAAGTTTAAAACCATGATTCAGAACTTTCAAAACATGAGGGTTGTTTAACATAGACTTCTTCATTTAACATCCATTTGAAATAATTTAATGTTATGATTAGCAGCAAAAGAAAGTAGGATACGAATAACTTCTAACCTGGCCACTAGAGCAAATGTCTGAGTGTAATCAATGCCCTCTTGATGATTGTAGCCTTGTGCGACAAGTCTTCCCTTGTTTCTGACTACTTCACTATTTGCATTCAGCTTGTTTTTTAAAACCCACTTGGTTCCAATAAAGTTCTTCTCTGGTCTAGGTAATAGATCCCAAACATCATTCCTCTTAAATTCATTTAACTCTTCTTGCATTGCAGGGATCCATGCATCATCTTGCTTTGACTTTTCAAGGTCAAGTTGTATTATGCTTTTGCTGAAATGTTCAAATTTAGTGATTCACCTAGCTCCTCTAAATTTTTGAGAACCTCCAAAATACTTATCTAGCTTTGATTTTTAAGATCAAGCTTCTTGTTATCCCAATAAACATAATATCAAAACAATAATAATATTTAAAGAATGATATAACCTATATTTCAACAGTTTTAGTTTCACTCTGAAAACCCTCTTATTTCTTCTTTTCTGGTTTTCAGATTTTGAATTTGCATAATCAAGATTAGAGGGTCTGGATAAAGGGATTTGAATTCCCCTCCAGGTTGTAGCCTTGATGAATTTGATTGGAGTGTTCAAAGAAGTCTCCTGATTTTGATTGTTAATCGGACACTTCTCTTTATGCTAAAGTATCAAGTTCTTCTGGTAGTTTTGGAACTGATGGTAATTCTAATTCTTTTGGTAGTTCCAATTTTGTTGGTAGGGGTTGGAACATAAACCTTTTTCCCTTCATATATTGCAAGCATCCATTGACCAGACTGAAGGTACAAACACGAGAAGGTGGGTCGAATTGTGTTTGTCAAACTTGAATTCTTTTGCTGTTTTGTTGAATGTTGACGCGAATTATTTGATGAATAAATAATCAGACTTAGCAATGGATAATAACAACATAAGAACACAACAATTTATCCTGGTTCACCATTAACTTGGCTACATCCAGTCCCTTCACTCCGAAGGCTTTAATCCACTAATTCAAAACACTTTGAATTACAACACCTGACCCTCCAAGTCAGTCTTCCCAAACAGCCTGACAACCCCATACTTTTGAGGAACGATAACAGCACCTTGACCCTACAAGTCATGTCTTCTCCTACCAATCTGACAACCCCAGAATGAAGAAGGAATCTCCACCTCTAATGGGTTTGATTACAAGGGTTTGGAACTTTGCAAATTTGCTTCTGGAAAGCTGATTCCTGCACTGTTTTTCTCTTTCGAAAACACTTAGCAAATATTGCTTTTGCACTCAAGTAATTCTCTCTCTTGAACTCTTGGATTTTGTTGAATATGAAGCTTGAGTTCTTGTATTTTCGATGCCTAATGCTGCTGCCTGAAGCCTCCTTTTATAGCTGCAATTAGGGCTTTGTCCAGGCATAAATTCGAGATAAATCCTGCTCAAATATCCTTTGAAAATTCTGTTGGCCAATCCTGTTTCTCTTAATTTCGAAACGTATCTTTTAGCTTCAGATTTTATTTGAAAATTTTGTTGACCAATCCTATTTCTCTTAATTTCAGACCATATCTTTTAGCTTCAGATTTCATTCGAATATCCTTCAAGTCTTCAGTGATTTTTGAATCAAATCCCCTAAATAGTTTGATTCAATTTCTATCAAAATTCAATGAAGTATTCTTCGAATTTCTATCAAGTCTTCATTGATCTGCATCGTGATTTAAATTCTGAACCGTATGATCTGCTGATTTGGACCAAGTCTAGACCATGTGATCTGATCTGTACCATTCTGTCTCATGATCTGAACTGTGTGATCTTATGATCTGGACCATTGATCTTCTTATCTGGAATAAGTCTTCTATTCTAGACCATGTTATCTTCTGGTCTGGACCATGTCTGACTTATGTTTGCTTCTGGTATAGACTAAGTTTCCTTCTGGACAATGTTTCCTTCTGGTCTGGACCAAGTCTCCTTCTGGACATGCTTCCTTCTGGTCTGGACCAAGTCTCTTTATGGACAATGTTTCCTTCTTGTTTGGACCATGTCTCCTTCTGGACATGCTTCCTTTTGGTTTGGACCATGTCTCCTTTTGGACTCTGCTTCCTTCTGATCTGGGCCAAGAATAATATCCTCTGATGATGTCATTGTTTCTTGCCTCTGATGATATCCTCTAATGTTCCGATTCTTGCTTATAATGGGATGTTCTAGTGATATCCTCTAGTATCGTCTGGAGGTATCTTCTGGTATCCTCTAGAAGTATCTTCTTGTATCCTATGGAGGTATGATGACATCCTCAGGTATCCTCTGGATGTATCCTCTGGTGATATCTTCTGGCTGTATCTTCTGGTGGCATTTTTATCTTCTGGTGACGTCATCCTCTGATGACATCTTCTGCTTCTAATTTGTATCTTCTGGAGGTATCTTCTGATGACATCATCCTCTGATTTTTCATATCCTCTAATTTTTCATACTTCTTCTAAATCTAAATATGATTTTCATAAAATACTTTTGTTAACATCAAAACTTTAATTGAAAGAACCAACTTGGTTCCAACAATCTCCCCCTTTTTAATGATAACAAACCTTTGTATTTTTTATAACTATTTTTCTTCCTTTTGACTTTGAATCCCCCTAAGACTAAGCTCCAAATTTTATTTTTCTCCCCCTATGTCTAATGCCCTAGATACTTTATCAAATACATCTTCTCCCCCTTTGTCATCAGACAAAAAGGATTGAAGAAATAAAGGAGATCATCTGAATTTTTTTTTATCTTCTGCTCTTTTTTTTGTAAAAACAATACACGAAAATAATAATAATAAAACATAGTAAAAACATAACTGAAATTTAAAGACTTACATTTTTGATGAAGACAAAAAGATCCTTGATAAAAAAGAAGAAGGATTAATAAGCAACTTATTTATTCATTTATATTAAGGTAAAAGTATTTTGATATTAAATCAAAACACAGTTTAAAAGTACAATATTATGAGAACCTTCTGAGCATATGCATTAAAATGTTTTTATGAAAATAATTAATGACTTAAACATGTTGAAAATAAAGTTTTTACAAAACTGGAAATCTGTATTCGAATACGACGTATCGTAGTCGAATACAGACTCCAAGTCAGAAGCTAAAACTAAATATCAGTATTCGAATACGAAGTATCGTAGTCGAATACAGATTGCAAGTCTGTACTACTTTCAAACATGTGTATTCGACTACAGCCTTCTGTATTCGAATACAACTTAAGTCAGTACCTATTTTTAAACATCTGTATTCGACTACAACCTTGTGTAATCGAATACAACTCAAGTCAGTGGCAAAAACCAGAATCTGTATTTGACTACACGATCTTGTAGTCGACTACATAGTTCAAATTTCAAATATAATCAGAACGTTTTAGAGGTGTATTCGAATACACTAAGACTGTATTCGAATACAACTTCGAAACAATGCAACTTTTCAGTTTTGAAACATTGCACATGTTCATCAAAAAACGTTTGGGAACCTTTGCCATTGATCTAAAGTGTTACCTATGAAGTATAAATACTTTGAACTAACTTTTTAGAATCAATTTTCTGAAACATCAAACATTTCAAAACTTAACTTTCATATTTTCAAGTACATGCTTTTCATTTTCATATCATTAAGAAAGGTTCTCAGTTGTACTTGGAAGTGTGATTGATTAAGTATCAAATACTCAGTATTATAACCTTGTTCTTAGTCAAGAACATCATTACAAAATCATTGTATCACTTGAAGGATTTAGTGTAGATTCTTCAAGTTGTGTTAACAGAAATAGTGGTGTACTATCTTCTGTTAAGTGTTTGTGAATCTGTAACTTAGTCTTAGGGTTAGACTTGTAACATATTCATACAAAGTGGAAAATCTCTTGTGGTGTGCAAGAGGACTGGACGTACCCTTGGTTGTAAGGGGAACCAGGATAAATCTTCTGTGTGTTTTTATCTTCTGCCATTTACTGCTTTCATTTAAAAACACAGCAAATATTGAAACAAAGTTAAAACAGTCCTTTAACAATCTTCTGATCTCTAAAACAGAAAAATTGTCCAACACCTAATTCACCCCCCCTCTTAGGTGCAACTCTGTTCTTGCAATAACTAGGCTATTGGTCAGGGATGAGGGTAAGGTTTAGGTTTTTCTTGATGAAGTCAAACCTATCTTCAGGTAGTGGTTTAGTGAATGGGTTAGCCCATTGATGGTCAGTGTCTACAAATTGGATGTTGAGTGTCCCTTTTTGAACATAATCTCTGATGAAGTGGTGTTTGATCTTTATGTGTTTGGCTCTAGAATGTAGGACAGGGTTTTTGGTTAGGTTGATGGCTGAAGTGTTGTCAAAGTATAAAGGGATGTTGGTCTCCATGATTTTGTAGTCTTCCAGCTGATGTTTCATCCAATGAGTTGAGAGCTGCATCTGGCTGCTGAAATGTATTCAGCTTCTGCTGTTGACATGGCAATGATGCTTTGTCTCTAACTTGACCAAGATTTTAGATTGTCTCCTAAGAATGTGCAGTTTCCACTTGTACTCTTTCTTTCGAGTTTATCTCCAGCATAATCAAAGTCACATTATCCACTAAGTTGGTATGTAGGAATTTTCTTGTAGAACAAGTGAGATTGGTAGTGCCTTTTAGGTATCTAAGGATTCTCTTAACGACAGTTAAATGGGATTCCCTAGGGTCAGATTGAAATCGTGCACATGCACATACACGAAACATAATGTCAGGTCTAGAAGCAGTGAGGTAAAGGAGAGATCGTATCATACCTCTGTAGAATTTTTGATCAAGTTTTTGGCCTGAGTCATTCTTTTCAAGTGAGCAGGTAAGGTGCATTGGGGTAGCCATAGGTTTGCAGTCACTCATCTTAAACTTCTTGATAAGCTCTTTTGTATATTTTGATTGATGAATGTATATACCTTTTTGACTTTGTTGAATTTGTATTCCTAGGAAGAACTTAAGTTCTCCCATCATGCTCATTTGAAATTCCTGTTGCATCAATTTAGAAAATTCTTGGCAGAGAGTGCCATTAGTAGATCCAAAGGTAATATCATCAACATAAACTTGAATAATTAGAATATCATATTTTATTGATTTTCTAAAAAGTGTATTGTCTACTTAAGTAAGAAGTTACTAAGTCTATCATACCATGCCCTAGGTGCTTAAGTCCTCTTCCAAAGTCATTTTTAAGTAAGAATTTACTAAGTCTATCATACCATGCCCTAGGTGCTTGTTTTAAACCATACAATTATTTTTTAAGTTTAAAAACATGGTTTGGAAATTCAGAACTTTCAAAACCTGGGGGTTGTTTAACATAGACTTCTTCACTTATATAACCATTTCAAAATGCACTTTTAACATCCATTTGAAATACTAAAATGTTATTATAAGCAGCAAAGGAAAGTAGGATACGAATAGCTTCTAACCTGGCCACTGGAGCAAAAGTCTCAACGTAGTCAATACCTTCTTCCTGACTGTATCCTTGTGCAACAAGTCGTGCCTTGTTTCTGATAACTTCTTTTTCATTTAGCTTGTTTCTGAGAACCCACTTGGTTCCAATAATGTTCTTTTCTAGTCTTGGTACTAGATCCCAAACAACATTCCTTTCAAATGCATGTAATTCTTCTTGCATTGCAAGGATCCATCTGTATCTTTCTTGTGTCTTTTTCAAGTTCTTTTGCATGCATCAACTTCAGGTTCTGGTAAAAATGCATCAGCTTCTGGTTCTTGTGAATCTGCATCAGCTTCTGGTTCTGGTAAATCTGCATCAACTTCTCGTTCTGGTAAATCTGCATTAGCTTCTAGTTCTGGTAAACCTGCATCAACTTCCTCTGGTTCTGATAAAACCTGCATCAATTTCCTATGGTTCTGGTAAACCAGCTTCGGTTTCCTCTGGTTTTGGTAAACAAGCATCAGTTGCCTCTGGTTCTGGTTAACCTGCATCAGCTTCATCTTGCTTTGAATTCAATACAGCCAAACCATTAATTCTGCTTTTGGTGGTTTCTGCTTGTTTTTGAAACCACTGAAATACTGTTTCTGTTGAAGTGTTTACATCACGTGGATCTGGTTTCTCTGAAGTTTGAAAACCGGCAGAATACTTGTTATCACAGTAAACATAAATATCAAACAATAATAGTATTTACAGCAAGATGTAACCTCTATGTCAATAGTTTCAGTTTTACTCTGAAAATCCTCTTGATTCTGATTTTCAGATTCTGAATCTGTATGTTTTGTGATTAGATGGTTCAGATGAAGGGCTTCGAATTCCCATCCTGGTTTGTAGTCTTGATGAATTTTACTAGAGTGTTTGAAGAACTTTCCTGATTCTGATTCGTCTCTTTCTGCTGATATATCAGGTTCTTCTGATAATTCTTGAACTGATGATAATTATGTTTCTTCTGGTAATTCCAGTTTTGTTGATATGTGTGCTTCCTCTGTCTGTTTTGATATTTCATGTTCTTCATACAGTTTTGGTTCTGATAGGCATTGTATTTACCAGTTCTTCTTCCACCAGAGTCACTTTGCTTCTCCTTGGTAAGTGTTGGAACATAGAGCTTTTTCCCTTCATATATTGCCAGCATCCATTGACCAGGCATCATTACTGGTGTTTCACTTTGGTTGCTCAGAACATCTGCAACATAAACAATTTTATCTTTTGGTACCCAAATCTGGTTGGGTCCAGGTTTGTTAGTCTTGAAAGGTTTCTTGTATTTCATTGATTTTATAATGGGACAAGACAATTTGGAGTGACCTTTATTAGCACAAACAACATATAAAACATAAGAAGCAATAGGTTTAGTTGCAATTACAGATTCAACAAATCCTAAACCTCTTTTACCATTGTTACTAACCCCATAGATCATAGAAGCATATTTGCTTCTTTCCATACCTTTAGTAATAAAATCTTGTAACACTTGTTCATGCATATCAGAATTACATACATTATTTGATGTTGAACAAAGATTACTTTTTAGAGTTAGATTTTCAGATTTAAGCTTAGCAATATTAGTTTTAAGAGTTGCATTTTCTATTTTACATTCTGCATTTTGATTCTTTAAAACATCAATTTCTTTGGTTAGAATTTTATTTTCTTCCCTTAGTGATTTCAGTTTTAAAGTCAGTTTGTTATTGATATTTAAAATATCATTCATTGCAATAATTAAATCAGATCGGGTAAATTCAGAAAATACCTCTTTTTCATCTTCTGATGATTCACTTCCAGAATCAGATTCTGTATCGGATCCAGAGGCAGAGCTTGTGTGAGCCATCAGAGCCAGTTCTATTTCTGTTTCACTTCCAGAGTTGGAATCCAGAGGTAGAATGAGTGCGAACTGTCTGAGCCAATTCTACTTCTTTTGATTCACTTCCAGTGTCAGATTTTATGTTGGATCCAGAGGCAGAATTGATGTGAGCCATCATGGCTAATTCTGCTTCTTCATCTTCAGAAGATTCATCAGAATCATCCCATGTTGCCATCAGATTCTTCTTCTTAGGTCAAGAATCATCCCCAGAGGTATTCCAATCTTATGATTTTTCCCTTTCTCCAGATTTTTACATGCTGACTTGATGTGCCAGGTTCATTGCATCCATAGCAGATGATACTCTTTTTGTCTTGTTCATCCTTTCCTATGTTGGAATGCTTGGAATACTTCTAGGGAAACTTCTTCCTTCTGTTTTGCCATATCTTCAGAACATTTTTGGTTATGAAGGCAATGTCTTCTTCTTCTGGTTTCTAATTCTTGTCCTCAGAATCACTATCTTCTGCTTTTACGTCTACTTCTGCTTTTAGAACTTTCTTCTGTTAGGATTTTAAGGCTAGTGTTTTGTTCTTCTTCTTGGGCTCATCTTCTTCCAGCTCTATTTCATGTGACTTGAGGGAGCTGATTAATTCTTCTAGCTTTAGAGTGTTCAAGTCCTTTGCTTCCTGAATGGCAGTGACCTTTGGTCTCCACTTGGTTGGTAGACTTCTAAGAATTTTCTTCACGTGGTCAGCAGTGGTATAGCTCTTCCTAAGTACTCTTAATCCTGAAACCAAAGTCTGAAATCTGGAAAACATTGCTTCAATGTCTTCATCTTCTTCCATCTTGAACAGCTCGTACTTCTTGACTAGAATGTTGGCCTTCGCTTCTTGGACTTGCTTGTTGCCTTCGTAAGTCAGAGTCAGACTATCATAGATGCTCTTTGTTGTTTCTTTGTTAGTGTACTTGTTGAACTCCTTGAACGTTCTGGATTTGTGATGCATTTCGAACATCTTCTTCTGGTCAGCATCCATATCTTTTTTGGGAACTTCAACACCATCAACATCTTCTAGAGCAATATAGCTATCTTCCACCAAATACCAAAGTTCGGAATCTTGTGAAAAAAAGAAACTCCTCAGCCTGTCCTTCCAGTACTCGAACCGTTCACCATCAAATAGAGGTGGTCTGTTGATGTTTCCTCTTGTAGCTTCTTCCTTGAATCTGGACATGTTAATCCCTTGGATCTTTTTCTCAAAAACTGAAAAGTGCTCAATCTTGAGACCGAGCTCTGATGCCAATTGAAGGTGCAAACACGAGAAGGGGGGTTGAATTGTGTTTGTCAATCATGAATTCTTTTGCTGTTTTGTTGAATGTTGATGCAAATTATTTGATGAATAAATAATCAGACTTAGCAGTGGATAATAACAACATAAGAACACAACAATTTATCCTGGTTCACCATTAACTTGGCTACATCCAGTCCCTTCACTCCGAAGGCTTTAATCCATTAATTCAAAACACTTTGAATTACAAAACCTAACCATCCAAGTCAGTCCTCCCAAATAGTCTGACAACCCCAAACTTTTGTGAAACGTTAACATCACCTTGACCCTACAAGTCAAGTCTTCTCCCACCAATCTGACAACCCCAGATTGAAGAAGGAATCTACACCTCTAATGGGTTTGATTACAAGGGTTTGAAACTTTGCAAAGTTGCTTCGGGAAAGTTGATTGCTGCACTGTTTTTCTCTCTCGAATACACTTAGAAAATATTGCTTTTGCACTCAAGTAATTCTCTCTTTTGAACTCTCGGATTATGTTGAATATGAAGCTTGCGTTCTTGTATTTTCGATGCCTAATGCTGCTACCTGAAGCCTCCTTTTATAGCTGCTCAAATTCGAGATAAATCCTGCTCAAATTTCCTTTGAAAATTCTGTTGGCCAATCCTGTTTCTCTTAATTTCGAAACATATCTTTTAGCTTCAGATTTTATTAGAAAATTCTATTGACCAATCCTATTTCTCTTAATTTCAGACCGTATCTTTTAGCTTCAAATTTCATTCGAATTTCCTTCAAGTCTTCAGTGATTTTTGAATCAAATCCCCTTCATAGTTTGATCAAATTTCTATGAAAATTCAATAAAGTCTTCTTCGAATTTTAATCAAGTATTCACTGATCTACATCAAGATTAAAATTTTGGACCATATGATAGGCTCATATAGACCAATTCTAGACAATGTGATCTGATCTGTACCGTTATGTCTCATGATCTGGACTGTGTGATCTTCTGATATGAACCATTGATCTTCTGATCTGGACCAAGTCTTCTGTTCTAGACCATTCTATCTTTTGGTCTTGACCAAGTCTGATTTATGTTTCCTTCTGGTATGGACCAAGTTTCCTTCAAGACAATGTTTCCTTCTGATCTGGACCAAGTCCCCTTCTGGACATGCTTCCTTCTGGTCTGGACGAAGTCTCATTCTGGACTCTATTTCCTTCTGATCTGGGCCAAGAATAATATCCTCTAATGATGTCATTGTTTCTTCCATCTGATGACATCCTCTGATTCTTGCTTCTGATGGGATCAAAACTTTAACTGAAAGAACCAACTTGGTTCCAACACAAACACCATGACTGATGTTTCAATTTTGTTGTTTAAAACATTTGCAACATAAACAATTTTATCTTTTGGTACCCAAATCTGGTTGGGTTCTGGTTTGTTAGTTCTTAAAGGTTTCTTGTCTTTCCATGTGGTTAGCACAGGACAAGATATTTTAGTATGACCTTTCTTATAGAAAATAGTACATAAATTATCAGAGGGAACAAATTTAGGTTCAGTTACTTTTTCTTGAAATTTTATTCCTCTTTTACCATTCCTACTAACACCATAAATCATAGATGCATACTTGTTTCTTTCCATTGCATTATCAAGAAAATCTTGAAATACATCTTCATGCTTATTAGAGTTACAAATTGATGTTGTACTCTAATTACTTTTCAAAGTTAGATTTTCACCCTTAAGTTCAACAATATCAGTTTTCAAATTTGTGTTATCCGTTTTAAGTTCTGTAATATCAGTTTTCAGAGTTGCATAATCTGTCTTAAGTTCAGTAATATTAATTCTCAAATTTTCATTCTCCGTTTTAAGTTCAGTAATATCAGTTTTCAGAGTTGCATTATCTGTCTTAAGTTCAGTAATATCAATTTTCAAAGTTGCATTTTCTGTTTTAAATTTAGCACTTTGATTCTTTAAAATATTAACTTTTTCAATTAGATTTGTATTTTCTTTCCTAAGTGTTTTTAGTTTTAAAGAAAATTTGTGATTAATATTTAAAATCATTTATAGCAATATTTAAATCAGATCGAGTAAATTCAGAAAATACTTCAATTTCTTCATCTGCTGATTCACAGAATCCAGACATGTTGAACGCTTGGATCTTTTCTCAAACACTATAAAGTGCTCAGCCTTGAGATCAAGCTCTAATGCTAATTGAAGGTGCAGACATGAGAATGGGGGTTGAATTGTGTTTACCAAAGTTGAAAACCTTTTGCTTATTTGTTGAAGGCCAGTTGGTTTTTATGAATTACTTGGATAAGAAGCATTCGAAATTAGAGGCAACAAATAATGAAAGCATAAATATTTGGACAGATAGATTTATCCTGGTTCACCACTAACATGGCTACATCCAGTCCCCTCATTCAGAAGGCTTTCATCCACTAATTCAAATACCATGAATTACAAAACATTTGATCCTCCAAGCCAGTCTTCCCAAACAGCCTGACAACCTCAGACTTTTGAGGCACAACACCACCATGACCCTACAAGCCAAGTATTCTCGAAATAAGTTGACAACCCCAGATCGAAGAAGGAACTGAACCACTATTGGGTTGGATACAAAAGATTGGAACTTGAGTAGTTGCTTCTAACAAAGCTGATAATAATAATAATAACTCCCACACTCTATGAAAAGAATAGTTACAAAATATTTCTACTTCGAACAAGTGTTTCTCTCTTTGAACTCTAAGATGAATTTGGAATTTGAGCTTGAGTTCTAATACTCTCTTATGATTTTTAATGCTCTTCTTCTTCAGCCATGAGTTCTAATACTCTGTTTGTATTTTTTTCAGATTTTGTTTGTAAATTCTTTAGATTGATTCTGCTCATATTTTGTAGATAAATTTTGATCAAATCTTCAACAAATATTCTTCAAATCTTCTTCAATTTTTTATCAAATCTTCTTCAAATCTTAATTAAATATTCTTCAAATCTTAATTAAATCTTCTTCAAATCTTCTTCAAATTTTGATCAAATCTTCTTCAAATCTTAACTAAATCTTCTTCAAATCTTGACCATATTTTCTTTTCAATTTGGTCAAAGATTTTCTTCAATTATAAATTTGAATCAAATCTTATTTTAGATTTTCTTCAAAAATATGAATCTTCTTTCATACTTTTTGAAGTCAAATATATTGTTCTCATAAAATACTTTTGTTAACATAAAAACTGTAAATGTAAAACCAACATGGTTCCAACAAGCTCATCTGCTATGAATGCAACGAACCATGTCACTTTAAATCAAAATGTCCTAAACTTGAGAAAGGAAAATCCCAAAAGAAAGACTTTAAGACCATGAAGAAAGGTCTTATGGTAACTTGGGATGACTCTGATGAATCATCTTATGTTGATGAAGAAGCATGCAAACATGCATCTCTGATGCTAACTCTGACTTTGAGGCTACTGATGAAGAAATTGAGGTACTCTCTGACTTATTCTAGAGTGAACTCATTAATATGCTAAATGAGTTTCTAGACAAGGATCACAAGAACCCAACCAAATTTGGGTACCTAAAGATAAATTAATCTATCTTGTAGATATCTTTAGCAATAAAGTTGAAACACCAATCATGGTACCTAGACAATGGATGCTCATGACACATGACGAGGGAAAAGTCTATGTTCCATGACCTGACCCTTGAAGGTGATCAAAATGGTAAGATCAATGGTCACGACATAGTAGGTAATGGATCTTTGGTCATGACACTATAGGTAAGATCATTGGCCACGGCACAATAGGTAATGGATCAGAAAGGTAAGATCATTGGTCATTAATGCATAATTTACAAAATAAACTTATCTGATTTAAACAAACAAGAAGTCAAATGTCTTATGTCTGTAAGCGATGAACAATTAATATGGCACAAAAGATTAGGACATGCCAACTTGAGGTTAATCTCAAATTTAAAAAGACTTGAATTATTTAGAGGTTTGCCTAATCTTAAGTACAATTTAAATGTTCTTTATGAGGCATGTATGAAAGGGAAACAAACAAAATCTTCCTTTTCTTCTAAAAATGTTGTTTCCACATCTAAACCACTTGAATTTTTACATATTGATATTTTTGGCCCTGTAAAGACTGCCTCTACCAGTAGTAAATAATGTGGACTCGTTATTGTTGATGACTATTCCAGATGGACATGGGTAAACTTCCTATAGCACAAAGATGAGTCACATAAAGTATTCACTACCTTATGCAAACAAGTGCAAAATGAAAAACATTTTTGTATAATAATGATTCGTAGTGATCATGGAGGTGAATTTGGAAATAAGCTTTTTGAAAACTTTTGTATAGAGAATGGAATTTTACATAATTTTTCTTCTCCTAGAACACCCCAACAAAACGGTGTTATAGAAAGGAAAAACATATCTCTTTAGGAAATGACACACACTCCATGATTCACGAAATAAACATTACCAAACACTTCTGGGTAGAAGCACTGTACACTACATGTTACATTCAAAATAGAATCTATATTAGACCTATTCTCAATAAGATTCCTTATAAATTGTGCAAAGGAATAAAGCCCAAAATTTAATATTTTCATCAGTTTTGATGTATTTGCTATATCTTAAAAACCAAAGACAATCTTGGTAAGTTTGACTCACAATCTCAAAAATGCATCTTTTTGGGATGCTCTAAAAGGTCTAAAGCTAGATTACTAAGGAATCAATCAGTGTCATGTTTGATGACAAAAAGCATTACCCTAAAAAGTCAAAGCTAGATGTAGACTGTAGATTTAAAGATTACAGAGGAATCAATTACTTTAGAGGAACTAGATAAAACTGAAGAAGTGTCAAATCCAGTTCAAAGTGAATTGGAGGATCCACAAAACATCTCAGATCAAGAGCATCAAGAATCCAAAATTGGATGGAAATACAAGTCATCTCATCCTGAAGCTTTGATCATAGGCAACACAAATGATCCCTTGAAAACCAGATATGCTCTTAAGGAGACATCTCTGTTTGGACTACTCATTGAAATTAAACTTACATCCATAGATGAAGCATTATCATATGATGGATGGATACTAGCTATGCAAGAAAAGCTAAACTAATTCAAAAGATATGATTTATGGGATCTAGTCCACCGACCCATAGAAAAGAAGCCAATCATAACCAAATGGGTTTTCAGAAACAAACTCAATGAGAAAGGTGAAGTAGTTAGAAACAAAGCTAGACTTGTAGCCCAAGGTTACAGTCAGCAGGAAGGTATTGATTACACTGAAACAAAGCTATCAAACTCTTACTTTCATCTACAGTATTTAATAAAATCACCCTATATCAAATGATCGTGAAAAGTTCCTTTATGTGTTTGCACCTGCACCCTTGTTTTGATTTTTCTTGAACTCATCAATTTTGCCTTTTATACTCAGGTTCACTCACTATCACTAACGACTCTCACAATTCCCAAATTTTTTTTCTTTGCAAACTGTTCAACTTCCCGCTCTCTTCAAACTCTCATGCTTTAATGGTGTAAAGCTCATCCTCTATTCCCTCATCTGCCAATGCAACCTACATTCCAACACTTCAATGCAACCTCGATCTACTTGAAATTCTCCATGGATAGAAAGTATTTAATAAACTCTTATTTTGGCAAACACAATTCAACCACCTTTCTATGTTTGCACCTGCACCCTTGTTTTGATTTTTCTTGAATTCATCAATTTTGCCTTTTATACTCAGGTTCACTCACTATCACTCACGACTCTCACAATTCCCAATTTTTTTTTCTTTGCAAACTGTTCAACTTCCCGCTCTCTTCAAACTCTCATGCTTTAATGGTGTAAAGCTCATCCTCTATTCCCTCACCTGCCAATGCAACCTACATTCCAACGCTTCAATGCAACCTCGATCTACTTGAAATTCTCCACGGATAGAAAGTCAATCTCGAAAATATATATATGAGACTGATTTTAACTTCATTGATATCCTTGTTGCAATAGGTTGGTTTGAGTACTTCAACCTAGGACAAGATGTTGCTCTAGACATCTTAGTAACAAATTTTTGGAGGTTTGTTGATGTAAATGTCGATCGCAAGGTCTCTAGTATTGTGCTCGATCTCCCGATCAAGATCCCTCAACAATCCCTAACCTCTATTACAAAATGTCCTAACAAAGTAATGGTTCAGGAAAATAAGGATGAATCAAGGGTTGGAACCTTCAGAATCAACAAGAAACTTTTTGACGACCCAAGGGTGAGTGTTGGAACCAAGATGGTTTTCCTCTTATGATTTTGATGTTAACAAAGGTATTTTATGAGAACAACTTGTTTTGACTAATGGATTCATTAAATGTGTAGCAATTAGAACCAAAAAATAAGAGGAATGTACCAGCGGAAACAACTACAGGATGCGAAAAAAGGAAGGGACCCGAGGTAATGACTAGAGGATGAGATTAGAAGAACACAAAAGCATATGCATCTGCCTCTAAAAGCAACGTGCCTATAATGGTTACGAAGACTGTCTCTAATGAATGACTCTGAAGTTTGGGTCTGAAGATTGCCTCTAATAACTGGGTCTGAAACTAGGTCTGAAGACTAAATTTAAAACATGCCACTAAAGCCCTTACGTGCCTCTAATGTGCACAAACTTAGCATGCCTTTAAAGAGTTTATATCAAGCTATCATTAACTCTCAAGAGATTGTTGAAGCAATTCATTTGAAGCTCATATTCTGCTAATCAAAATGCTGCCTCTGATATGGAGCCTCTAATGCACTGACTTTGATGATTCAACATTGCAGTTTGCCCAAAGACACTAATTCTAGGACACACAATTCTCCCTCTAACTTTTATCATATTTTCTTTTCGGTAGGTGTTGGAACAGAAACCTTTTTCCCTTCATATATTGCAAGCATCCATTGACCAGACTGAAGGTACAAACACGAGAAGGGGGGTTGAATTGTGTTTGTCAAACTTGATTCTTTTGCTGTTTCTTGAGTGTTGATGCGAATTATAGGGTGAATAATTGATCAGACTTAGCAGCGGATAATAACAACTTAAGAACACAACAATTTATCCTGGTTCACCAATAACTTGGCTACATCAAGTCCCTTCATCCTGAAGGCTTTAATGCACTAATTCAAAAACATTGAATTACAACACCTGACCCTTCAAGCCAGTCTTCTCAAACTGGCCTGACAACCCCAGACTTTTGAGGAACGAAAATAGCACCTTTACTCTACAAGTCAAGTATTCTCCTACCAATCTGACAACCCCAGATTGAAGAAGGAATCTACACCACTATCGAGTTTGATTACAAGGGTTTGGAACTCTGCAAAGTTGCTTCTGCAAAGTTGATTGCTGCACTGAATTTCTCTCTCGAAAACACTTAGAAAATTTTTGCTTTTGCACTAAAGTGATTCTCTCTTTTGAACTCTCTGATTGTGTTGAATATGAAGCTTGAGTTCTTGTGTTTTTCGATGCTTGATGCTGCTTCCTGAAGCCTCCTTATATAGCTGCAAATTGGGCTTTGTCCAAGCTTAAATTTGAAATAGATCTTGCTCAGATTTCCTTTAACAATACTGTTGGCCAATCCTGTTTCACTTAAATAAAAATCGTATCTTTTTAGCTTCAGATTGCATTTGAAAATTATGTTGACCAATCTTGTTTCTTTTAATTTCAAACCATATCTTTTTAAGCTTCAGATTGCCTTCGAATTTCTTCAAGTCTTCAGTGAATTTTTGAATCAAATCCCCTTAATACTTTAATCAAATTTCTATCAACATTTAATCAAGTCTTCTTCGAATTTTAATCAAGTCTTCACTGATTTTCATCATGATTAAAATCTGGACCATATGATCCTCTTATCTCGGCCAACTCTGGACCATATGATCTGATCTGTACCAATTATGTGATCCTCTGATCGCGACCAATTCTAGACCATGTGATCTGATCTATACCAATTATGTGATCCTCTGATCTCGGCCAATTCTGGACCATATAATCTGATCTGTACCAATTCTTTGATCCTCTGATCTCGACCAATTATGGACCATGTGATCTGATCTGTACTAATTATGTGATCCTCTGATCTCGGCCAACACTGGACCATATGATCTGATGTGTACCATTTTGTGATCTTCTGATCTCGGCCAACACTGGACCATGATACTTTAATTTGAACATTTATCCTCTGATATTGATCTTTTAATCTGGACATTTATCCTCTGATATTGATCCTTTAATCTAGACATTTATCCTCTGATATTGATCTTTTAATCTGGACATTTATTTTCTCATATTGATCTTTTAAACTGGACATTTATCCTCTGATATTGATCTTTTAATCTGGACATTTATCCTCTAATATTGATCTTTTAATCAGGACTTTTGTCCTTTGATCGGGATCAAGTCTAGACTCAGTCTGGATTGAATCTGAATTAAATCTGGACTTAGTCTTATGTTCTGGACAATTATATCTCCTGATCTGGACCAAGGCTGGACCAGTTTTATGTTATGGACCATGCTAGCTTCTGTTCTGGACCAAGTCATTTGTTCTGGACCAGTTATCTTCTGTTCTGAACTAAGTTTGGATTAAGTCTGGATTGTTTCTTATTCACGACCATGCTATCTTCTGGTCAGGACTAAGTCTGAACCAAGTTTGACTTATGTTTCCTTCTGGTCTAGAACAACTCTCCCTCTGACAGGCTTCCTTCTGGTCTGGACCAAGTCTCCTTCTAGACTCTGCTTTCTTCTAATATGGGCCAAGAAAGATATCCTCTGATGATATTATTTGTCCTTTGATGTTTTCCTTTGATAACATCCTCTAATAGCCTCTCGAGGTGTATCCTCTGGTGTCCTCTGGATGCATCCTCTGGATATTTCCTCTTGCAAAACCTTCTGGTGACATTTCTATCATCTGTTTGCTTCCTCTGGATGTATCCTCTGGTGGTGTCATCCTCTGATTTTGCACGACTTCTGATTTGTTCTTCTAAGTCAAAATACTATTTACATAAAATACTTTTGTTAACATCAAAACATTGATTGATCGAACCAACTTGGTTCCAACAATCTCCCCCTTTTTGATGATGACAAAACTTTGTATTTTTTATAACTATTTTTCTTTCTTTTGACTTTTACTCCCTCTAGGACTAAGCTTTATTTTGACTTTTTCTACCCCTAAATCTAATGCCCCATTTTTGATAGGTTTGAAGGAAGAAACGAGATCTTCTGTTTTTTTTTATTGAAAAATTAATGTACGAAAATTAAAATACAAAAAAAAAATTTCAACTAAGCTATTTGATGAAGATAAGGTTAAGCTTTTTCTTGATGAATTCAAACCTAACTTCAGGTAGTGGTTTAGTGAGTATGTCAGTCTGTTGATGGTTAGTGTCTACAAACTGGATATTGAGTGTCCCTTTTTTGAACATAATCTCTGATTGAGTGGTGTTTGATCTTTATGTGTTTGGTTCTAGAATGAAGGACAGGGTTTTTGGTTAGGTTGATGGCTGAAAGTGTTGTCACAACATCCACTAAGTTGATATGTAGAAGTTTCTTTGTAGAACAGGGTGAGATTGATAGTGTCTTTTAGGTATCTCTGTAGGATTTTTGGCCTTAGTCATCCTTTTTCAAGTGAGCTGGTAGGGTGCATTGGGGTAGCCATAGGTTTGCAGTCACTTATCTTGAACTTCGTGAGAAGTTCTTTTGTATATTTGATAGATGAATGTATATACCTTTTTGACTTTGCTAAATTTGTATTCCTAGGAAGAATTTAAGTTCTCTCTCATGCTCATTTGAAATTCCTGGCCACTGGAGAAAAATTCTCAGTGGAGTCAATACCTTCTTGTTGACTGTAGCTATGTGCAACAAGTGGTGCCTTGTTTCTGACAACTTCTCCTTTTTCATTCAGCTTGTTTCTGAAAACCCACTTGGTTCAAATAATGTTCTTTTCTGGTCTTGGAACTAGATCCCAAACATCATTCATTTATCTCTCCTTGCATTGGTAGACTCAATCTATATCCTTATTCAGATTTATCCTCTAAAGATTTGTCGTATTCTTGCTTGTAGCTTCTGCTTTTTCAAGTTCTTTTCCCTGCATCAGCTTCTGCTTCTAGTAGATCTGTATCAACTTCTTGTTCTGGTAAATTAGTATCAGCTTCTGGTTCTAGTAAACGGCATCAACTTGCTCTTGCTTTCACTTTTCAGATCAAGCTATTTGTCAAATCAAATAATTTAAAAATGCACTCAACACAACCAAACCATTAATTCTGCTTCTGGTGGTTTCTGCTTGTTTTTGAAACCGCTGGAATGTTGTTTATGCTGAAGTGTTCACATCAAGTGGATCACTTGGTTCCTCTGACATATTGAAACCCTACCGAATACTTATCTAGCTTTGATTTTTAAGATCAAGCTTCTTGTTATCACAGTAAACATAAATATCAAATAATAATAGTATTTACAGCAAGATGTAACCTCTATGTCACCAGTTTCAGTTTTACTATGAAAATCCTCTTGCTTCTGATTTTCAAATTCCTAATTTGTATGTTCTGTGATAAGATGGTTTGGATGAAGGGATTTGAATTCCCTTCCTGGATTGTAGTCTTGATGAATTTTACCAGAGTGTTTGAAGAACTCTCCTGATTCTAATTCTATTCTTTTTGCTGATATATCTGGTTCCTCTGATAATTCTGGAACTGATGGTAATTCTGATTCTTCTGGTTTTGGAATTGATGGTAATTCTGATTCTTCTGGTTTTTCCAGTTTTGTTGATATGAGTGATTCTCTGATATTTCTTGTTCGTCCGATGATTCTGGTTTTGGTTCTGATAGGTATTGTGTTGACCAGTTCTTCTTCCACCACAGTTAATTTGCTTTTGTTTCGTAGATGTTGGAACATAAACCTTTTTCCCTTCATATATTGCCAGCATCCATTGACCAGGCACCATGACTGGTGTTTCACTTTGGTTACTCAAAACATCTGCAACACAAACAATTTTATCTTTTGGTACCCAAAACTGGTTGGGCCCAGGTTTGTTAGTCTTGAAAGGTTTCTTGTCTTTCTTTGATTTTATCATGGGACAAGACAATTTTGAATGACCTTTCTTAGCACAAAAAACACATGAAACATCATAGGAAATAGGTTTAGTTACAGTTACAGTTTCATCAAATCATATGCCTCTTTTACCATTGTTACTAACGCCATAGATCATAGAAGCATATTTGCTTCTTTCCATACCATTTACAATAAAATCTTGTAAAACTTGTTCATGCATATCATAATTACATACAGTATTTGATGTTGAACAATTATTACTTTTTAGAGTTAGGTTTTCAGATTTAAGTTCAGCAATTTCAGTGTTAAGAGTTGCATTTTCTGTTTTTCATTTTTTGCATTTTGATTCTTTAAAACATCATTTCCTTTGGTTAGAGTCTTATTTTCTTCCCTACGTTTTTTCAGTTTTAAAGACTGTTTGTTATTGATAGTTAAAATATCATTCATTGCAGTAATTAAATCAGATCGAGTGAGTTCAAAAAATACCTATTTTTCATCTTCTCATGATTCGCTTTCAGAATCAGATTCTGTATCGGATCCAAAGGCAGCGCCTGTGTGAGCCATCAGAGCCAGTTCTATTTCTGATTCACTTCCAAAATCAGAGTCTGTGTTGGATCTTGAGGCAGTGTTGGTGCAAATCATCAGAGCCAGTTCTGCTTCTTCATCTTCTGATTCTTTTCTAGAGTCAGCATCTGGGTCGAATCCAGAGGCAGAATGAATATAAGCCATCAAAGCCAATTCTGCTTCTTCTGATTCACTTTCAGAGTTGGATCCAGAGGCAGAATTGACGTGGGCCATCATTGCTAATTCAACTTCTTCATCACTAGAAGATTCATCAGAATCATCCCATGCTGCCATCAGATTTTTCTTCTTGGGTCTGGAGTCTTTCTTCTCGTGTTTTCCTTTCTCCAAGTTCGTGCATTCTAATTTGATGTGCCCAGATGATTTGATGTGCCCAGATTTTTCTTCTTGGGTCTGGAGTCTTTCATTGCATCCATAGCAGATGATGCTCTTCTTGTCTTGTTCATCCTTTCCTCTGTTGGAATGCTTGGAATTCCTCTTGGGAAACTTCTTCCTTCTGCCTTGCCACATTTTCATAAACTTTTTGGTCATGAAGGCAATGTCTTCTGCTTCTGATTTTTTATTCTGGTCCTCAGAATCACTATCTTCTGATTCTGTTTCTACTTTTAGAACTTTCTTCTGTTTGGACTTTAAGGCTACGGTTTTATTCTTCTTCTTGGGTTCATCTTCTTCCATCTCTATTTCATGTGACTTGAGAGAGCTGATCAATTCTTCCAACTTCAGAGTGTTCAAGTCCTTTGCTTCCTGAATGGCAATTAGGGGTGGGAATAGGCCAGGCCAGGCTTTGAAAGGCCTGAGCCTGGCCTACGATTAATTTTTAGGCCTAAGCCTGGCCTACGGGCTATCATAGGCTTTTTTTCCGGTCTATCCTGGCCTTTTTAAAAGTTTGACCTGGCCTGAAAGCCTATTTAAAAGCCTTATTCACATTAAAATATTTAAATGTTATATTTTACATTTTTTTTAAATAGGCTAAACTAGACATTTATATACAAGGAAAACTAATAAAATTACAATTAAATCTAATATAATAATATAATAACTAGCAAGTCTGCAATGCAACAACCTTAAAAAAAACGAAATGAACCCATAAATAGTTGCACATATCAGCCAACAAAACACATTCAAAGCCCAAGGAATGAAAAAAAATGATATCAAATATTCAAGGTGATTTGTATCTCTTGTTTATCAACCTTCAAAATCAAAAGAAAAAATACATATATGTTAGACATTGGACTAAAAAGTACTAAATAAATAAATGAACAAATACTACTTGGTAAAATATCATATCAAATAAAAAATATTAACCTTTGATTTTTTCTTCACATTATACTTATGACGAAACCAATCCCCACCACAAATGAGAGCTTCAACAGATTCTTTATTTAATTTGGAGCGAAATTCACCAATAACTCTACCTCCTGCATGAAATGTGGACTCAGATGCCACAGTTGAGATTGGAATAGCTAGTACATCAGCAGCCATCTTAGACAAAATCTTATATTTCATGCTATTGTTCCTCCACCAGTCCAAAGCACTAAAAGATTTAGTCTTAGGAATGTAAATACCTTCATCAAGATAATCTTGTAATTCTGATTTTATTGGAGGCACGGTTTCATTTTCAAACAAAATGCTCAGAATTTCGTCAAATCTAGTGACAATTGCAGCATTCTCTTGGGAGGATGATAAATTATTACTATCCAAATTAACAATCGGAGACGGAGACTCTTCCAAAGATAAAGCTACATACTCATCATATAATTCTTCCAATGAACTCCTGACCTTCTTTATATTCTCATCAGCAAATTCTTTAGGTTTATATATCAAGGGAAAACATATACGCACCATATGAAATTTGCACCTAGGATCCAAAACACTACCAATAGCCATCAACATATTACACTCCCCCTAGTATTTGTCAAACTTTAATTTCATTGGACCTGCCATTTCTTTCATAAAAAGATCTTCGTCTTCATCAGCCTTATCAAGTATTTGTTTAACCTTCCAAACTTCTGCTAAATACAAATTTGTAGTCGGATACTCACTACCTACATTTAAAATAATAGTGATATTAAACACTTTAAATAATAATAAAGTGACCTAATAAAATACAAAAATAAATAGTTGATAAACTACCTGAGATCACATGAGTTGCACGAGTAAATACTTCTAACAGTTTACAAACTTTCTCAACTTTGTTCCATTCTTCAACTGAAGGGGCATGATCATAATGAGGCTCTATTTCTTTGTAGGCTGCAAAGGCAATCTTAAATTTCAAAGCAGTTGACAACATATTAAAAGTTGAATTCCATCTTGTTAGACAATCAATGACGAGTTTCCTTTTTTTAAGCGCTTTTGCTCAACCACATCACAAAATGCCTTTAGTCCTGCATCGTTGTGGTGAACATATTTGACACTTTCACAAATATTGAAAATGATATCCTTAATTTTACTGAGGCTATCTTGCACTAACAAATTCAATATGTGTGCACAACATCGAACATGAAACAAAGAGCCACCAAGAATTAATTTACTACTTAGAGATAAATTATCTTTGAGACATCTTAAGCATGAATCATTGTAAGAAGCATTATCAACAGATATGGAAAAAACTTTATTTTCAATCCCCCATGTTTTCAAACATTTATATATAGCATCAGCCACATCAATACCACACCTTGGAGGGGGTACTTTCACAAAACTCAAAACTCTTTTTTGAAGATTGCATCCTGCATCAATGAAATGTCCTGTGATAACCATATATTCAACCACTTGATGGCTAGATTTCCACATATTTGTAGTTAAACTAATCCTGCTCACACTTTCTAAAAATTTCTTCAAAATTTTCTTCTCCATCTCAAATAGTGCCAAACAATCATTTCTTGCTATTTTATGAGTAGCCTTATGAAAATTTGGGTTTGCATATTGAAAGCCCCACATCCAAATATCGTCGTCCACAACACTAAAAGGATATTCGTGAACCATGATAGCAATTGCAATTATTTCTCTCATCTTTTCATTAGAGTATCTAACACCGGGACTAATAAAAGGGTTACTTGACATTGATGGCTGAAATGGAATGACGGCTTGTATTGTTTCAGCAGTCGTCTGCAACTTCTTTTGATTGCAACCTCTAGCGTGTCTTTTCAAATGACTAGTGCTAGCTCCTGGTCCTCCAGTAGACATTTTTAGTTTACAATATTTGCAAACAGCTTTCTTCACACCTTTAGATATTTCAACCTCATTAAAATCATTCCAAACAAGTGATGTTTTTATCCTCTTCCTCCCAACAATTGGACGTTTGTTTTCTTGAGCGATGACATTTTCATTTGCCTGTGTGTTAGCTTCTACTTGAGTTGAATCTATAGGCATATGTTCGACGGCTTCATTATTAGTCATATGAGTAGATGAAATTGGTTCACTTCTTTCTAAGGGAGAAGACATTTCCTGGACAAAATAAATATGATAAAATAAAATATATTATACAATTATACAAAGTAGATAATTGAGAATAGCCATGGTTGAATGAATAAGAAGTAGATGAATATTTGAGAATAGCTTATATTTTAGGTTGCACGAAGGAGAAGGAGAAGGAGGAGGATTTCATATTTTAAGTTTTGTAATTTTGAGAATTTTTTATTTAGTCCTTATAAATATACCTAGTTATCAAATATTTAATATATCATAATCTATTTTCATGTTAGAGACTGTCGCGTTACTCATCAGTTTACCATAATTTTTTTTAATAACAACTAACAACATAGATGATTTTAAAATTAAACTGAAGTTCTAAAATTTAAATTAAAAATAAAAAGTACAAAGACTAAAATAAAAAAGATATAAATCAAATATTTAAACCTTATTTAATTTATGTTATGTTAAAAAATGTGTCCATAAAAATATTTCTCTAAATAGACACCGCCCTTATAAAATGCACAAATTCTTTACTCATAATTGAAAATATCATGAATTTTTTTATTTTTAAAATACATGGTTATTGTAGAGAGGAGGTAACTTTTTATTGAGAATTTTAGAGGGAAAAAAAGTCTGGAGCCAAAGTTTCCCAGACACTCTCGTTGGCAAATACATAAATTCCTCTTCCAATTCTTCCACCGATTAAATAATAATATGAACATATACTGTTTTATGCTTTTTTTTTACTATTTTTTTTACAAATTCACATGTACTGTTTTGATATAAGGTTTATTTTTATTTACAAAACTTAAAATTAGAGCAACTTCAATGGAGTTCCTAGAAGATTTTTAAGAGATTTTACAACGGTTAACTTTACTAAAGGAATACAAAGATAAAAGAAAAAAATAAGATTTTAAAGTAGTAAATATTGAAATCTTACCTCTATCATTACAGTCTTGAACCGATTCAATAGAACTTTTGTTTGAACTGCTTCCTTCAGTCAATTATAATTATAAACAAACAACAATTAGAGTTTCTAAGTTTTATATACTAATAATATATATAAAAGTAACAAATAAATAGTATTGATTTTTTAAAAGAAAAATAATGTTGCTTACATACTTCTAAATGCAGTGTGTAACCCAGATGGAAATTGGAAAGAATGGAGAGTGACAATTGGTGGTAAGTTACATAGTTGATAGTATAATATTAAATAATAATATGAACGATTGAACTTGAAAAGAACGGGGAGAATATGGAACGGCTACTGAATATGGAACGGCTATTAGGAATAGCAATGATTAGGGTTTGGGTAGGATAATATAGTATTTGTCTCTATCGTTTGTGATTAAATTTAAAAAAATTTAAAAAAATAATCACTATCGTTTGTGATTAAATTTAAAAAAATTTTAAATATCTTAAATACAAATTATAAAATATTACAAACCAAAATATCTTTTTTTTTTAAATCTTTAAGTAAATAATAGTAAAACATAACATTAACAAATAATATATATATATATACTTTAAAAAATAGGCAACAATAATATTAATAAATAATAATAAAAAATAACATTAATAAATAATAATAATAAATATATATATGTCGGCCTGTCAAGCCTAATAGGCTTTTTTATAAGCCTGAACCTGGTCTATTTAAATAAATAGGCTTTAAAAATAGCCTGAACCTAGCCTTTTTATTAAACAGGTTAGGCCATAGGCCCCTGACGAACGGCATGACCTATTCCCACCCCTAATGGTAGTGACCTTTGGTCTCCACTTCGTTGGCAGACTTCTAAGGATTTTCATCACGTGGTCAGCAGTGGTATAGCTTTTCTTGAGTACTCTTAATCCTGACACCAGAGTCTAAAATCTAGAAAACATCGCTTCAATGTCTTCATCTTCTTCCATCTTGAACAGCTCGTATTTCTTGACTAGAATGTTGGCCTTTGCTTCTTACACTTGCTTGCTGCCTTTGTAAGTCAGACCAGACTATCATAGATGCACTTTGCTGTTTTCTTGTTAGCGCATTTGTCAAACTCCTTTAATGTGATTGCATTGATCATGAACGTTCTAGATTTGTGATGTAACTTAAACATCTTCTTCTGGTCAACATCAAAATCTTTCTTGGGGATTTTAACACCATCAGCATCTCTTGGAACAGTATAGCCATTTTCCACAATGTCCCAAAGTTCGGGATCTTGTGAGAAAAAGAAACTCTTCAGCCTGTCCTTCAAGTACTCAAACCAATCCCCATCAAACATAGGTGGTCTATTGATGTTTCCTCCAATAGCTTCTTCATTGATTCCAGACATGTTGAACCCGTAGATCTTTCCTCAAACACTGTAAAGTGCCCAGTCTTGAGACCGAGCTCTGATGCCAATTAAAGGCGCAAACACGAGAAGGGGGGGTTGAATTGTATTTGTCAAACTTGAATTCTTTTGCTGTTTGTTGAGTGTTGATGCGAATTATTGGATGAATAATTGATCAGACTTAGCAACGGATAATAACAACTTAAGAACACAGCAATTTATCCTGGTTTACCATTAATTTGGCTACATCCAGTCCCTTCATCCCGAAGGCTTTAATCCACTAATTCAATAACTTTTGAAGAACTAAAACAACACCTAGACTCTACAAGTCAAGTCTTCTCCTACCAATCTGACAACCCCAGATTGAAGAAGGAATCTACACCACTATCGGGTTTGATTACAAGGGTTTGGAACTTTGCAAAGTTGATTTTGGAAAGCTGGTTGCTGCACTGAATTTCTCTCACGAAAACACTTAGAAATTTTTTGCTTTTGCACTCAAGTGATTCTCTCTTTTGAACTCTCTAATTGTGTTGAATATGAAGCTTGAGTTCTTGTGTTTTTCGATGCTTGATGCTGCTTCCTGAAGCCTCCTTATATAGCTGCAAATTGGGCTCTGTCCAAGCTTAAATTCGAAATAGATCTTGCTCAGATTTCCTTTGAAAATACTGTTGGCCAATCCTGTTTCACTTAAATAAAAATCGTATCTTTTTAGCTTCAGATTGCATTTGAAAATTCTGTTGACGAATCTTGTTTCTTTTAATATCAAGCCATATATTTTTAAGCTTCAAATTGCCTTCGAATTTCTTCAAGTCTTCAGTGAATTTTTGAATCAAATCCCCTTAATACTTTGATCAAATTTCTATCAAATTTTAATCAAGTTTTCACTGATTTTCATCATGATTAAAATCTGGACCGTATGATCCTCTTATCTTGCCAACTCTGGACCATATGATGTGATCTGTACCAATTCTGTGATCCTCTGATCTCGACCAATTTTGGACCATGTGATCTGATCTGTACCAATTATATGATCCTCTTATCTCGGCCATCTCTGGACCATATAATGTGATCTGTACCAATTCTGTGATCCTCTAATCTTGACCAATTTTGGACCATGTGATTTGATCTGTACTAATTCTATGATCCTTTCATCTCGGCCAACACTGGACCATATTTTCTGATTTGTATCATTTTGTGATCTTCTGATCTCGGCCAACACTATAACATGATACTTTAATCTGAACATTTATCCTCTGATACTGATCTTTTAATCTGGACATTTATCCTCTGATATTGATCTTTTAATCTGGAAATTTATCCTTTGATATTGATCTTTTAATATGGACATTTATCCTCTGATATTGATATCTTAATCTGGACATTTATCCTCTGATATTGATCTTTTAATCTGGACATTTATCCTCTAATATTGATCTTTTAATCTGGACATTTGTCCTCCGATCTAGATCAAGTCTGGACTAATTCTGGATTGAATCTGAATTAAATCTGGACTTAGTCTTATGTTCTGGTCAATTATATCTTCTGATCTGGAACAGGTTTGCACCAAGTTTTATGTTCTGGACCATGCTAGCTTCTATTATGGACCAAGTCATTTGTTCTGGACCAGTTATCTTCTGGTCTGAACTAAGTATGGATTAAGTCTGGACTGTTTCTTATTCATGACCATGCTATCTTCTGACCAGGACTAAGTCTGAACTAGTCTGACTTATCTTTCCTTCTAGTCTGGAACAAGTCTCCCTCTGACAGGCTTCCTTCTAGTCTGGACCAAGTTTCCTTCTGGACTTTGCTTCCTTCTAATCTGGGCCAATAAAGATATCCTCTGATGATGTTATTTGTCCTTTGATGTTTGCCTATGATAACATCCTCTAATATCCTCTTGAGGTGTATCCTCTGGTGTCCTCTGGATGCATCTTCTGGTACCCTCTGGATGTTTCCTCTTGCCAAACCTTCCAGTGACATTTCTATCCTCTGGATGTATCCTCTAATGGTGTCATCCTCTGATTTTGCACAGCTTCTGATTTGTTCTTCTAAGTCAAAATACTATTTACATAAAATACTTTTGTTAACATCAAAACTTTGATTGATCGAACCAACTTGGTTCCAACAAGTCAATGGCTCTAATAGAAAGTCAATGACTCTGGTTGAAAGAATTCAATCTGAAGAAAAGACTTAGCAGAATCAAAATTTCTGTACTTTCAAGAACAAGCTCGAATCCATTCCTATTCCACTCAATCAAGAGTCCAAAAGAATATTTGCGTGAATAAGTTTTTGAACACAATTTGAAATAAGATACGATTCAAAATTATAATTGAAAAAAATCTTTTACCAATTTGAAAAGAAGATATGGCAAAATATTTTTCACAAGAAGATACAATCAAAATATTGTTCAAAAGAAGATAGGACCAAAATATTGTTCACAAAAAGATACAGTCAAAATATTGTTCAAAAGAAGATATGACCAAATTATTGTTCACAAGAAGATACGACCAAAATATTATTCAGAAGAAGATATGTTCAAAATATTGTTCACAAGAAGATATGGTCAAAATATTGTTCACAAGAAGATATTGCCAAAATATTGTTCACAAGAAGATATGCTCAAAATTTATTCACAAGAAGATTTGCTCAGAGTTTTTTCACAAGAAGATATGCTCAGAATTTGTTCACAAGAAGATATGCCCTGAATTATTCACAAGAAGATACACTCAAAATTATTCACAAGAAGAAACAGTCAGAATTATTCACAAGAAGATACACTCATAATTTATTCACAAGAAGATACATTAAGAATTTGTTCACAAGAAGGATATGATCTAGATTTTATAAGGACAAAAGTGAAACCTTAATCTATTCTATAAATAGATACTCAAGGCACGAACCCCTAAACTCATAAATCCATAAAAATCAGAAAAAAAAAATTGAGAGCTCAAATTTCCTAAGTATTCAAAGTTCAAAGGTTTAAGTTCTAGAGAAGCACTTGCCCGAAGAAATATTTTCTAAGTGTTTTAGTGAGATAAACCAATTGGAACAATCTTCTTAGTATAAGCAAAACACAATCCATTCCAAACATGTGCAACCTAGTCCGATAGTGGCTTAACTGTTCCTCAAGCAATCTGTGGTTTTATAGGGTCAAGGTGTAGATGCCTTCAACTGAAGTTGAAAACACAAGAAAAGGGCGGATTGAATTGTGTTTGACAAAACTAAAGAGTGCATGAATAAAGTGACACAAGTCATTTATCTTGGTTCACCAATAAATTGGCTACATCTAGTCCCTTAACTTAGAAGTATTTAATCCATTAATTCAATAACTTGTATTACAAATCACTCAACCCTCCAAGCCAGTCTTCTCAAACAACCTAAAACCTCGAACTTTTAAGGAACACATACCTTGACTCTACCTGCCAAGTCTTCTCCACACAATCTGACAAACTTAAATTGTTGAAGGCATACTAACACCACTATCGGATTTGAATACAAATGTTTCGAACTTTTGCTTCTAACAAGCTAATTATAACAACGACTATCACACTCTAAGAAAAGCACTTAATTGTCAAGAAAGTTCGGTGACTTTATTGAAAAGTCCTAATTTGCGTTTAGCGAAGGAAAGTTGAGACTTGTTCTTTTCATCTTCCACTTTCTTGTTTTCAAACTTTCTCTTGCGAGTATTGTTGGGTATAGCAAGGTTGTTTCCCTTAATAAAAGCCATTGGATTTTTCTCCGAAAGAAGAAAACGAGAAAACGATCAACAAGCAAGCTTATACAACGATAGAAAATTTGTCCTAAAAAAATAGTCACAATTCCCTTATATAGTACACACCCGTGTTTAGTCACCGAGTTAAGTGCATTAATTGTCAGAATATTTTTGTTTCGATGCATTAATTGCAAGATATATGATTGCAATTATTTTTTTCCGTCTCAATATTGTTTTTTCTTTTACAAAATATTACAAATCACGATTAGACATTGTCATTAATGAAAATAATTTTGCTTCTAAATAAAATCTTTTACAGAATAACTATAGTAAAGTTATCTTTTGTTTATATATCACTATAATAAAATCTGTCTCAAACCATAAATTATTAATTTACACTCATAGCTCTTTAAATTAGAAAACTATTTAATTGAATGGGTATTCATGTAATATGCAATTTACACTCTTTAATTTAAATGTTCTAATTTATTTTTATCTTCTTGCTATTAATGTTTGTTTTTCTTATTTTTCTTACAAATATTTAGTGTTATTTTGTACAAAGTTTATTTAGCATTAATTATTTATACAAAGTTTACCATAAATATTTTCAATTTTTAATATGTTAATTTTGAACTTTAGTAATTTTTTTTTTCATTTCTTTTATAATATCAATGTGCTAAATATAGTGTAAAAATGTTTAATAAAATAATCAAAATATTATTTTGTTTTATTATCATCTAACATTTTTATTTATAAAAAGTAAAATAAGCTAAAGTGCATATCATTCGTTAAATTAAATACTTTTTTATGATATTTTCTAATTTAAAATTAAAAGTACTATTACTAGTAATTTGAGGCTTTTTTTTACCAAATAAAAAGGTGTATATTGTTAATATACACCTAACAATTAGAAGGTGTAAATTAATAACCTACACCTTGTTGGAACCAAGTTAGTTTTCCTCTTTTTATTTTGATGTTAACAAAAGTATATTATCAAAAAAATTTGTTTCAACTAATGGCTTAATTAAGTGTGCAGCAATTAGAACAAGAAAAACAGAAGTCCTTAAAGCATGGCTATGAAACTAGGTCTACATACTACTTTTGAAGATTATCTGAAGACTGAATTTGAAGCATGCATCTGAGGCCCTTGTGTGCCTCTGATGTGCATAAACTCAACATCCCTCTGAAGAGTTTATATCAATCTATCATCAATTTTGAAGAGATTGTTCAAGCCATGCATTCAAAACTCATATTCCTCTAATAAAAAATTGCAACACACTCAAAATATTGCTTTGATATGCAACATTTAAATAATTCATTCTAAAGAAAAAACATAGCAGAATCAATGGCTCTGATCGAAAGTTAATAGCTTTGATTGAAATTATTCATTCTAATGAAAAGACTTAGCCGAATCAGAATTTCTAATTATTCAAGAACAAGTCAGAATCCATTCCTGCTCCAATCAATCAAGAGTATGAAGAAAGATTCGCATGAATAAGTTTTTGAACACAATATGAAATTAGATACGCTTCAGAATTATAGTTGAAGGAAATATTTGACCAAGGTGAAAATAAGATATGGCCAAAATATGGTTGACAAAAATATTGTTGACAAGAAGATATGGTAAAAATATTGTTCACAAGAAGATATGGCCAAAATATTATACACAAGAAGATATGGTCAAAATATTGCTGATGAGAAGATATGATCAAAATATTGTTCACAAGAAGATATGGCCAAAATACTGTTCACAAGAAGATATGGCCAAATATTGTTCACAAGATGATTTGGTCAAAATATTGTTCACAAGAAGATACGGTCAAAATATTGTACACAAGAAGCTACAGTCAAAATATTGTTTACAACAAGGTATGCTCATAAATTTGTTAACAAGATATGCTCATAATTTTCTCACTAGAAGATATGCTAAAAATTTGTTCACAAGAAAATACACTCAAAATTCTTCACAAGAAGAAACACTTAGAATTATTCACAAGAAGATACTCTCATTGTTTGTTCACAAGAAGATACATTTAGAATTTGTTCACAAGAAATATATGATCCAGATTTTTCAAGGTTGATGAAGAAAGCATGAACCCATAAACTCATAATTCTATACAATTCAGAAAAACTTTTGAAAGCTCAAATTTCATAAGTATTCAAAATTTAAGGATTTAAGTTCTAGACAAGAAATTGCTCAAAGAAGTACTTTCTGAGTGTTTTAGTGTGAGAAATCAATTGTAACAATCTACTTATTAGAAGCAAAACACAATTCGTTCAAAACTTGTGTAACCCAGACTGATAATGGCTTTAGTGTTCCTCAAGAAATTAGTGGTTTTCAGGTTGTGTTGAGAATGCTTGACTTGTAGGGTAAATGTGTAGTTTCCTTTAACAATTTGTGGTTTTTAGGTTGTGTGGAGAAGACTTGACTTGTAAGGTGAAGATGTTTGTTTGCCTAAAAAATTATGTGGGTGTCAGGTTGTTTTGAAAAGACTGACTTATAGGGTTAGGTGTTGAGTAATTCAAGGATTTGAATTAATGCTTAAAACCTTCTAAGTGAAGGTACTAGATTTAGATACCAAGTTGGTGGTGAACCAGGATAAATCTTCTTGTGTCACTTGATTTTGTACTCTTTACTTTATTGTTGCTTTTGATTACTTAAGCTTGATTGTTACTGCCTCTGTTTTAGTTAAAATCACCAAACCAGAACCAGTTCTTGAATAAGTAACTAAAAAGAATCCAACTTAGACAAACACAATCAAACCCCTCTTCTTATGTTTGCACCTTCAATTGGCATGAAGAGTCAGTTCTTAAGACTGAGCACTTTACAGTGTTTGAGGGAAGATCCAAGGATTCAACATGTCTGGATTTGCTGAAGAAGTCTCTGGTGGAAGAATCAACAGACCACCTCTGTTTGGTGGAGAAAGATTTGAGTAATGGATGGACAGACTCAGAAGCTTCTTTATCACACAAGATCCTGAACTTTAGGACTTGGTGAAAGATTTTTCATTGCTGCAACAAATACTAATGGCACTAAAATTCCAAGGAAAAAGATGAATGTTGAACATAAGAAGATGTGCAAAATGCATCACACGTTCAGAACCTTCATGATAAATGGAATCACCTTTAAGAAGTTTGACAAATGCATCGACAAAGAAACAACAAAGAACATCTAAGACAATCTAGTTCTGACATATGAAGGAAGCAAGCAAGTTCAAGAAGCAACATCCAACCTCCTAGTCAGAAAATATGAACTATTTCATATGGAAGAAGATGAAGACATTGAAACAATGTTTTCCAGATTCTAGACTCTGGTCTCATGATTAAAGGTTCTTGAAAAGAGTTATACTACTACTTTTAAATTGAAAGAACTGATTAGCTTCTTGAGATCACATGAAATTAAGCTTGCAGAGGATGAGCCTAAGCAGAAGACTTTGGCTTTGAAATCCAAGTAGAAGAAGGCATTAAAGGTAACATCAAAATTAGAGATAATGATTAGATGACCTGAATGTGTACTTAGAGGATGAGGAGCTGACTTTCATATCTAGAAAAATTAAGAGGATGCGACACATTAGAAAGAAGCCATTCCCTCAAAGAAATTCCAAGCAATCCAGCAGAGGAAAGGATGACAAGTCTGACAAGAAAAACATCATTTGCTAATCATTTTCTATGGATGCAGTGAACTTGAGCATGTCAAGTCTGAATGTCCAAATCTGGAAAAAGGGAGACATCGGAGAAAGACTCCAGACCCAAGTAGAAGGTTTTGATGGCAACACGACATGATTCTAATGAATCCTTGATGATGAAGAGCAACCAAATTGACTCTGATTCTGACTCTGGAAGTTATTCAACAGATGAAGAAATTGAGGTACTTTCTAACTTAACCCAATCTGAATTAATTAAAGTCATAATTGGTTTCTTAAATAAAAACCACAATGTGTTTCTAAAACTGAAAGCACTTAGGAAAATAAATTAAAACCTTATTGAAGAAATTAATGTTTTAAAAAATGAAAGTATTGAGCTTTAAATAGAAAATACAACTCTAAAAGATAATCATGTCTTAAAACCTTCAGAAAATGTCATATGTAATTCTGATAAATATGAAATAGCATTCCAAGACTTTCTAGCTAACAATATAGAAAGAAGCAAATATGCTTATATGATTTATGGAGTTAGTAGAATTGGTAAAAGAGGTCTAGGATACCAAGAAATAGTAATTAAGTATGAACTTATCAAACCAGATGTTTTATGTAATGTTTTCTCTAAGAAAGGTCACTCCAAAATATCTTGTCCCATGTTAAACACAAAGAAAGACAAGAAACCTTTCAAGACTAACAAACTAGGACCCAACCAAATTTGAATACCTAAGAACAAAATTCTCTTTGTTGTAGATGTTCTCAGCAGCCAAGTTGAAACCTCAATCATGGTACCTGGACAGTGGATGGTCACGACATATGATGGGAGAAAAGTCTATGTTCCAAGACCTAACTTTGATCAAATGAGGCACAATAAATTTTGGAGGAAAATAAAAAGACCAGATCATTGGACACGACACAGTTAATAATGACACCTCTTCTTCCATTAAAGATGTTTTGTTTGTTAAAGGTCTTAAATATAATTTATTTAGTATTAGTTAATTAAGTGATAATAACTATGATATTATATTTAATCAAAAATCATGCAAAGGAATTAGTCAAAAAGATGGATGTGTACTCTTTACCGGTTAGAGGCAAAATAACCTATATACAATAAATCTGTTTAGCTTAAAGAAACAAGGTGTTAGGTGTCTCACGTTAGTAAATGAAGAAAAATTAATTTGGCACAAAAGGTTAGGTCGTGCAAACCTAAGATTAATCTCGAAATTGAATAATAGAATTTTTCATAAAAGAATTTTAATTAGGCCAATATTGAATAAAACACTATATGAATTATGGAAGGGTAAAAAGCCTAATATCTCTTACTTTAAGCAATTTGGTTGTATTTTTCATATGTTACACACTAAAGACAACCTTGGCAAGTTTGATCCTAGCTCACAAAAGTGTACCTTCCTTGGATACTATGAAAGATCTGAAGCTTATAGAGTGTTCAATAGGGAAACTCAATGTGGAGGAGTTAATACATGTTAAATTTGATGACAAAGAACTTGACCTTAAAAATTCAAAGCAAGTTGACGATTCTCCAAGTTTACTAGAACCAAAGGAAGCAGATGCAGACAAACCAAAAGAAACCAAATAATAAAAGAATGGAAGTGTATTAGAGGAAGAAGAAAAAACATCAGAAGATGAATTTGACCAAGTTAGAAGCAGTCAAATAACTTAGAAGTCAGAACTGGATGGAAGTATAAGTCATCCCATCCTAAAACCCTGATTATTGGAAATTACAATGATCCTCTAAAGACTAGATCATCACTGAAGAATACAAACTTATTTAGTCTACTATCATCAATTGAACCTACCTCTGTTGATAAAACATTGGCAGATGATGGATAGATCCTTGCAATGCAAGAAGAGTTGAACGAATTTAAAAGGAAATATGTTTGAGATCTAGTATCGAAACCAAAGAAAAACATTATTGGACCCAAGTGGGTTTTCAAAATAATTTAAATGAAAACGGATAAGTTGTCAAAAACAAGGCCATTCTAGTTGCACAAGGTTACAATCAACAAGAAGGTATTGATTACACTAAGACATTTGCTCAAGTGGCCAGGTTAAAAGAAATTTGTATCTTACTCTCCTTTGCTACTTATAATAACATTACATTATTGATGTTAAAAGTGCCTTCCTAAAATGGTATATAAGTGAAGAAGTCTTGGTTAAGAAACCCCCAGGTTTTGAAAGCATTGAATTTCCAGACTGTGTTTAGAAAATCAATAGGAGATAACATTCTTATTATTCAAAATTATGTTCATGATATTATTTTTGGATCTACTAATGACACTCATTGTCAAGAATTTGCTAAGTTAATGCAGCTTGAATTTCAAATGACCATGATGGGAGAGCAGAAGTTCATCTTAGGGATACAAATTCAACAAAGTTAGAATGGCATCATATGCATTCATCAAACCAAGTATACAAAATAGCTTCTCAAGAAGTTTAAGATGAATGATTGGATCACTTTTGTACCTTACTACTTCCAAATCTTATATTTTATTTAGTGTTTGTGTGTATGCGCAATATTTCATGTTGATCCAAGGGAATTTGACTTAATTGTTGTTAAGAGGATCCTTAGATACCTGAAAGGTACTTCCAACATTGGTTTATTCTATAAAAAGTCTACTGATACAAATTAAGTGGCTATTGTGATACTGGTTATGCTGGCGACGAACTTAAAAGCAAAAGCACCAGTGGAAATTGCACATTTCTTGGTGAAAACTTAATCTCTTGGTCAAGTAAGAGACGAAGCATAATTGCAATGTCAACAACAGAGATTGAATACATTTCAGCAACTGGCTACAGCTCTCAACTGCTATGGATAAAGTTGGACTCTTTTTACTAATTGATTTAAAAGTAGTTCGGGTTTGGTGACTTACTTAGAATAAAAGTAGTGGCAATTGGGTTAAGTGATTAGAGGCAGAAGTAAAACAAAAATTGTAGAATTAAAGTGGCACAAGAATTTATCTTGGTTCACCACCAAATTGGTAGCTACATTCAGTCCCCTCACTCAGAAGGATTTATATACGTGGTAAGGGTTTCTCCTTTGCCCGTGCAAAATATGAATCATATATTTGTAAATAATAAATGTATCTTCTTTTGAGTGTTTCTTCTTGCAAAAAATTCTTGATCATATCTTCTTGTAAATAATTCATATCTTCCTGTAGATTTTGATCAATTCTTCTTATAAATAATTCATATCTTCTTGTAGATAAATCTAGATCAAAATCTTCTTGTAAATAATTCACATCTTCTTGTGATAAATCTTAATCAAATCTTGTAAATAACACATATCTTCTTGTAGATAAATCTTGATCAAATGTTCTTGTAAATAATTCTTACCTTCTTGTTGATAAATCTTGATCAAATTTTCTTGTAAATAATTCATATCTTGTGACAAATCTTGATCAAATCTTGTTTTAGTTTTTCTTCAAAAACACGAATCTTCTTTCATAATGTTGCTTGATTTGAGTTGGAGTGGATTTGGGTTGTTCTTGGAACTTCACAAATTTTTTATTTGGCTATGTCTTCATTTCATACTTAATTCTTTCAATTTTAGTTGTTGACTTTTGATCAGAGGCATTGACTTTCTTGTTGGAGTGAGATGTTGTGTTTATTGGATAATGATAGTCAGAGGTAGAATTGCATTACTTAGAATTAGTGGCATTGGGCAAATCACCTTGTTAAAACTTCAAAGGTAGTGCAACATTAGAGGCTAGATGTGTTGCACCATTTTGATCAGTTGATTATCAGCTTTGCATTTATGATTTGAACAATCTCTTCAAAGTAAATTATATCTTGATATGAACTCTTCATAAGCATGTTGAGTTTGTGCACATCAGAGGCATGCAATGGCTTCCGAGGAGTGCTTCAAATTCAATCTTCAGACTCAGTTTCAGAGACATTCTTTAGAGGCAGTCTTCAGACCCAAAAAATCAAAACCAGACCTCAAGGCAATCTTCTTAACCTTTAGAGGCATGGTACTTTCAAAGGCATATGTTCAGAGGTAGACGCATATACTTTGTGTTCCTCTAATCTCATCCTCTGGTCACTTTGCTCAGGTCGCTTCCTCTAGTACCCTCCTTTGATTTCATTCTTCCAATTTTTGCATACTTAATGAATGCATTAATACAAATTTGTGGTTCTCGTAAAATAATTTTGTTAACATCAAAATATAGGTGGAAAACTAACTTAATTCCAACAAGCATGTGGGGAGAAAAGAATTTGAAAACTACTTAGACTTAGGGGGAGCCTTAAGTCAGGGGAGTCAAGTAATAAAAGCCAATAAATTGTTATTCAAAATTACAGCTTTTTCATTATCTAAAAAGGGGAGATTGTTGGAACTAAGTTGGTTTTCCTCTGGTGGTTTTGATGTTAACAAAGGTATTTTATGAGAACAATTTGTTTAGCCTAATGGCTTCATTAAGTGTGCACAATTAGAACAAGGAAATCAAAGGAAGGTACCACATGAAGCAACCAGAGGAAACTACCAGAGGATGAGATCAGAGGAACACAAAAGCCTTTGATCATATGCCTATGACAGCAATGTACCTTTGAAGGTTACAAACTGTGAGCATTCAAACTCCTAATCTTTTTTATTTTAGCAGTGAAAGAGGTAACAAATGAGTTTAGGTTTGGAAAGTCATCTGTAACGAATGGAATGAAAGGGGCTATGTATGAGGGTATGGAAATTTCATGTTTAGGTTGAGGTTCTATTGCGTTGGAAGTAGGTGACTCATTTGAGGATGTGTTAGACACTAATGTAGTTACTATTGAAGTTGTTATCCTAGTTGCTATCTTAGTTTGTATGTGGGGAAGAAATGTGTGACGTTTGACTGATTGTATGTGTAAGTGTCTGCGGAGGTTTAGTGTGTGAAGGTGAAGGTGTGGAGGTGGGAAATTCAACATTAAATCGATATGGATTTATTTTTTGGAGAAAACAATAAAGGATTGAGAGGTTTATTTGTTTAAGGGTGGAAAGGGGGTTGTAGTAGGAGTTTTGTGTTTACTGAATGATTCATATGGTATTGTTATAGTTTCAGGTACAATTATTTCATTGCCACTACCATTACCAATACCAACAAGAGAGAGAAAATAAGCTCAATAGAGGGATTTACTTTCTATCTCTTCCTCAACTCGAGGCTAGCTTCATCCTCATTGGCGTTTTCATCTTCTTCTTCTATCACAGAAGTCATTTTGATTGCCCTTTTCCTTTTCTTTTCAAGCTCTTAAGATGTTCTTTGTAGAGGGAAGCAAACAGGGGGCATCCTTTGACAGACCAGAGTGGTACTTCCTAATGTAATCTTGAATAATCTCTTTATCATATTCTTCAAAGATTAGAGCATAGGAGTCTCCTACAAGAAAAGGTGTGTCTTGAGTTCCACTAGAATGTCATGTGAGCATTTGAACTTCATTGATTGGTTTTATTCTATCCTTGACAGCAATGAGCTTCACAATTATGATATTGTGGATATTGAACACTGGTGTAGAGGAGGATATAGAGTGTTCATCCTTAATTTCTCCTACTTCCTCTAGTGCTTTAATGAGAAGAGTTTTTATCAGCACAATTTTGATAAGTCTTAACTAGGGAATTGTTTTGTTCTTTCCTGATCTAGAGTTGATGATACAAGATCTCATATGCTCAAGTACCAAGTTCCGTAGATTTGTCATGATCTTCTAGGAGATGTTCTAACATGGTCAACAAAGCCATCTTTAGGCAATGCGTATCCAATCAAAATCATGAAGAGAAACTTGTATCTGGGCTTTAGATGCACTGACTTGGAGTTCACCTTTGGATTATAAAAAATTTCCTTGTTGAATTTAGACAAGCCAACCCTTGACTCATAGCCATTCTCCATTATCACGCCTTCATCCAAACATCTAGTAATAGTCGCAATGGTATGTTGAGTGTTCTTGATAGGAAGCCCTAAAATCAAACTAGAAACTTCTCCATTTTTGTATGCATTTGCGAACCTCCAGAATTATTTAATTACAACATTTAGGACAGAAAGTTGATCAAGGTTAAAATACTCAGACCATTCAATACTATCAAAATCTTTGATGAAGTCGAACCCATTATTTGCAAGATTAGTGAAATCAATTTGATGTTCATTGTGAACATCTAGTTGTTCTAGATTACAAGTCATAGTGGGGGAAGAGGTAGCGTTACCGATAGTAAAACGAGAAGTGGAATTTGAAGCCATTAGAGAATTAAAGAGAGTTTTTGAGTTTTTTAGATAGTTTGTGAAAGGTAGCAAAATTATGGTAAATACGTGAAAGTAGTAAATGACTTGAGTGTTGGTGTTTTGATAAAATGTTTGAGTTTCCAAAAGTGAAAAGTATTAACTACCATACATGCATTAAGAAACAAAAGTTAGCGCATGTCAAAAAATTACACAACGCACACATCTTTCAAGAGAACAGTTGATATAAATAACAAATTCAATTTAAATCGACTAGAGGCAAATGATAAATTCAATTTATCAGAGGTAAAGCATACATATTTAACCAATCAATTTGTTTTACCAGAGGCAGAGGCAAACAAGGATTCCAACATAACTCTTTCAAAAATATTAATATTTAAATTTTTCCTTATAAAATTAAATATATCTTCAACAAAGGGTTTTGTAAAACTTTCTTCCCACTAGTGATCAATGTTAACAAATTTATTGTCTAAAATACCCTTTTGAACATAATCTTTTATAAAGTAATGTTTAATCTCTATATGTTTTTTTCTTTCAATGTAAAATAGCAGAAATATTGTCACAAAAGATAGGAATGTTACTCTCATGTATTATGTAGTCTTCTCGTTGATGTTTCATCTACAACAGTTGAGTGTTGCAATTGGCTACTGAAATATTTTATGCTTCAACAGTTGATAATGCAATGGTTCCTTGTCTTTTGCATGACTAGAAGATTTGATTCTCACAAAGGAATGTACAAATTTCACTAGTGCTTTCCTTTCTAGCTTATCTCGAGGGTACATAGTCAGCATCACAAAAACCTACTAACTTGTACTCAGAGGATGGTTGATTCATCCTTATGAAGAGATCATGTGGGATGCATAGGTGCAAATGTAAGGCCTAGTTACGTGGGTTTAACAATTGAGATAATGATGAAAAAAATTCATATTTATATAAGAGAATAAGGTACTAATAATGAATTGTCTAGAAGAAATAATGTTATGAAATCCTTAAAATAAATCCTTACAATTGAAAATTCTTTAATAATGAAAATATCCAAAACTGGGCATTTAATAACTCTAGTGCTATATTTTTCCCTAAAACCTTTCTTAGGAATATCTTCACTCTTGATCCAAATTTGATGGTACCCAGACCTCAAGTCTAACTTAGAAAATACTAAAGCTCTTAACAACTAATCTAAAAGGTTGTCTATCCTAGGCAACGAATGTTTATTCTTAAAGGTCACTTGATTCAACTTTATACAGTCTATAACCTAATACTCCCATGTTTCTTCTTCACTAAAAGTATTGTAGCTCCCCAAGGTGACACACTAGACCTAATTAATCATTTTCCTAATAAATGTTCCAATTGTTTCTTGGATTGATCCAACTCTAGTGCTAATATCCTATAAGGTGTTATTGATACTAGTCAACTCTGTGGCATTAAATCAATGGAAAACTCTTATTCTCTATCTGGGGATAAGGTAGATACATAATTAGGAAACACGTCAAGAAACTCATAAGCTACATGCATCATCAAAGTTAAATTATCCACAAACTCTACCTTTGAAGAAAATAAGAGCATGTATCTTTGACCTCGCTCAATTAAATACTTATGACAAACTAAAGTAGACACGAAACATTCCAACAAAGATGAATCAATAGTCATAAGTTGGTATTGTCCCCCACTCTTGCAACATCTAGGAAAATGTCCAACCTTTCCATATTTAAGACATGTAATATGTGCCGCAGGACACGACTGATCTCCATGATTGAATCCACACTTTTCACATCTCTTACTAGTTGAAGTGTGTCCTTGCTTGTCCTTTGAAATTGTGGATACAATACATAGATTCTTCCAAAATTTATTGTCCTTGTTGTGGAATCTCTTGCCACCAGAGTTAAACTTCTCTTTAGGTTTCTTAGCTACCAACACTTGCATCTTTTTCTCAGCCACCCTAACTTGTTTACCAAGGTGGGGTTGTCACGAATCTCTAGAATTCCGGAAAAGCTTTGTAGCTTAGGCTTAAGTTCTTTCTCAAATTTGATTGCCTTCTGTTCATCATGTGGATTGTCCCTAAGATAGCGAGAGTATCTTGATAAAGCTTCAAATTTGGAAACATACTCCCCAAAGACATGTCTCCTTGATGAAGATGAAGACACTCTATTTCCTTTTGCATGCAAACACTGTGGGGAAAATACTTTTCTAGAAATATCTCTTTAAATCTATCCCAAGTAATATGAACTCCTTGTGTCAGCGGACCTCCTCTAGCATAACGCATGACTCATGACAACGCATGACTCTAGAGCACAACGCATGACTCTAAAGCTTTTGTCTAACTTCAACAACCACCATTGTGCCTCAACAAGATTAGAACAACCTCGATATTTAGAAAATCCAACATATTGATGGTTTAAAACTGCTACCGATCACATATTGGGTTCTTTCAAATGACATAGAGTCTCTGCCTGTTCTCCATGGCTACAACTATCAAGCTGATAGCCTTAACAAATGTATCATTCGTCACACACTTGTCACGCGCCATAAATGTGCACACTGCTAATTAAGCACTGGGTCAGCCAAACCCAACATCCAACATAATAGTATGAAAAATTTATGACTATAACAAGAAATCCTAAAAGCCCAAATTTTGATTTTTTTCCTTTAAAAAATAGAAAAAGTAAAAATAAAGTAAAGTAAACCCACACCACAATCCGATCAAGGTTCGACATGGCACTGATACCAAAATGTAATGCCTAGTTACTTGGGTTTAACAATTGAGATAATGACTAAAAACTTTGATATTTATATAAGAGAATAAGGTACTAATATTAAATAATGAATTCTCTGAAGAAATAATATTATGAAATCCTTAAAATAAATCCTTACAACGTAAAATTCTTTAATAATAAAAATATTCAAAATTGGTCATTTAATAACTAATCTCGAAATAAAATACAATGTAGACACTATGTCCATTTATTCCTAATCTGCTAACCTACTCTAAAGGAATGATTATCCAAAACGTGTGGAACTCCTTAGCTCTCGAGTTCTTAGCGGTCTCAATCTCTTAAAACAACACTTTAATGAGATACTAAATCCAATGAATAATGCATATAATTTTAAAACAAGTATTGTTCTCAGCTAGCGCGATAACCGTAAAAATTGACCATGGCACCCAAGTTCTTCAAAAAATACTTTAGAAATATAAATAATTTTTCTATAATAAGCAATCACTTTCAATAATTAATATAAACTCCTTCACTTAAAATCAACAATAACTCACATCTATAATAATAAGATAACTCAAATACACACACTTATTCTACAAAAAAAATAAATAAATCAATTAAATGATGTCCCATTGTTATATGGAGATGAACTATTTCTGCGAAGTGTGTATTATTTCATCATGTGGAGCACCAACTAATCTAGTGTAGGGTACAAGACCCATTTATGTGGAGTTTAAAACTCATCTCATGTGGGGTATAAGACCCATCTATATGAAATACATAGCTCATCTAGACAAATAACTGTGGGGTACAAGACCCATCCATATGGAACATAAGCTCATCTAAAATACACACAATGAAATTAATTCTATTTTTTTTACAACCATCTTCATAAAATCATATTTAAATTATATTATTTTATTTAAATATACAATAACAACATTCATTCTAGAAGAGATAATAAAACAACCTAAGATTGTATTAATAAAATCCTGATTTTCAACCAAAAAAAAAATCCTAAATAAATCAATTTAATAATTTAAGATTGTATTTGATAAAATCTCGATTTTCATAGAGTTAGGTTTTTGACAAAATATGTTTTGGTAATAATTGCTATTTAAAATATCTAACTCTTTTCTCATCCCAAACTCCCAAAATAAATGTACCTCAGAAGAGGTTTAAATGGTGTGATTATTGACCTGTTAAGTTAAAGCTTAATTGAAATTGATCGATACGCTTTTGATTGATTTACTAGTTGTTTCCTTGATGTGTAATTTTCTCATTTTCTATCTTTCTATATGTGAATGATGGTGTAGCCTATTTTTATTTGATAGTGTATTTATGTGTAACTTTAGTGCTATAATATTATTATTGTATATTATATCACGCCAATAAATTACAATTTTTAAAGGATAACGGGGTTGCTTGAGTTCGTAATACTTAATAGAGTAATAATAGGAATATTTTTATTGAAACAACCAAACAACTTCCCTCAAAATAAGGTGAATTAATATAAAATATTATTTTATACTTACTTTTAGCAAATCAGTTATAGACATGCTTAAAACCATTTTATCATTAATATAAAAAACAATAATATTAATGATAACAATAATAATACTAATATTAATAATATACAAATTATACTATTTTAAATTTGGAAATTCTAATTATATTTAGTTTTTGATTTACAGTATGTTATAGTAAACATGTGTTAGCATTCATCCATTTTAAATTTCATAAGAAATTCTCTATTTGGTCTAATAAATGAATACTTCTTTTGAGCTTTGATGAATTTGAATTTTAAGAAAAAGATTAAGTTATCCCATCGTGCTCATCTTTAATTCATTCTGCATTAACTTAGATGACAGTTGACAAAGCTTAGCATTAGTAGAACCAAAAATTATATCTTCAACATATATTTGAGCAATGAGAAGGTTATTATTAGATGATTTTCTAAATAAAGTAGTGTTAACCTGCCTCTTTGAAAATTGTTTTTTTAACTTAAAAACATGATATGGAAATTTATTATCTTCAAATATAGGAGGTTGTTTGACATAAACTTCTTCATTTATATAATCATTCAACAATGCACTTTTCATATCCATTTGATATAAGATAATTTTATTGAAAACTACAAATAAAAGTAACATTCTGATTGCTTCTAACCTTGCCATATGGGCAAAGGTGTATGTGTAATCAATACCTTTCTGCTAACTATAGACTTCAGCTATACGTCTAGCTTTATTTCTTAACATTTCAGCATTTTCATGTAGGTTTGTTTCTTAAAACTCACTTGGCCACGACCCATCCATAATTTGATAAAACTTCATCCATTGTTGAATGTTCAATTTCAGACAAATGTCCAAATATTGATGTGTTTTTAAAAGCAGACCTAGTCTTTAGCGGGTCATTTATATTTCCTATAATTAGATAGTCTAGATATCACAATTTGTATTACCATCCAAGCTTAGGTTCCTGATAACTTTGACTGGTAGATGGTTCAACATTACTTGTCCTTGTATTGTTGCATTCATCTTCTAGTTCTTTAGAGGGAGTCTTTGTTGATTCCTCTAATCTTTTTGGTTCTTCTAATATCTGTAAATCGGCAAAATCTTCATTTAACTTTGACTTCTTAAGGTCAAGCTTTTTGTCTTCAAATTTGACAGGGATTGATTCTTCAACAATCAGGGTCTCTTTATTATATAATTTATAGGATTTAGACCATTTAGAGTATTTCAAAAAGATGCACTATTGAGATGATGAATCAAACATACCAAGATTCTCTTTGGCATTAAAAATATAACATATACATCCAAATTAATTAAATTACAAAATATTGGGTTTTATTCTTTTTTGCAGTTCTAAGGAGTCTTATTTAAAATAGGTCGTATGTAGATTATATTCTTAATATAACATGCAATGTTCACTATTTCTATCCAAAAGTGTTTGGCAACATTCATTTCGTGAATCATGATGTGTTCCATTTCCTAAAGTGATCTATTTTACCTTTCTAAAACACCATTTTCCTTTCTAAAAATTATGTAGAATTCCATTCTTTTCGCTGAATATTTCAAATGTTTTATTTTCAAATTCACCACCATAATCACTATGAATAGTGTAATACAAAAGTCTTTTTCATTTTGCGCTTGTTTGCGGAAGGAAGTGAAAACTTTATGTGAGTCTTCCTTGTGTTTAAGGAACTTTACCCATGTTCATCTGGAATAGTCATCAACAATAAAGAGTCCATACTTTTTACCACTAACAGAGACAGTCTTTACAAAACCGAATAAATCAATGTGCAAAAGGTTAAATGGTCTAGAAGTGGAAACAACATTCTTTGAATAAAAAGATGGTTTTGTTTGTTTCCCTTTATGACTTGTCTCACAAAGAACATTTGATTCGTATTTTAGATTTGGTAAACCTCTTAATAGGTTGAGTCTTTTCAACTTTGATATTAATCTCAAGTTGGCTTGTTCCAACCTTTTGTGTCATATCATTTGTTCATGTTTTTCTAAATATGATTAATTTATTTTGTAAATATTGTTTTTCATATAGCCAATAAATAGTGTTGATCCATTTGTTTGACAAATTTCCATACTAGACGTTTGATTGAAGACAACATCATAACCACTGTAACTTAATTGTCTTATGCTCAATAAGTTATGCCTTAGTCCTTTTACAAGAAAAACATTTTTAATAGAGGGAAGAGAACCATTACCTATTGTTCCACATCCTATTATTTTACCCTTCGGAATTCCTCCAAATCCTCATTTCTTGAGGATCAGTTTTGGAACATAGATGTTTTTTCTGTCATGTGTCGTGACCATCAATTGTCCAGGTACCATGACTTGTGTTTCAACTTTTTTGCTAAGGATATATGCAAGATATATTATTTTGTTTTTACGTATGCACATTAAATTGGGTCTTGGTTTGTTAGTCCTGAAAGGTGTCTTGTCTTTCCATGTTTTCAACATAGGACAAGTTATTTTATTATGACCTTTCTTAAAGTAATATGAGCAAGAAGTTTCAGGTATAATAAGTTTAGAAGTTTCCTCTGTTTCCATAGATCATAAAGGCTTGTTTGCTTTCGCCCATGTGATTTTCAAGAAACTCTTGAAATGCTTTTTGCATAATTAAAAAAATTAAATACATTTTCCTCTAAGGTCTTTGAAACATTATCCTTCTTTTTTATGTTTTCAAACTATTTTCAAGGGTGTTGCACTTTTCTATTAAGATGGAATAAACTTTTTTCTGAGATTCTTTAGTTTTTAAGATACGTTATGATTTTTGTTTAGAAACCCGTTTAACATAATTATAAATTCATTACGAGATAGATCAAACAATACCTCAGTTTCCTCATTAGAAGATTTATAGCCATATTTGTCTGCTCTTCATCTTCATTAATGTCATCTCTGGTAGCCATCAAACCCTATTTCTTTCCTCTGATGAATTTCCTTGGAGAGGTACCCTTCTCAAGCTTGTGACACTCTAATTTGTAATGTCCTGGCTCTTTGCATTCATAGTAGATGATTTTCTTTTTTTCTGATTTTTCTTTTCTTTCTCTACTATTTATAGCTCACCTGAAATCTTTTTTGGAAGATGATTTATTTCTGTTGTTCGACAAGTGCTGAATTTTCTTTATGATGAAAAATAGTTTCCTCTAAGTCTTTAATCTTATCATCTGATTCACTTTCCTCTGAGTCCTCATAGGCTTGCTGAGCTTAGGAGCTTGCTTTTTTCATTTGGATTTGAGAGCCAAAGACTTTGACTTCTTCTTTGCTTCATCTTCAACTAGTTCAATCTCATGGGATCTGAGTGACCTCATAGGTTCTTCTAGATGCAATTTGTTAAGGTCTTTTAGTCTCTTGAATAGTTGTGACTTTAGATCTCCACTTGCTAGGTAGACTTTTGAGGATCTTCTTGACATGATCAGCTGTAGTGTAACTCTTTTGGAGAACTTTTAATCCACATACTAAGATTTGGAATTTGGAGAACATTTTATTAATGTCTTCATCCTCTTCCATCTAAAAAAGTTCATACTTCCTGACAAGCATATTTGCCTTAGCTTATTGCACTTGTTTATTTCTTTCATAGTTTAGGACCAAAGCGTTAAAAATGTTTTTTTTTTTGTTTTTTTATTGTTGTACTTTTCGAATTCTTTGAAAAAGTGATAACATTCATCATAAATGTTTTGGTCATTGTTGATTTCTTTTCTGGATATTTCAACACCATTAGCATCTACGGGAGCCTCATAGCCACCTTCGAATATGTCCCAGAGTGCAGGATCATGTGAGATGTAGAAGCTTTTCAACCTATCCTTTCAGTGTTCAAACCTCTCCCCATTAGAAGATCGTTACTAAAACACGGTTAAGTGTTCAACCTTGAGACCGAGCTCTGATGCCGATTGAGGAGAGAAAAAAAAAAGAAACGAAGGTTTGAATTGTGTATTTAAGGTTTTAAAAACAAACATGTAAAACGAATTATAAAATAATAAATTTGATAAAGCAAAAGCAAGTAGAAAGATAAAGAGAGGAAAAACAAGTCAATTTATCCTAGTTCACCACCAATGTAACTACATCTCATCCCTTACCTCTAAAGGATTTAATCCACTAATCACAAAAAGTATCATATGTCCAATGAACACTTTCTAGTCAATCTGACTGTGTTCATGTCTTCTCAACCTTCTAGCTTAGTACAGTCATGTTGTTAAGGATAACACCCACTATTGGGCTCAGTTACAAAGAGGGCTTAAGATGGTTTTCTGAAAAGATCTACAAGAGAATTTTTACAAAGTATGCTCTTGCAATGTTTTTAGGTTTCTCAGCCTTTAGAGCTAATATAAGAATTTTCATGAGTGCTATGTATGACGACAATAGGCTTCTTGTCTTATTTTACAGTGAAGATCACGAGTCCTTTTATTGAGAGCCTTTAAGGCCATTATGGTTTTTGACCATTGGTGTAATTTCATGAAATCAACATGCAAATTAATGACTTGTATTGAATGTTAAGAGATCTTAAATCAACATTAATAATTTGTCCAAATCTTTCTTCGTCACTGATTCAACGTATCTTGATAGAAACGATAAGAAAACTAGAGGATGATATTTTTAGAAGACGTCGTGCATTTCTTTAGTCAAAGGATAGATCCAACTTTTCATTAGATGATGCAGCTGAAAGACTTTAAAATTCATGACAAGGATCTGCACATTTAAATAAATTTATTAGCACAATAAATTATTTCCATAAAATAATATCATTAAAACAATTAAGGGTCGTTGTTCTTCAAACTAACTTGGTTCTAACAAGATTGTTAATATAGTAAATCAATAATTACATAGTGAAAAGAAGGTGATTCGAATTTGATAAGCTAGAACTTATATGTCGTTATAACTTTGTTTGATAGGTTAACGTGTTGTTTTTTTTTTATTTGGTTTTAGTTCTATTTCACTACTTTTTTGTTCTGTTTTATTATTAGGAGAAGTGAATGAATAAGTAAAAATTTAAGTGCAAAGCAGTAGAGATAAAAGCCCCAAGTCAAGTGGTGCAGTCATGTCCATTCTAATTAAGAAGATGAAAGGAAAGTGGCTTCCAGCAAAAATTACGGCCTACGTGTAATATTCATTATGGTCATAATAGTTGGGCGAGAAAAATGAACATTTTCCATTACACCCATAATCCCCTTAGCCTCTGATGCTGGATTTTTTTTCTTCTATGAAATTTGAATGGTTTTCTGTAATAAAATCCCACGAAGGCACAAAGGCCTATAAATAGGCACAAAAATACTCCATTTAGGGGAGATTCCTTCTCACAACATCTTTTTACTCTTTTGATTGATCTTGTTATTCTCTTAGCAAATTTCTAGTTTTAATAATATTCAATTAACTTATTTTATTATGTTCTTTCACGTTTCCAATGTCTTTATATTATAGCTTTGATTATACTATGATCATGTGTGAGTAGATATCTCCTTTGTCTTGGTATTGTAGGGTTTCCAATAGTGGATTTATAATAATTTATAATTCTTTCTTTTTGTCATGGGTGTTGATCTTTTAATCCAATCTTAGTAAGTATTGCAAATTTACTTAAATATCAAATGGAGTACTGAAAAGTGAAATTTGATATATGATCTATAAGATTGGACAAGAGAATTAAATCATGAAAATACATTTGATTTTCTTGAAATCATGAAAGATAGTTTCTCTTCATAGGTTGGATATTTGTTTAAAATAAAACTTTTTCTCTTTGAAATAAGACATTAGTTATAATTGTTCATATTATTTCTCTTAATAGATTGGATATCCAATATCTACTTTTATTGTGTCTATCATTGTGAAAAACTACAATCTCAAGACTTTATTCTTACTGCAAATTTTAACCAAAAAAATTCCATCAACAGTCGTCGTTTAGCTAATCATCAGAGTAGATATTGGATATCATGACAAAGTCTTTGTGGAGAAAGATAATTTTTACTAAATGATAATATTGTACTCTTGCGGGCTTATCAGAATTCCCTAATTGTTTTCTCTTCATCTTTATCTAGTTTTTTTATTTCATTCGTTGATGAATCTTCATTAGTCATTATTTTTAGAGCCATTTTGAATCAATTGTTTAGCTCATTTCTTTCAATTTAATCTTCGTATTAGAGTTATTTTCTATAAATGGTCTTTTGATAAAATAAAGTGTTTATGCTTTCTGTAAGAACCTTAAATTTAAAAATTAAATTATGGATTTTATATTAAGTGTATTTTGGGGATATTTGTAAAATATTTAATATATGTATGTTTTGTGTGAATATATATATATATAAATATTTATTTTTGGAAGATGAATTAAAATTATTGGATGAAGAGTAAATTAATTTAATTACGAGTAGTTAAATTATGGGACAGTTAATTAAGAGGTTATCAGCTAATTGCGATGAAACCGATTAAGTGTTGAAGGGTCTAGCAATATTATAGTATTATTTTTGATGAGGTGGCACCCACATATGCCTATATATAGGAGTGTGAAGGAAGCGCAAAGACAGAAAACACTTCCTCCTCCATACTGCATGTAATAGTAACGTTCTCCTTCTTCCTCCCAATCTGATTTCTGTTTCCCGTTCAAAAAAAAAAAAAAAGAGTTGCTCAAAAGTGAGATTACTTGGAAATCCAAGTACCGAAACACCAAGTACCAAGAACAAAAGTTGATCCTCTCCTCATTACGGAGCCAGAGAACCCACCTTGGTAGCGGCAAACACAAACGGAAACTTTGCCGATTTTTGATGCAGAAACGTGAACGGAGCAGAAATGTAACAGGGGTAAGGGCACTTTCCACTTTCTAGACTGCATTAGGGCTGTAAATGCATACTGTTATGGCATTAATGATGTTTCATTATTGTTTTGAAGAAAAACTGTTTTGCATGTCATTTTGAAGGATGAAAAATGCATTATGTTGATGTTTTAAATGATCTGTGATGTTTGCTGTGTTGGTTGATATATCAACGTTGTTCTGTTTATGTGGGAAAGCTAGAAAATGCTTGGCATGTTATCTTGGGGATGATCAAAATGCATGTGTTGATAAAACTGTTGTGCATGTTGTTATAAAATGCGAAAATGCATTCTGTTGGTGTTTTGGTGATATGTGACGCTTGCTATTTTGGCTGAATACATCAGTGTTGTTCTGTTTGTGTGAGAAAGCTGGAAAATGCTTTGCATGTTGTTTTGGTTGTGTAAGAATACTGGAAAATAATGTGCAGGTTGTTTTTGAGAAATGATCAAAATTAAATGTTTAAAATGTTTGTTTGTGGTGGTTGACAATCTGTTTTTCTGTCATGTTCATGATAAACTGGTGTTGATGATGGTTTCAAAGGAAAAGGATTTAAAAGGGTGGAAGTGTTTTTCTGGAAAATCTGTTATTTGATGAAAAATGTCTGAGTTTTGTGGTTTTCAAAAGAGTGGTGAAACTGTTTTGGAGTTGTCTTGGTTTTTCAAAGGAAAAAGTTTGAAAATGTGTTGAGGTTTTCAGGAAAATTTCACTGACTTCGAAGGTGTATTCGAATACGCATGAGTGTATTCGAATACAGCCTGCCAAGCTTCTGTTTTACTCAAATTTTCGAACTTGTATTCGAATACGGGTCTCTGTATTCGAATACAGATGAAGGATTTTTGCTTCTGACTTAGCAACTGTATTCAGCTATGACCCTGTCGTATTCGAATACATAATTGAAATTTTATCACTGTATTTGTTGGAACCAAGTTGGTTCTAAATACTTGGGATTTTGATGTTTACAAAAGCACTCCATGTAATCTTATTTTGTACCTTGAATTATTACATTAAATACCACCAGAAAATGAAGTTTGCAAAGGCAGAAAAAGCATCCAGAATGCATCCTGGAATTACCAGAGGATACACCAGGATGTCAAAACACTACCAGAGGATATCTTTGCTGGCCCAGATCAGAAGGAAGCAAAGTCAGAAGGAGACCTGGACCAGATCAGAAGGAAGCAAAGTCAGAAGGAGACCTGGACCAGACCAGAAGGAAGCCTGCCATAGGGAGAGTTGTTCCGGACCAGAAGATGTCAAATGTCAGATTTATTCCAGAAGTTATTCAGACCAGAAGATGGCCTGGCAGTGAAATAATAAACAGCCCAGACTTGATCCAGACTTAATCAGATGGTAAATTAATAGGTCCAAAATAAAGAAATTAATCCAGATTTGACCTAGACCAGAAGATAGCATGGTTCAGGGTATGAAACTAAGTCCAGACCAGAAGAAATGATCTCCAGAATTGATCCAGAACTGCTCCAAAACAGAAGGTAAAATGTCCAGACTGAAATATTATTTGTCCAGATTTAATTTCAGTTTAATCCAGACCAAGTCCAGAATTGGTCCAGATCAGAGGGAAGATTTTCAGATCAATGGTTTAGATTTAAGTATTTGGCCCAGTGTTGGCCGAGATCAGAAGATCAGACCATGACCCAGTGTAGGCCGAAATCAGAAGGTCATAATGTGTGGTCCAGTAGTGGCCGAAATCAGAGGATCACAACAGATCAGTTTACTGGACCAGGATGGCCGAGATCAGAAGATCAGAAGGTTAGGAAGTGTGGTCTAGGGATGGCCAAAATCAGAGGATCACAACATATCAATTAGTATGGTCCAGATGTGGACTAGCGCAGAAGATCAAATGGTTCAGATTTAATCATGAGGATTAACGGTGGAGATTTTAATTGATTTTGATCAAAGTATTAAAAAGATTTATTACAAAAATAAAGTGAAGTACTGTGGAACACAGGAGCTGTTGGCGGGAAGAAACTAAAGACTTGATTGGCCAATTATTTTGAAAGAAAATCTGAGCTTAAAAAAGATATATTTTTTATTTAAATGAAGCCCAATTGGTCAAGTTATTTTTGCAAGAGAATCCAGCAAGATTCAGCTAGAAATTAAGCTTGGAAGAGGCCCTAATCTGCATCTATAAAAGGAGGCTCGAGGTAGAATACTTTGCATCGAAAATCACAAAAGAGTCACACACTTCCAAAGCAAACACTCAAGTTTTCAGTGAGGTTAATTGTGAGTTCCAGCTTTCAAGAAGCAAGCACTCGTGTTATTTTCTTTCCCTTGTGTTAGATCTAAGTTATTGAAGTAGAGTCTACAATCTGAGGGAGTCAGAAGGGGTAGCAGATTACTTGGCAATTAGATTCAAGGCGTTGTAATTCCTTCTACAATCTGGGGTTGTCAGATTGGCAGGAGAAGACTTGACTTAGGAAGTCAAGGTGCTGTATTCCTCAAGAGTCTAGGATTGTTAGACTGTTTGAGAAGACTGACTTGGAGGGTCAGTGGAACTGTTGTAATTCAAGGTTTGAATTAGTGAAATCCTTCAAGGTGAAGGGACTGGACGTAGCCTCGTTAACGGTGAACCAGTATAAAAATTATGTGTTATATTTTTACTTTATATCCGCTGCTAACTCTGTTTTTATTCATACATCAAGTTTTGTTTTAAAAGTGTAAAAACAGGAAAAGTATTCAAGTTAGTCAAACACAATTCAACCCCCCCTTCTCGTGTTTGCACCTTAGTATTTGCATCTGTATTTGAATACAACACCCTCGTATTCGAATACAGGATACTGATTTTCACTAATTTAGCTTCTATGTTCGAATACAAGGGAGCAGCTGTATTCGAATACAGATTCGTGTTTTTCCAGATATTCAAGTTTTAGACACTGTCATGTGAACTTTAAGTGTTGGGGAACATTGGGAAGGTTTGTAATGATTTAAAATGGAGTTTTTGAAGTAATTTTGAAGAGGAGATGATGAGGTTCTGGAAATCTTTAATGATGTTGGGAAAATGCTGAGTTTACACTGTTTTGTCTTATGTATTCGAATACAAGGATGCTGTATTCGAATACAGAGTGTTGAATTTGCACTATTTTCAGCTTTTGTATTCAAATACAAGGGAGCTGCATTCAAATACAGATTCTTGTTTTTCATAAATCCAAAGTTTTAAACATTGTTTTTATAAACCTTAAGTGTTGGGGAACATTGGGAAGGTTTGTAATGAATTAAAAGGGAGTTTTTGTGAGGGTTTGAAGTGGTGATGATGCAGTTTTTGAGATCTTTACTGATGTTGTGAAAAATACTGATTTTTGCACTGTGTTAGCCTCTGTATTCGAATACAAGGAAGTTGTATTCGAATACAGAGTGTTGATTCTGCACTATTTTAGCTTCTGTATTCGAATACAAGGAAGCTGTATTCGAATACAAATTCGTTTATCCAGAAATCTCAGTTTTAAACATTGTCTTATGAACTTTAAGAGTTGGGGAAACATTGGGAAGACTTGTGATGAATTAAAAATGGGGTTTTGAGATAGTGTGAAGTAGTAATAATGTGGTGCTTGAATATTTTTGTTGATGTGATGATAATGAAATTATTTGAGTTGAGATGGTTTTGGGGAAGTGATAGAATGGCTAAATTTTTCTGATGATTGCATACTGTTTTCAGTGAAGAGAAAACATTGCATGTCCATGCATTGCATAGTTAGGTGGTGACCGCGATGGGCCACAGAGTTGATGCGGTGACTGTGATGGGCCGTGAAGTTTTGTAGTAACCATGGGTTATAGAATAGTTCCGCGTGTATTAGACGGTTTGTTCTATCCGGGGTCAGAGTAGTTCCGCGTGTATTAGACGGTCTATTCTACTCGGGCTACGGAGTGGTTCCGCGTGTATTAGACAGTCCATTCTATTCGTGCGAGGATTTAACTTATGTATGTTGTGGCCTGTGAGAGGCTAACATACGCGAAACGTGCTGGTCTGTTGAGCGACTGCACGTGTGCTGGTCTGTTGAGCGACTGCACTGGTACTGGTCTATGAGCGATTGTACCTTGGTATATGTAAAACGTGCTGGTCTGTTGAGCGACTGCACGAGTACTGGTCTGTGAGCGACCGCACCTTGGTAATTCCAAGAAGTTAAGTATATGAGCATATACATATTGCATCGGGGTGGTTGACCAGTGGGTCACGATTTGGATATATGTTGATGATTGAAAATTGATGTGTGTAAGTACTTTATAAAATCTGAATTTTTGATGAATGGTTGTGATTGTTGAAGTGATGATTGTACTTACAACATGTTTTCCATATTAATTGGTTGCTGTTTGAAAAGGCATATATGTCATGAAATTTCAAAATGAGCATCCTTATTTATCATCATTGTTATATGATATGCCATGGATATAATTGCTAACTGTTGATATAAATGCTATGTGTTATTTGTTAATTTCGGTCGGTGACCCTTTACAATTATTGTGGAAAATTGGGCATTGCCCTCAGATGATTCCCGAACCCTTCCCACCGACGGTTACACTAACGACTGAGACATCGTTAGTTTTCGTTGATCTTCACGCACGGCGTATTTGTAGACCACGCAGAGGGGCGGACAGCTGGGTGAAGACGAGACTGGCAGAGGATGCGGTGTAGATCGTGCTACTGTAGCTTAGTGCATGATCAGACTAGACTTCTGTATAGGGTCTTGAGTTTGGGAAATGTAATTGGTTATTTTGAGAATTATTGTATAACTTTTCCTCTAATATTTACCGCACTCTGATAATATTTTGGTGGGTCCAAGATACAACTGTTGGATGTATCTTTATTTTTTTATGTTTTGAAGAATTAAATTCCCAAAAATAATTTACTTGATTAATCGTGATGTAATTATTTAATTACTTCTCTATTTTGGATTACGACGTCGAACAACTTTTAATTTGAATTGATTTTAATTCTTTTGAATTAATAATTTTGAAAAAGAAAATTCCTTTTATTTATTTTAAAAAGAAAAAAAAATACACTCGCGCTGTGTTTTAAACTTGGGGTGTTACACTTTCATTTTGATGATTAACCAACTATTTTGTGTAGTTTTGTTTTGTTTTATTGGTTTAAAGCATTACTGAATTTTGGTGAAAAAGCAACACGACTCATGTGCAGTATTTTAATCATATTTGGAGTTGACGTTCAAATCGAGTCCAAAAATAGAGCATTACGTCTCAATGCTTATTTTGGAAGAACAAATGTGTTTATTTGACATTTTAGAGTGTTGCGCCCAAGAGCAGAGCATTATGCCCAAGAGAATAGCATTATGTTCCAGTGGTTTTTGTGTCATGTATTGCTTCCAAAATTAGAGCATTGCACCGAAGATCGGCACATTGGGCCTAGACTTGCTAGCAATGCGTCAACACATGGTTTTAGGTCATATTTAAGCTAAAAACTTAGATTTTGCAAGGATTATGACCTAGGGTTTAGGTTTCGTTGTTATTTTCTCTTTGATTACGGATTAAATGAACCTTATTGAATCTATGTAACTTTGGTTTTCTTATGCTATTTATGCAATTAAAACGAGTTTGACTATTCATATTTTTTGCTTTTAATGCTTTTCTGTATTTGATCACCACAAAATTGAACTTGTGAATTATTTCGTTATTGAGAAATAGACTATAATAATTGGAAGTAAATATATATTCATCTTTCAATATTGTTATAAGAAGAGAGAATATTATGTGTCTTAGAAATTAAAGTTCGTGCATGTTTTGAGTAACAAACCTGTTCACTTAAGGAATTAGTGTTCATTGTTATAAAAAGGGGATTTTAAGTCAAGGAATTGGTCATAGTTTAGCTTGTTAATTTGACATGATAAAATAAGTTAGATTGCTAAAATAGTAAATCAATAATTATATATTGAAAAAAAAGTGATTCGAATTCGGTAATTGTTTTTCTCAACTAAGTATTTACAAATTTATTGCGTAATTAAACTAACTAATAACAATTCCTTTAGAGGCAATTTTTGTTATCACTATTATTATTTGAACGATTTAATACACTTGACAAAGAATATTCAGTTATTATTACTCGCTAATCACAAACACAAATTCAAGTAAGCATGTATCTCATCATTCTTCTAAATCATAATTATTCAGGCATATACAAATCACCATATATATATATATATATATATATATATATATATATCATAAATCACAATCAATCAAGCAACACTAAACATAAACACATGAATAATCACGGAGCACATGTTATAAGCCAAACAAAGGAAGATGTTCTTACCTTGCAGTTGTTCCTTACACAAAGCAAAACTATAAACATCAATTTCTCCCACACCTAAAAAGCTAGATCTAAGATCACTAGCACCAAAGTGACACAAGGAGAAACTTAATTTGGTTCAAGACTCGATCCCTAAATCCTCGTAAATCTATCTAGATTTCCCAATCTTTCACCCAACTTCTCCCTCCACCAACACCCCACCCAAAAGCAACAAAGAGGGAGAAAAAATAAAGAAAGAAAGTATGTGAGTGTATTGGTTCGGTCAAGGTTGTTTTAGAAGGGATGAGAGGAGTTTTATTTTCTTCTCTTCCTCTCAATTTATTAAACAACCCTTCTTTACTCATAAAATAATATTTAAACTTCAAAATTTCTAGATATTTTTTTCTAACTTTTTATTACTTTCTAAAAGTAACCATCACATAGTCATTTTTATCTTTATTTTCATCAATTTTATGTAGTGGCGATATGAGACTCATCCTGTAATAGTATATGTTATTAGCTTGATGACTGTAAGACTAGTTACATAAATTTTCTGCAAATAGTTTTCTACGGATAATAATTGCTATCGTTAAATCACGGGAATATTATTTTTCTTCTTGAAAATCAGTTCCAAGCTCCAAGTAAGTCAAGTATCATGTTAAGAAATCACACTTTAATTTTCGTCAATTTCTAAGTTCATTTGAATATTTAACAACGAATGAATTTATCCGGTAATCCAAAATCAATAAAATTTAATTGAAAGACTTCAACAAAAATTATATCACCACAAAACAAATTAGGTCAAGAAAACATATTCACTATGATCATAAATAATCTAGAACAAAAATCAGATAAGATACATCAACTTCAAAAAAAACAAAAACCCTAATAATATAAAACAAACAGAATTAGAGGAGTCTTACAAACATTATTCATTATGTATACTAATTTTGTTTTTAATATAACCATCCACCACTCTAATCTTTTTACTTCGTCTCTTTTCTTCTTAATTCTGGTGTTGCTAACAACATGCTACCATTTTTTAAAGGTGTGGGCTCCACAAAAGTGTGGCCCAGCCAATACAAAGAACCAAAGAAGAATTTACCCGAATCCCTAAAATTATACCTCTACCCCATTTTTGTCAAAACCCCATTTTACCTTTTTCTAAAAAGAAACAAAAGAGAAAACATAATTATTGAAAAACATGTAGAAATTGTTTATGGAATTTCAATTTTTTATATAAATATAGGGAAACTTTACTTAAGCTTTCCAGAGCACAATTGTTTAAGGTTAATATTTTGAGAGCAAACTTAATTGAAGTTCTCTAGAATACAATTGTTGAAAAATTTAATGGTTATAAAATATTTTTAGAAGGTTATTATTTTATTTTAGAATGTCGAGTATATTATTTTTTAAATTAGTTAGAATATTATTTTAAAAATTTAATGTTAGTTAGATTTGTCAAAAAAAATGTTAGTAAAATATTTATATTCAAATTTAAAATATTACTATTTAAAATGTATTTTTTCACTCAAATTAAAATGTAGTTATTTTTTAAAATGTTGATACAACTTTATCTTTTTTATTGTAGTTATTTTTATATTATGTTAACAAAATTATATATTTTTTAAAGAAATTGTAATTTTTTTTCAACAACAAAATAATAATTATGAAATTAAACTTGTGCAGCAAGAGCAAGAGCAAAGCTATATATCTGCTAGGGGACTGGTACAGTGCTTTTGACTTCTAAAATTGAATTTATATTTGGAATTGAAATACAGTCTGAGTAAATTAATTATTAATTTCTTTGCTTTTCAATGATCCATGGTTTGATTGTAATAAAATTTACGGAGTTTGGTATTTTTTGATAATTAGTGTTACTAATATTTCTTGTGCATTAGAGAGTTTACAAGGATGGAATATATAGGCAGAGTTGGTTAGAAAAATAATAAGCAATCTAGTAGAACTCCGAAACAGAAATACAAAACAAAGGATAAGAGATAAAACAGAAAATAAATCTTATCTGAATTAGATAATTAAGATTTAATATAGTCTAAACTTATTCAAGCTGATATTGCTAATGCTAGCTGTTTTCTAATCTTTCAGGTCGTCTGTTTAAGAAAATAGAACTAAGTGAATCCATCAGATATGCTACTGGGGATCCCATTGAAAGCTGGCTTAACACATTATTACTTTGCTTAGATGTTTCAAATGCCATCCCTAATAGTAGCAGGTTAAAGCAAAGCTTATTTCATAATTCTTTAAAAGATGAGAACTTTTTTCGATCCTCATTAATTTACCGTTCTTTTATTCTGAAATCAGGTTACCTCCAGCCAGTGAGTGTGATCTATACTATGTTAATTGGGATACTCTCTTTTCCTATCACAGGGATAGTGAATTATTTTTGCAGGTAAAACCAGATTCATTAAATGATGTTGTATGGGTTGTGATTAATATTTTCAGATGTTTAAATGCCATAATAAATATTTTTACTTGCAGCGAATGATGGCCTTATATGTTGCATCACATTACAAGAATTCTTCAAATGATTTGCAACTGATGGCAGATGCTCCAGCCCACCACTTATTTGTGCTACTTGGTATGCTTGGTTTTCTTTCTAAAGTAGAATTTCATTGCTTCAACCCCCTCTCCCAAACACCCTATTGTTTTTTAGTCAACAAAGAAGTCCATATGTTTCATGATCTAATTTTGCATAGTTGTTCGCTTTTGCTGAAGTGTATATCTTAAATTTGCGTTAGAAACTTTGATTGGACTAACTGCAATGGCCAGACACATTAAATTAACGTTCCCTTGAGCTTGCTTCATGTGCATTAGCATCAATGTCTTATTTATTTTTTTAATGGCCTTAAAAGATGGTCCAGCATGTTGGCGTTATGTAGTATCGGACATTATGCACTCTATACATATAGCTGTAGTTGCAATGTAATAATTGCATAAAAGTTTATGGCTTTGATATCACATAATGCTGGAACACCTGGTAGTATTTATGCAATTTGGCATGCTTTTAAGTATGACGTTAACCTTTTTTTTGTGACAGATTTTATATTTAGTTCCGGCGCTGTCACGCCTGTTCTTCCAAGGAAATCTTCCAGTTACATTATCACATGCTCAAGCTTATGTGTTACTTTGCACAGGTCTGCAAAATCAGAACATTTTGCACATTGAAGTCTGTTCACTATGTTTTAGAAAATCTTCATTCTATTGATATTTGTTATCCTACATTGGTCAATTGATCATGACACAAATTACTCTAAAATTCATTGTTTAATATTGTTAGAGGTTTTAGTATAACTTTTTTTGCCATTAAGGAGATTTCAGAGAGGTTGACATTTCAATTTTGACTTTAGCGTAAGCCAGAACGAGGCTAAAATATAAATAAAGTAGCGTCGGAGAAGCCGACGCTAATAATTTGTTGACTTTTTCTTTGTCGACTTTAGCGTCGGAATGGCCGACACTACATTGCAAAGAATGTTGACTTTTGATGATTGATGTATTTTTTTAATTTTGAAGAATTTTTTCTTTTTTTATTTTTTATTTGAATCAATAATTTAAATATTATTATTTAATATAGATTATTTTCTTATTTATCAAAAACATAAAAAAAATTACTAATAAGAATTAAAAATCTTGAGAAATAATTATCTCACCTGTTGTAAGAAACGGAAGGGAGGGTCGATAGTCGTCTATAGAGGTTTGTGGATGAGAGACTATGGGAGCTATTTATTCATGGATTTTGGGTTTGTTTTGGAAATGGAAGGCAGTGGAAAGAAAAGTTTGGGATACAAAATTTGAAATTTGAAAACCATTTCTTGGGTTTAGGTTGAGGGTTTCACCATTTTTTGTCTTTTCGGGATAAGGTAGTGTAAAGTATATGAGATATTAACCTTATTTTGTTGTGTAAAGTAGGAGAAAAAGAGAGTTGTATTGTCTTTTGCTATTATGTCTTTCGTAAGTCCATTTAATATAATATTAGTTTTAATTACATTTTTAGTCATTTTATTTTTACTAATTCATGATATTGGTCCTCCTATTTTAAAAGTTGTCAGTTTTGGTTTTTAATAATTTTTTAACTAAAAAATAATGATGTAGATGTTTTAAATAAAATGACATTTGATAAGTAGAATGATTAACATTCATGATATTAGAATAAATCGCCGTAAAAACTTAGCTTTCAATTTCAAATTTTTTTCATATTTTTAATTTAATTATGACATATGAATAATTAATGCCTAGATAGTTATATATCATAGAATTGTATGACACGTCATTTAAAATCAAATATGTCACATCATCATTTTTTTAGTTAAAAAATTAGAAAGAAAAACCAAAATTGTCGACTTTTAAAATATGAGACCAATTTTGTGAAATAATAATAATAGGGACAAAAACTGCAATTAATTCATAATATATAATATTATTTTTACTATATCATGATATACAAAAAGAGATCTAAATAATGCATAAGTTTTATATTATTATAATTCTGATTAAATACGATTGAAAAAAAAAACGATGTTGATTCGACCACTACACCAAAATAAAATTGAGAGATATAAATTCGTTGAACTCATGTAATATATATATATATATATATATCACATTGGTCGGAAAAAAATAAATTCGTTGAAAGAAACATGTGTTGTATTGTAATTAAGTATTAAAGAAATATTTTAAAAATGATATTACATATAAATATATCACAACATATTAAATTGATCTCAATATGGTATATGTTTCATTCAAAAAAATATTTATATTTTTTTTATGTTTGAAGTACTACTTAAAACAAACAATACTTGAGAACGATATGATGTGAATAGTTATTTTGAGTATTTTTGTTGTCAAATAAATCTACAATCTAATTTATTAGAAATAAAATATGTACTTGAAAATATTCCTTTGAAAATATTTGATGTATAATTTAATATATTTAGTTTTATAAAAAATATTGTTTTGTTTTTTTTTGCATAGACTTGTTATTTTAAATTGTTTTGTTTGTTTTAATATTTATTTATTTTAATTTTGTTGGATTGTTTGTGTATAAGTTTATCGATTTTAAACGTATAATGATTATATTTTTATATATTTTAAAGTAATTAAATGGTTGATATATTTTAATTATTAACATGTAATTACAATATTGTGCTATTTTTATCAACCGACAATGAATCAGATCAATGGTGAGATTGTATCTTTATTGAACGTTTGTTTGGCTGTTGAAGAAGTTACGAATATAATTTACTTGAACAAATAATTGAGTCATTGAATCTTCTTGGAGTTGAATTAAGTATTGGAGTTAAATCAAGTTTTCATAGACCGGCACTACAAGAAAAAAAAAATTTGTGGCGGTTTTAAAGGCTTTTTGCGGCAGTTACAACCGCCTCCAATGGAAGATTGCGACGGTTCGTAACTGTCGCAGATTCGTGCGTCGCGAGGTGTTTTTGCGACGGTTCTGAAAACTGTCGTTTCAACCGTCGCCAACTTTGCGACGGTTCCTAACCGCCTCAATTTACCTTTTTTTGCGACAGTTCAAACCATCGCAAAACACGTTCAAATTTTTTTTTTGAAACATCGCGACAGTTATTAACTGTCGCTATATTCATTTTGAACAATTTGATTCAAAACATTGCGATAGTTATCAACCGTCGCAATCCTAATAATTTAAATTAAAAAATTATTATACAATTTTTTCTGATTTTTTATTAATTAAAATAAAAAATATTTATAAATTAATATCATCCACATAATTTAAATAAACAATTAAATAACTATTGTAGCTAAATTCAATTTATATAATTTTTTCAAAATAAATAACACAAATTCATACATTGAACTTAACTAAAATAATAAATAAAGTAGTTTAAATATTCAAAACATTAGTGGAATGGCTAAACATACAAAACAACTCCATGAAACAGAAAAGTTTATCAAACTATCTAATCAATCCCTAATGATGTTGCTCCACGATCATCAGGTTGTTGGCTAGAAACAGATGAACGTCTACCATCTATTACCGATTCTATGTCTGTTGCCAAGAAAAAAAAATTACATTAATCTCAATGAATCTTGATAAACATTGTCAAATACTAATTAACTAAATTTTTCATATAGCAAACATTAATTTTCTCCAAGAAAATAATTTTACCTTTTTTTCTCTAGAATTTTGCATTTGCAACAAGAAAGCAATTTTCTCCTTCAACATATGAAATTTAGAATCCCTATTCTTAAGCATATTGACTTCAGCTTGCACTTTAAGTGATCGTACATTACACTTCTATTTTGCGGTTTTTTGAAACCACAACGTTTACAAGGGCATATTATTTCGCCATTTTCTAATTCATCTCGAAAGGCAAAATTAATAAATCCCTTTATCCCTTGATCATATTCAATTGATGTGTGTGGCTTCATAATCCATGACTTATCCATTGCTTCAAAGAAGAAACACATAATGTTATTTTGACACACAAAGAAGTTAAACCTTAAACAGAATAGATTCACTATGCATAAAGGAACAAAACATGCAAAAGAGTCATAAAGTAGATTCACAAAACATAAGAATATTATGTTTTGTAAAAGTAGTACTAGTATTAGGGTGTGTAAGAATTGGAGAAGACAATTATTGATAAATTTTTTTGATAAAATGAATTATTGATATAATGGTAGTATCAATAAAATACCTCTAGTTCATTTGATAAAAGAGATTCCAAGGAATAAAGTTGGATAAATAAAGAATAAATAAAGTTGGATCAATAAAATACCTCTAGTTCTGCCTGTACAACAACCCGTTATTACAAAGAAGCTCCTCTTGATGAGTATGGTCTTCAGAGAGATCCAAAATAGAGTCACCTTAAAGATGTTCACAAAGCTGTGAGCTTATGCAAGAAGTCTCTACTCAATGGTGAACCTATTACCCAAAAAATTAGCCAGTTTCATGAGGTAAGTTACTCAATGGTGAACCTTACACTTTAAGCTAAGCTGAAATTACAAACTATGCAGGTTATAGTATATGAAAAGCAAGACAGTAATTTATGTGCTGCTTTCATCACAAACAACCACACCAAAATGGCAAAAACTATTCAATTCAGAGGCTCAAACTATTATTTGCCTTCTGCTAGAGAATAATTGTTTAGTTATAGACGTGATAAAAGTTAATAAGACGAGTGAAACAACATTAAACTTTGTTTATTGATCTCTGTTAATTAGTGTTCAAGTTTACATGATGTTTCTCAGCTATTTATATGACTAGGATAAGAGGAAACTAAGGTACAACTAATATCCTAAACTTTAGAATCTAAAACAAATAAACTTTAAAATTAAAATTAAATAAAGTGAAACAAAACTAGCTTCAACCATCCAGAATCAGCCAATCTACACTATAATCAACTATAGATGTGTGTGTACTTGTGTTTGTGTAAATTCCTTTTCTTTATAAGATTAAGATCTCAAGATGGTAGCTTTATTTGTGCAGCAGCAATTGCAGAAAATCTTGGGAAGAAACAGCTGATACAAACTGCAATTGAAACAAAGAGTAGTAACAGCAACAGCCTCAAGATCCATGATACCTTTGGAATCCCAGTTGCGAACCATACTTTATAGCCATAATTTAAGGTGTAAAATTGTTTATACTTGATAAAGTATAAAGATAAATTATAACAACTCTCAGAGGCAGGAACTCCTACTAAACTACAAGAGAAAACATTTTATTTAAGTACTACTCTTAATCAAGAGTCTGTCACAGCCTCCAGTTCCTAGCCTGACAACAGGTACATTGGTTACAACTTGCTTTGATGTTAGAAATATATAGCAATTATGTACCTTCAAACCTAACCATGAACTTCAAACTTAAAATGCAGAATTTCATTATCAGAGTGGAAACCATCATCTGACTCATCATCCTCTTTAAAATCTAAGATGGGATATATTCTTTCGTATTCCGTAGAAATACCAAACCTTCGTAGTCAATAGGAATTTATTTACCATTTTGGTTTTTCAAACAGATATATACAAGATTTCAGTGATTACTAAACATGGGGCTGGGATGATACCCAAATCATTATTCTATTTTATCATCAAGGTTGGGATCTCATTTATAAAAGTTCATATTAATTAGCTTTAGAATAACTGTTTACAAGACATATGCAAGAAATGTTACATTTAAGGAAACGTTTATAATAAGTGGTACATACCCATCCTGGAGGCAATTTTTCATTTCCCCTAAGTTCAGCTGAAGTACCTTTCTGAAATTCAAAAATAGGTACTTAGTTAAATTATCAGGTTGAAAATGGTAGACTAAAATATCTATGAAACATGAGAGCTGAAAATCAATTTTTAAATTAAAATTGCAGAACAATATTTTTAAAATTGTTAGGATATAGAATATAAAATAATTAGAGTTAGTTAGTAGAAGATAGTTGATGAGTTCGTTAGACAGTTGCTAAGAGTTGTTATTCTGGTTATTCTTAGAAAGTCTTTCAATAGCCCTCAATTGGTAGAGAGTGCTCTAGTGAGAAAGGAGAGTGCTCCTTTGAGGTAGCCTTTAGTGCAAGGTTATCTTCATTGTTAATCTCTTGTATCTTCTCTTTCAACCTCACTACATGAATAAGAAATCATCCTTTTGTTTAAAATCTTTATCTTTAATCCTTTGAATTTGTTTTTTCCACCATTATTCTAGGAATTCTTTCTTGCATAAAGAATGGTTCCTAACAAGTTCGAACATCACTTGAGTTCAAACCCAAATGAAACTTGAAAAACTACATTTCTCGAAAAAGCATTATCATCCCAGCCTCCAAAGAAGGAAAAATAAATAAAACCAAAAGCTGGTGGAGAAAAAGAGGGGAAAAAGAATCAGGTATGTTAAACAAATATTCTTACAAGATCCTCGGTATGTCTATCATCTTTAAGAATACCCCGAGCTCTCAACTTCTGCTTGAGGTACTCAGGCAATTCTTTAGCAGCAGCAAGTTTCTCCTCTGGACAACTATCAATTTTAGATTCAGGCCGACCAAATGCATTGTTACCTACTCAACAGTTTCAGAAGCGACAAAGTTAATGCATACTCACTAGCTCAGTTATTGTGATGTTAAAAGGATGCAGTAGCATGACTAAAATAATTTTGGAATTCAATTTACCAGCAGTAGTGTTAAGCTTTGGAACATCATTATAGGCACCTCCACCAGGTACACCATATCCATTACCTATTTCAGTGTTCCTGATATATAGAAATAAAGGCATATAAACCACATGGATTCTTTAAATGTGTAATACAATTATAGATGAAATTAACCAACACTATTGACTAGTAATGTTTATGGGAAAAAATATAATACAAAGTGCAATCTAGTCTAAACGCCATAGAATAATATCTGCAGCACTTAAGAGTCAAGACATATTAGCCGGATTTCTTGCTTTTTCTTTTCTCCTAATTAAAAATCTATAAACCCACATGAGGTCAAAGTGGAAAGGTTTACTTTGAGGAGAGATTTTCTTTCTATTATGTTGAGTTCATGAGGCTCATCTACACATAGCTTCCTTTATTTTCTTCTTTTGCTTCAGGTGTTTTCTCCCTTGGTTTCTTTAGGTGAAACAAAGAGTAGTAACAACAACAGCCTAAAACAAAGCAGAAACAGGCAGAAATAGAGGCAAAAACAATGTTAAAAAGATACCTAAGCAAACCAGAGTTCAGCAAACCAGATTTCTCTATCAAAGCTAGCCTCCAAAACTTGAACTTCTTTATCAAACTCTTGAATAAGCCTGAAAAAAACATAGATCAAACAACATATACAGTAAGTAAAGCTTCTCTAACATTGTTTCAGCTGGGGTTCGAGCTAGGGTTCGAACTCAAGTGTTTCTCTATTTTTGAGCTAGGGTTAAAGGAAGCGTCAACAACAAAGAAGATGGGAGCTTTACCTTATATAGCACAGCAAGATCAGAGACGAAGGGAGGCCGCAATGAATAAGGAAGATGGAGGGTAATCGTGAATAGGAAAACGAAATGGAGGATGGAAGGTTTGGTGTCGCAATTTTGGGGAAAACGAAATGGAGGAGGGAAAACACAATTTTGGGGAACCTGAAACACGGTTTGGAGGGATAAGGGTTTTGGGGCGGCGGCGGTTGACAAAAACCGCCGTAGGAACCGTCGCGATTTCGTGATTAGGGCAGTTATTCGGGAACCGTCGCAATCCAAGTGTCGCAAAACAGAAATTTTCTTGTAGTGGGGATTGAAATTTGGTATTTCAAGTGAAGACTTAATAAAAGGGTTCAGAACATGTTGAAAATTTATGTGTATTTTTATTTTTTGTATTAGTTGTGTTTGAGAATGAAATGAAAAGACAATTGTGAAAGAAGATTTATGTGGATTTTTTGTATTAGTTGTGTTTGAGAATAAAATAAAAAGACGATTTTGAAAGAAAATTTATGTGAATTATCTATAGTAGTTGTGTTTGAGAATAAAATGAAAAGATTATTTTGATATATAATATATTTCTATGATTAACCTATTATTGGAGTTTTGAATAAAATGAAAAAATTGATTTTAGAAAGTAGACTATACTTATTTTAAGATGGAACTATGTTGGCAATTATTTTAAACTGCCACAACAAGATCTTAAAAGCATTATATGAGCAACAATACCCGTTAGTGCAATTATTTTTTTTAGTATACTAGTATATAGGAAGCCCTGCCCATATTATGGTTGGCAACAACACCGTTTGTGCAATTATTTTCTTAGTGTACTAGCATGTGGTTATGTTTGTAAGAAAAATATTGATCTAATACGACTCATATCATATTAGATTAACCACAACAATAAATTAATCACAAGTTCTGACTATGTTAAATGTGAATAGAAAAACAAGTTTTGTATGCTTTATAGTATTGATATAGCGTGAATTTGACTTCAACGGTTTCAACTAATGGGGAAACATAATTGGATGATTACAACTTGGCGTGTTATGGTTTTGATGAATCTTTTGGTATTGATGGTTAGGTGTAAGTTAGAGTATCCTAGTGTATTTTTTGTCCGCATAATTATGCATTAAGTGGTCTATGTTTTAATGAACCTGATATTTTTTTGACAGCTTGATGAATCTTATATTAATATATTGAAAATATTGTATTTTTATAGTCCAAATGACCAATGCAAAATTAGATAGTAGCTGCATCAACAATTTAATAGTAAACTTAAAATAAAAAAACAATTTAATTGTAAAGTACAATTAACTCTCATCAAAACCAAACAAACAATATGATCCATGAAGGCTTGTTTTTCTTAATGGTGTGACTATAAAAATAAACATAGCTTCAACTGATAAAAATATATGATAGTAAACATAGCTTCCGTTAACTCTCATCAACTAGTCATCAACATATGACAGTAAACATAAGCTCCATTAACTTTCATCAAAATTTGACAATAAAATACCTTTCACTAATCAATTTATCATCTATTGTTATGCTTTTAACCAATAATTAGCTTCCACCGGTCACACAAGCAATTTCCAAGAATTAAACTGTAGCCTAGCAAAAAAGTCTATCAAATTTGAAAATTTAGAAAACTTCAATCAAAACTTCACATAAAACAATATTATTATAATATAACAGATTCAGAAATTTCATGAACTAATTCCCCATCACATTTTAGTTCAGTGGGTAGTCTCCCTTGATTAACCATCACATCTTTCTTCATATGAGGGATTTTGTAATTATTAGATACTTTGACCTTCATGATTTCAATCATTCATCATTAAAGTGTGAGGAAAATTTTATTCGAGTTTTCACTAAAACAACCGAGTTAAAGTGGTTGACAAATCAAATGAATGTTGGGTCCACATTTAGAAGCTGCCCTACAAAATTCTTCATCATCTACAGAAACAGGGCATGGTGCATTATCTTCTTGTAAATAAATTGTTTCATATGCATGTTCTGGTGGCCATTTTTCTTTAATGGCATGCAAGACCTTATTTATTAGAAACATATGACTAACTTTTTTAGTGGTAGAAGTGATTGGTTTTTCTTCGAGTGTCCCTTGACCTCCTTGTCGGTATTTTAGGTATATATGGATTTAAAATTTGGATCATAAGGAATACAACTTTACTCAAACATGGATAAGCAAAATGTAAGACGAATTTTCAAATTATCATCCTTTTATTTTAGTGGTAATTAAAAGATATTTATGGTTAGGTAGAATTTGTTAGGTTAGTTACATTAAAAATATTATATAAAAGTGCATCATATTCTAATTGTATAATAATTCTTCACATAATCATTTTAAGTTTTATTTTTCTCTTTAACTATTGTTTTCTTTCTTAAGTTCAACCATGATTCTCAACATGGTATCAGAGCAATAATAATTATTCCCCTACATTCTTTTTTTCAAATTTTCTTTATCCTTTCTTCCTCATTTTGAATCTAAATTTGTGATTCTTCATTGTTTCTCATCTTGGTTGTATAATATTTGAAGATTCAAGATTGAAGATGCTTTGTGAGTTATGATACGATTCTTTGAAAGTTTCATTGTTGATTAGCCATTATCTTCTTTAGTGATATATTTCACTATAATTTCATTCTTTTTAGCCATTGTGGGCTTTCTCTTTGTACTCCTACCATATAGCAGTAAGACAATTATCATTTTATTTGTTCTTTTATCCTATGGTATTAGACATTTTTCATTCTCTTTGTGCTTCCATCCTATGATGGTTAAGTTTTGTTAGCCAAATTTGGCATTTGAATATCCAAAATTGATATTCTTGATCCTATATTGGAATGAGTGTCGTGGATACACCAGAAGATCTTTAAAGTTAGTCCAAAGTAGACCGAATACTTCGACGAGATTTATGCACCTCGGCCACTACCATTTTCTACATGAATTTTGTTGTTTAGCCGATATGATTACGACTTGTATTTTTTCTCGTAATTTTCTTTCATTAGTTTCATTGTATTTTTCTTTTTCTTGTATAGTATTATTCTTCCCAAGTTAGAAATGTTGTTACGCACATCCAACTTGCAGGGGATGGTTAGAGGTACTTAAAAGACACTTATGATTATGTAGAATTTGTTAGGTTAGTTACATTAAGGACACTATATAAAAGTGCATCATACTCTAATTGTACAACAATTCTTTACATAATCATTTTAAGTTTTATTTTTCTCTTTAATTATTCCTTTATTTCTTGGGCTCAACCATGATTCTCAACAATATGGCTCTGTTTGGTAAAATTAAGCTATAAACTAGCTGATAACTGAAAAACTAACTGATAGCTGAAAAGCTAGCTGATAGCTGATAACCGATGACTTATAGCTGAAAAGCTAATTAATTGAAATTAAAATATCTGGTTAATTTAGGCTTTCTGCTAGTACTCAGTATTTCTTGTACTTAGTATACTTTCCCCTAAATTGGCTATAGCATTCCTAGTGAATTCCTCAATAGATTTCATTATTGTACTATTTCATTAGTATAATGGTGAAAACAGTTGTATTCTACATCAATGTCCATTGTCCATATTTCTTAACCCTGGTACCTCCTAATCAACTAGATTAATAAACCAAAAAAAAATCTTTTTGAAGCTTAAATAACCCGATGTAGTATGTTGTTAAATTAAGTGGTCTTCACCGGTAAATGATGGAATGTTAGCCTGTTAGGGTAATTTAGTTTGGGGTAAAGATTGATAAGAGAGATAGGAATGTGTCGTTTACCACAATGAATGAAATCCAACAATATCTAATTAATATTACATATTACAATTAAAATCATAAATTATAATCACTTTCAACAATGGCCAATAAGAAAATGTAAATATCGTGGATTGATACTTAATTCAATGTTGAGAAATGATAACTATTAGAATATTTGGTCTATTTGGATCATGTGCCAATCTCCATTATTTTTCAATTTAACTAGTCAGCTAGCCTCAGCTTCACCAACTAGTCAGCCAACTTGCTCCACCAGTCTATCAATCAGCTAACTCGCTCCACCAGTCAGCCAACTTGCTCATAAGTCTCATCATCTCAGTATCTACTCTCCTATCATATATAAAGAGATTGAGATGGAACAATGGAAATTAATGAAGGTGCAAACACGAGAAGGGAGGGGGGTTGAATTGTGTTTGTCAAACATGAATTCTTTTGCTGTTTTGTTGAATGTTGATGAGAATTATTTGATGAATCAATATTCAGACTTAGCAGCGGATAATAACAACATAAGAACACAGAGATTTATCCTGGTTCACCATTAACTTGGCTACATTCAATCCCTTCATCATGAAGGCTTTATTCCACTAATTCAAACCTTTAAATTACAGCATCTAACCCTCCAAGCCAGTCTTCTCAAACAGCCTGACAACCCTAGACTTTTGAGGAACGAGAACAACACCTTCTCAAACAACCTGACAACCCCAGATTGAAGAAGGAATCTACACCTCTAACGGGTGTGATTACAAGGGTTTGGAACTCTGCAAAGTTGCTTCTGGAAAGCTGATTGCTGCACTGAATTTCTCTCTCCAAAACACTTAGAAAATTTTGCTTTTTCACTCAAGTGATTATCTCTTTTGAACTATCAGATTGTGTTGAATATGAAGCTTGAGTTCTTGTATTTTCGATGCATAATGCTGCTGCCTGAAGCCTCCTTTTATAGCTGTAAACAAGGCTTTGTCCAAGCTTAAATTTGAGATAAATCTTGCTTAGATTTCCTTTGAAAATTCTGTTGGTCAATCCTGTTTCACTTAATTTAAAAACGAATCTTTTTAGCTTCAGATTTCACTTGAAAATTCTGTTGACCAATCTTGTTTCTCTTAATTTCAAACCATATCTTTTTAGCTTCAGATTGCATTCGAATTTCCTTCAAGTCTTCAGTGATTTTTGAATCAAATCCCTTTAATACTTTGATCAAATTTCTATCAAAATTTAATTAAGTCGTCTTGGAATTTTAATCAAGTCTTCACTGATCTGCATCATGATTTAAATTCTGGACCGTATGATCTTCTGATCTCGACCAACTCTGGACCATGTGATCTGATTTGTACCATTCTATGATCTTCTGATTTCGACCAATTCTGGACCATGTTATCTGATATGTACCATTTTGTGATCTTCTGATCTGGACCATTTAACTTCTGATCTGGACCATTGATCTTCTAATCTGGACCAAGTCTGGACCAAGTCTAGACTAAGTCTTATGATCTGGACTATTTTATCTTCTGTTATGGAGCAAGTCTTATGTTCTGGACTCTATTTCTTTTTGATCTGGGCCAAGAAAGATATCCTCTGATGATGTTATTTTTTCTTCCCTTTGATGATATCCTCTGATGTATGCCTTTGATGACATCCTCTGGTATTCTCTAGAGGTATCTTCTTGTACCCTCTGGTGACATCCTCTGGTATTCCTCTGGATGCATCCTCTGGTATCCTCTGGATGTTTTCTCTGGTATCCCCTGGCCGAAACTTTTGGTGGCATTTTTATCTTCTGGTGACATCATGTGGTGGTGTCATCCTCTAATTTTGCACAACCTCTGATTTTTTCTTCTAAGTGAAAATACGATTTACATAAAATACTTTTGGTAACATCAAAACATTAATTGCAAGAACCAACTTGGGTCCAACAATCTCCCCTTTTTTGATGATGACAAAACTTTGTATTTTTTATTACTACTTTTCTTTGTTTTGACTTTGACTCCCCCTAAGACTAAGCTTTACTTTGAAGTTTTCTCCCCCTAAGTCTAATGCCCTAGATTCTTTATCAAATACATCTTATCCCCCTTTGTCATCAGAAAAAAAAGGATTGAAGGAAGAAAGGAGATCCTCTGATTTTTATTTTTATTTTATTTTCATCTTCTAACCTTTTTTATTTATAATAAAAGTACATGAAAATACTAGAATACATATAGCAATAAATTAAAATAAGATACAAACTTACTAAGCAACTAGTCAAGGATGAATGTAAGGTTGAGGTTTTTCTTGATGAAGTCAAACCTATCATGTGTTTGGAGCAACCACTGTCCAAGTACCATGATTTATGTTGCTGATCAGACCTTGCTTCAAAATCAGAGTAAGAGTCAGACTCAGACTCACTTCGAGCCATCAGAGCCAGTTCAGCTTCTGGCCTGTTTGAGCAGTTTCCTTGATTCTGCTTTGGTTGATAGATCATGTTCCTCTGATGATTCTGGAACATGTTTTGATTCTAGTAACTTGGATGAATCTAGTGATTATGATAACCTTGATGATTCTGGTGATTTGGATGAGTTAGATGAATCTGATAATTCTGGGGATTTGGATGAAGTTGATGATTCTGATGAATCTGATAATTTTGATAATTCCTGTAGTTATACTGATTCTGATAATTAAAGTAATTTTGATAATCATACTTGAACATTTGATATTGATACCTATTCTGGTTCCACTACTGATTCTGATTCTAGATCCAGTATTGGTTCTGGTTCCAGTTCTTGTGCCTCTGATACTGGTTCTAGTTCTGGTTCTGGTTCCAGTTCCTGTTCTAATTCTGGTTCCAGTTTTGTTTCTGGTTCCAGCTCTGGTTCAAATTCTGATTCTGGTTGAGTTGACCAGACCTTCTTCCATCAGACTCAGATTGCCTCTGTCTAGTTGTAGCAGCAACATAAACCTTCTTCTGCTTGTGTATTGCCAACATCCATTGTCCAGGCACCATTATTGGTGTCTCCTTCTAGTTGCTCAGAATATCTGCAACATAGACAATTTGATCTTGTGGTACCCAGAACTGATTGGGTCCAGGTTTGTTAGTTTTAACAGCTCTCTGATCTTGTTCAGATTTTACCATTGGACACGATAATTCAGAGTGACCTTTCGTAGCATAAACAATGCATAAAACATCAGAATGAACAATTTTAGTTTCAGTAATAGTTTCTGTAAAACCAAGACCTCTCTTTCCAATGTTACTGTTTCCATAAATCATAGATGCATATTTACTTCTTTCCATTCCATTAGAAATAAAGTTTTGAAAAAATAGCCATGCATATCAGATTCACAAACAGTTTTGGAAGTGGAACAAATATTACTTTTGAGGGTTTGGTTTTCAGATTTGAGTCTTGCAACTTCAGTTTTAAAATCGTTGTTTTCAGTTGCATAGTCAGAATTTTGATTCTTTAAAACTTGGATTTCTTTGGTAAGATTTTTCTTATCTTCCCTAAGAGTTTTCAATTTTAAAGACATCTTATTGTTTGCATTTAAAAAATCTTTTAAAGCATCAATTAATTCAAATTTAGTGAGATCAAAAAATACCTTATTGTCTTCATCTTCTGAATCTGTTCTAGAGCTTGAGCTGTATCCAGAACTTGAGTTGGTATGAGCCATCAGAGCCAGAATTGCTTCCTCTGATGTGCTTCTAGACTTGCATGAATGACTGCTTTGATCATTCTTCCTTCTACCTACTTTCCTTCCTGAAATTGTGCCTTTATGACGTCCATAGGCAGACCTGATGTGTGCCATCATTGCTGTTTCTGCCTCTTCTTCATTAGACGATTCTTCTTCTGATTTTGATGCATCCCAGGCTGCCATCAGACCCTTTTTTTTAATCTGGAACTCTTCTTGTGTTGTTTGCCTTTTTCCAGATTTGGACATTCTGACTTGATATGTCTAGGTTCATTGTATCCATAATAGATGATGCTCTTCTTGTCAGATTCTTCCTTTCCTTTGCTGTTATGTTTCTTCTTGGAGCCTCTCCTCTTCCTGTTTTCCCAGATCTTAACCATCTGTTTGGTTATGTAAGCCATATCATCACAGTCACTGCCACTATCCTCTGATTCTGGTGCTGCCTTTGCAGCTTTCTTCTATTTTGACTTCATGGCCAGATTCTTCTTCTTCTTTGGTTCATCTGCTTCTAGTTCTATTTCATGAGACTTGAGTGAGCTGATCAGATCTTCAAGTCTTAAGTTATTCAGATATCTGGCTTGCTGAACTACAGTAACTATTGGTCTCCACTTGGTTGGTATGCTTTTCAGAATCTTCTTGACATGATCTACTGTTGTGTAGCTTTTCTTCAAGACCTTCAGTCCAGATATCAGAGTCTGGAATCTACAGAACATTCCATCAATTTCATCATCGTCTTCCATCTTGAACATCTCATACTGTTTCACCAGTATATTATGTTGGAACCAAGTTGGTTCTAAGACTTAGGATTTTGATGTTTACAAAAGCACTCAATGTAAACTTATTTTATACCTTGAATTATTAAATTAAATGTCATCAGAAACTGAAGAAATCAGAAGCAGAAGATCAAAGGAAAATGAATTCTGGAAATTCCAGAAGATGTTTTAGGATGACAAAACTGAACCAGAAGATAACTTTGCAGGCCTATATCAGAAGGAATAAAATTCAGAATGAAACCTGGATCATATCATTGGAAAGCCTGCCAGAAAGAGCGTTGATCAAGACAAACAGGAATCAAATATCAATTTTATTCCAGAAGTTATTATGACCAGAAGATGGCCTGGCAGTAAAAATTACACAGCCCAGACTTGTTCCAGACTTGACCAGAAGGTATGTTTATGAGTCCAGAACATGAAGATCAATCCAGATTTGGCCCAGACCATAAGATAGCATGATTTAGGGCATGGAACTAAGTCCAGAACAAAAGAAATGAGTTCCATAATCAACCCAGACTTGGTCCAAAATTAAAGGTAAAATGTCCAGACTGAAATATTTTTTGATCAAGTTTATTTCAGTTTGTTCCAGACCAAATTCCAGAATCTGTCCAGATCAGAGTAAAAATATCCAGATCAATGGTTCAGAAATAATTTTTTGAGTCCAGTGATGGTAAAGATCAGAAAATCAGACCATGGCCCAGCAATGGCCGAAATCAGAGGGACAGGATGTGCAGTCCAGCAAAGGCCGAATTCAGAGGATTTTAGCATATCAAGTTCGTGTCCAGGGAAGGCCGAAATCAGAAGATCAGAGGTTTAGGAAGTATGGTCCAGGAATGGCCGAATTCACAGGACAATAGCATAACAATCAAGCTCGTCTAGCTGTGGACTATCGCATGAAGATCCAATGGTGCAGATTTGATCATGGGAATTAATGGTGAAGATCTCATGATTTTTTTATCGAAATATTATAAAAGATTTGTTATAAATTAAATTGGAGTAGCATGGAAGTCAGGAGCTGTGGTGGGAAGCAATGCACAAATTTGATTGGCCAGTTAAGATATGAAACAAATCTAAGGCTTAAAAAGATATGATTTTTATTTAAATAAATCCCAATTGGTCAAGATATTTTTACCAGAGAATCCAGCAATATTTAGCTCGAATTTAAGGATTGGAAGAGGCCCAAATCAGCATCTATAAAAGGAGGCACATGGCATATTACTTAGAATCGAAAATCACAAAAGGGTTATACACTTCAAAAGCAAACACTCTCAAATTTTCATATAAGTCAATTGTTGAGTCTCAGTTTTTAAAGCAAGTACTCTTGTTGTTTTCGTTCCACTGTGTCAAATCTAAGTTGTTGAAGTAGAGTCTACAAGCTATGGGAGTCAGTAGAGGTAGCAGGTTACTTGGCAATTAGATTCATAGTGTTGTGATTTCTTCTACAATCTGGGGTGTCAGATTGGCTGAAGAACAAGAGTTGTTTTTCCTCAAAGAAGTCTAGGATTGTTAGACTATTTGAGAAGACTGACTTGGAGGGTCAATAGCAAGGTTGTAATTCAAGATTGAATTAGTGAAATCCTTCAAGGCGAAGGGACTGGACGTAGCCTCGTTAACGGTGAGCCAGTATAAAATCTGTGAGTTTTTATTTTTATTTTTATCCGCTGCTAACTTTGTTTTAATTATACATCAAGTTTTGTTTTGAAAGTATTAAAACAGGAAAAGATTCAAGTTAAGTCAAACACAATTCAACCCCCCTTCTCGTGTTTGCACCTTCATATTAGCCCTTGCTTCTTGGACCTGCTGGCTTCCTTCATAGGTCAGAACCAGACTGTCAAATATGTTCTTTGTTGTTTCTTTATCTGTGCATCTGTCAAATTCCTTGAATACGATGTCATTGATCATGATGGTTCTGGACTTGTGATGCAGTTTGTATAATTTGCTCTGGTGTGGTTTCATATCTGCCACGTCCAGTTCTTGAGTTGGATCTCGTGGAACAGTAGGTGCAGTGTATCCTTTGACTACCAGCTTCCATAATTTAGGATCTTGAGATATGAAGAAAATTCTCATTCTGTCCTTCCAATACTCAAACCTGTCTCCATCAAATAGTTGTGGTCTGTAGATGTTGCCTCCAAAATCATCTTTGGATTCTACCATGTTGTTGACCACTTGGACCTTTCATCAAACACTAGTTAAGTGCTCAGCCTTGAGACCGAGCTCTGATGCCAATTGAAGGTGCAAACACGAGAAGGGAGAGTTGAATTGTGTTTGACTAACTTGAATAGTCTTTAGTTTTAAAACAAAACCTGTTATGTATGAATTAAAATAGAGTTAGCAGCGGATATAAAGTAAATAAAAACTCAGAATTTTATACTGGTTCACCGTTAACAAGGCTACATCCAATCCCATCACTTTGAAGGATTTCACTAATTCAAAAACCTTGAATTACAAAGTACCACTGACCCTCCAAGTCAGTCTTCTCAAAAAGTCTAACAACCCTAGACTTTTGAGGAAAAGAACCTTGAGTCTAATTGCTAAGTAATCTGCTACTCATTCTGACTCCCTTAGATTGTAGACTCTACTTCAAAAACTTAGACCTAACACAAGGGAAAGAAAAACTTAGAGTACTTGCTTCTGGAAAGAGGATACTCACAATTGACCTCACTGAAAACTCAAGTATTTTGCTTTTGGAAGTGTATGACTCTCAAGTATTTTCGATGCCATGTCTTCTGCCTTGAGCCTTGTAAGACCCTTAAATTTAATATTAATTTATGGAATTAATATTAAGGGTATCTTGGGGATATTTGTAAAAATATTTAATATATGTATATTTTGAGTGAATATATATATATATATAAATATTTATTTTGGAAGATCAATTAAAACTATTGGATGAAGATTAAATTAATTTAATTTCAAGTAATTAAATTAATTGGACCATTAATTAAGGATTAGTGGTTAATTAAAGGATTAAGTGCTGAAATGATACAACATTATTTTATTAGTATTTTAAGAAGGAATGCACTCAAGTAGTTCTATGAGTACACGACAGGGGGACTGAGCAAAGACCAGAACACCATCCCTCATTTCCTTGCTGCCATACTGCATGTAATAGTAACTCATTTTTCCCTCCCATTCTGCCTCTGTTTTCTGCCTTCCCATTCCAGTCACGATTATAAAAGAAGAAGAGAGGGAACTCTTCAAAGTATCACTACTGGAACATCCACACACTGAAACACCAAAACCCTAGTACAAAAGTTAATCCCCACCCCATTACGGAGCTAAAGAACCCAGTTTCGTAGCAGCAAACTCAGGCAGCAGTTTCACCGGATTTTGGCGCAGAAACGAGAACGAAAACAGAGACTTGAGCAGAAGCAGAACACGCGACAAGGGTAAGGGCACCTTCCATCTTTTAGTTGCATTAGGGCTGTAAATGCATGTTATTTCAGTTCTGTTTTGAAAGAAAAACATGTTTTCGAAATGACATCTTGAAAAATGAAGAAAATGCATTTTTGTTGATATGTGATGATTCTGTGATGGCTGTTGTTGGTTGAATGCATTAATGCTGTTTTACTTGTGTGAGAAAACTGAAGATGTCTTGCATGTTATTTTAAAGATGGTTAAAATACATGTTCATAAAACTGTTTTGGAAAATAGTTTTAAAAATGCAAAAATGCATTCTGTTGGTGTTTTGCTGCTGTGTGATGATTTCTGTTTTTGTTGAAAACATTAGTCATGATCTGATGTTTGTGAAGGCTGAAATGATATGCATGTTATTCTGATGCTTGAGGAAGCTGAAATGCTTTGCATGTTGTTCTGATTGTTTGAAAAGCTGAAAGGCTATACATGTTATTCTGTTGATTCGAGAAAGCTGTGATGCTTGCATGTTTGTTCTGATGGTTTCAAAATCTGAATGATTCTGGTGAGTGAACATTCTGTTTTCTGGTTCTGGATGATTGGGGTTGGATCCTGATTCCATTTCTGTTTTGTGTGATTCTGGTGGTGTTGATGATTTAAAAGGAAAAGGGATTTTAAATGAGGGAAGTGTCTTCTGGAAAAAAAGTGTTGAATCAGTTCTGTTGTTTGGTTGTTGTTTTAAAAGAAAATAGTTTGAAAAGGGTTGAATCTCAGGAAATTTTCACTGGTTTTCGAAGGTGTATTCGAATATAACATGTGTGTATTCGACTACAACCTATAAAATTTCTGTTTTACTTAAGTTTTCAAACTTGTATTCGACTACGAGCCCTGTAGTTGAATACAGAAGAAGAATTGATGTTTCTGTTTTTGGTTCTGATGATCCTTGTGTGGATCATACTGTTTCTGTTTCTGTTTCTGGTTCTGATGATCCTTGTATGGATCATTTCGTTTCTGTTCTGGTTCTGATGATCCTTGTGTGGATCATTCTGTTTCTGTTTCTGATTCTGATGATCCTTGTGTGGATAATTCTGTTTCTGTTTCTGGTTCTGATGATCCTTGTGTGGATCATTCTGTTTCTGTTTCTGGTTCTGATGATCCTTGTGTGGATCATTTCGTTTCTGTTTCTGGTTCTGCTGATCCTTGTGTGGATCATTCCGTTTCTGTTTCTGGTTCTGATGATCCTTGTGTGGATCATTTTGTTTCTGTTTCTGGTTCTGATGATCCTAGTGTGGATCATTCTGTGTCTATTTCTGCTTCTGATGGTTCTGATGTGAACCATTCTATTTCTACTTCTGATGGTTCTGATCTGAAACATTTTGTTTCTGCTTTTGATGGTTCTGATGTGAATCATTCTGTTGTTTATGCTTCTGGTGATTTTGGCATGAACCATTATGTGCTTCTTCTAATCAATTCTGGATGAAGTCTGGGCGAAGTCTGGGTTATTCAAAATTCGATTGTCATGCCATGTTCTGGTCAAATTATCTTTTGGATTACTTCTTGCTTTTGACAACTTATGGCCTGGAACAACTCTCCACATGGCAGGCTTCACAATGGTGTGGTCCAATGAATCTTCTGATATTTATTCCCTCTGATATAATCCATCAAAGATATCTTCTGGTCATTTCTGGACAAATATGGATTGTGTTGAAATTACACTGCCAGATTATGTTCTGATCAGTATAACTTCTTGATTTCTTCTGATATTTGAATCATTCTTGTTTGGAGCTAGTCATATTATGGCAGGCTTCCCTCTGGTATTTTCCAGATGTTCTTCTGATTTTGTTTCTGTTTGATATAAACCTCCAAAGTTATCTTCTGGTCGGTTTTGGACATTCTAGTTTATCTTCTGATAATTCCAGAAATGCATCTTCTGTAAATTCAGAATGTATCCTCTCATACATTCATCTTCTGATGGTTCTGTGTGAATCATTCTGTTTTACTTCTGATGATTCTGATAATCATCTTCTTTCTGCTTCTAATGATTCTGATAATCATTCTGTTTTGCTTCTGATGATTCTGATATTAATCATCTTGTTCCTGCTTCTGATTATTCTGATAATCATTCTGTTTGTTTCTGATGATTCTGATGTTAATCATCCTGTTTCTGCTTCTGATGATTCTTGTGTGAATCATTCTGTTTCGCTTCTGATGATTCTTGTGTGAATCATTCTATTTTGCTTCTGATGATTCTTGTGTGAATCATTCTGTTTTGCTTCTGATGATTCTTGTGTGAATCATTCTGTTTTGCTTCTGATGATTCTTGTGTGAATCATTCTGTTTTGCTTCTGATGATTCTGGTATAAGCCATTATGTTTTGCTTCTGATGATTCTGGTATAAGTCATTCTGTTTTGCTTCTGATGATCCTGGTATAAGTCATTCTATTTTGCTTCTGATGATTCTGGTGAGTCATTCTGTTTTGCTTCTGATGATTCTGCTGTGAGTCATTCTGTTTTGCTTTTGATGATTCTGATTCTGGTTCTGTTTCTGATGTTGATCCTTCTGGTTCTGTTTCTGATGTTGATCATTCTGGTTCTGTTTCTGATGTTGATTATTCTAGTTCTAATTCTGGTTCTGTTTATGATGTTCTGGTGTTGATGATTCCGATTCTAATTCTTTTTCTAATGTTCTGATGTTAATCATTCTGATTCTGGTTCTGTTTTCTGATGATCTGATGTTGATCATTCTGGTTTGCTTCTGATGATTCTGGTATAAGTCATTCTGTTTTGCTTCTGATGATTCTGGTGAGTCATTCTGTTTTGCTTCTGATGATTCTGGTGAGTCATTCTGTTTTGCTTCAAATGATTCTACTGTGAGTCATTCTGTTTTGCTTCTGATGATTCTGATTCTGGTTCTGTTTCTGATGTTGATCCTTCTGGTTCTGTTTCTGATGTTGATCCTTCTGGTTCTGTTTCTGATGTTGATCATTCTGGTTCTGTTTCTGATGTTGATTATTCTAGTTCTGTTTTCTGATGTTCTGGTGTTGATGATTCTGATTCTGGTTCTGTTTTTGATGTTCTGGTGTTGATGATTCCGATTCTAATTCTATTTCTAATGTTCTGATGTTAATCATTCTGATTCTGGTTCTGTTTTCTGATGATCTGATGTTGATCATTCTGGTTTTGTCTTCTGTATTCGACTACAGGCATGCTGTATTCGAATACAGAATGTTAAAATTGCAGATTTTCATTAGTTTCAGCTTCTATATTCGAATACAAGGGATCTGTATTCGAATACAGATTCGTGTTTTTCCATAAACTCAGTTTTTAGCTTCTGTATTCGAAACAAGGAAGCTATATTCGAATACAGATTCGTGTTTTCCAGAAAACTCAGTTTTAAACACTGTTTTATGAATTTTAAGAGTTTGGGGAACAATGGAAAGACTTGAGATGATTAAGAATGGAATTTGTGAGATAATGTGAATTGTTAATGATTGCTTGACTGTTTAATCATTGATGTGTTGATGATGATATCGATTATGTTGAGATGTTTTGAAATATGGTGGGATGGCATGAATTTTTATGATTTTGCATACTGTTTTCAGTGAAGAGAAAACATTGCAAGTTCATGCATTGCATAGTCAAGTGGTGACCGCGATGGGCCACAGAGTTGATGCGGTGACCGTGATGGGCCGTGAAGTAAAGTAGTAACCGTGGGTTATAGAATAGTTCTGCATGTATTAGACCGTCTGTTCTATCCGGGGTCAGAGTAGTTCCGCGTGTATTAGACGGTCTATTCTACTCGGACTACGGAGTGGTTCCACGTGTATTAGACGGTCCATTCTATCCGTGCGAGGATTTAACTTCTCTGTATTTGGCCTGTGAGAGGCTAATACATGTAATTGTAGTGACCATGATGGTTATAAAATAGGTCCGCGTGTATTAGACGGTCTATTCTATCCGGGTTTAGAGTAGTTCCGCGTGTATTTGACGGTCTATTCTATCCGGGCTACGGAATGGTTCCACGTGTATTAGACGGTCGATTCCATTTGTGAAGTCGTGCTGGTCTGTTGATATTAATTTTGGAAAACTCATTTTAATTATTTATTGAAAAAAAAAAAATGCACCCGCGCTGTGTTTTAGACTCGGGGTGTTACAAGCCTTCTTTTATAGATGAAAATTAGGGTTTCTTCCATGATCAAATTCGAGCTATATCTGTCCAGATTCTCTTGCAAAAATAACTTGGTCAATCTTGTTTCACTTAAATAAAAAACATATCTTTTTAGCTTCAGATTGCATTTGAAAATTCTGTTGACCAATCTTGTTTCTTTTAATTTCAAACCATATCTTTTTAAGCTCCAGATTGCATTCGAATTTCTTCAAGTCTTCAGTGAATTTTTTAAGCAAATCCCCTTAATACTTTGATCAAATATCTATCAAAATTTAATGAAGTCTTTTTGAATTTTAATCAAGTCATCACTGATTTTCATCATGATTAAAATTTGGACCGTATGATCTTCTAATCTCCACCAACTCTGGACTTATGTAATCTGATCTGCCCCAATTCAGTGATCCTCTGATCTCGGCCAACACTGGATCATATGAACTAATCTGGACTATTTTATGATCTTCTGATCTTGGCCAACACTAGGCCCTGATACTTAAGTCTGGACCATTTTTCCTTTATCCTCTGAAATTTATTATTTAATCTGGACATGAATTTTACCTTTTGATCTGGACACTTATCCTTTGATCTGGACATGCTATCTTCTGGTCTGGATGGACTCTAAATTAAATCTGGTCAATCATTTCTTGTGATATGGATTGAATTTTATAATCACTGCCAAGCTATCTTCTGGTCAGAATAAATTCTGGACCAAGTCTGACTTGTGATTCCTTCTGGTCTGGACCAAGTCTCCCTTTGGCAGGCTTCCTTCTAGTTTGGACCAGGTCTTCTTCTGGATTCTACTTCCTTATGATCTTGGCCAGGAAAGATATCCTCTTATGATGTTTTGACATCCTCTGATATCCTCTGGAGGTGTATCCTCTGGTGCCTTCTGTATGCATCCGCTGGTATCTTCTGGAGGTGTATCCTCTGGTCTGATTTTAATCTCTGCTAACTCATCCTCTGCCTCTGGTGACTTCATCTTCTGCCTTTGGTGACTTCATCTTCTGGTGGCATTTAATATATTAATTCTAAGTACAAAATAAGATTACATGGAGTGCTTTTGTAAACATCAAAATTCTAAGTACTTAGAACCAACTTGGTTCCAACAAAACATAGGTGGTCCGTTGACGTTTCCTCCAACAGCTTCTACATTGATTCCAGACATGTTGTACCCTTGGATCTTTCGTCAAACACTGTTAAGTGGTCAGTCTTGAGATCGAGTTCTGATACCAATTGAATGTGCAAACACGGGAAAGGGAGTTGAATTGTGTTTGTCAAACTTGAATTCTTTTGTTGTTTTGTTGAATGTTGATGCGAATTATTTGATGAATCAATAATCAGACTTAGTAGCGGATAATAACAACATAAGAACACACAGATTTATCCTGGTTCACCATTAACTTGGCTACATCCAGTCCCTTCATCCTGAAGGCTTTAATCCACTAATTCAAAACCTTTGAATTACATCACCTGACCTTCCAAGCCAGTCTTCTCAAATAGCCTCACAACCCTAGTCTTTTGAGGAACCAGAACAACACCTTGACTCTACAAGTCAAGTCTTCTCATACCAATCTGACAACCCCAGATTGAAGAAGGAATCTACACCTCTAACGTGTTTGATTTCAAGGGTTTGGAACTCTGCAAAGTTGCTTCTGGAAAGCTGATTGCTGCACTGAATTTCTCTCTCGAAAACACTTAGAAAATTTTGCTTTTGCACTCAAGTGATTATCTCTTTTGAACTCTCAGATTGTGTTGAATATGAAGCTTGAGTTCTTGTATTTTGGATGCATAATGCTGCTTCCTGAAGCCTCCTTTTATAGCTGTAAATAAGGCTTTGTCCAAGCTTAAATTTGAGATAAATCTTGCTTAGATTTCCTTTGAAAATTATGTTGGTCAATCCCGTTTCACTTAATTTAAAAACGTATCTTTTTAGCTTCAGATTTCACTTGAAAATTCTGTTGACGAATCTTGTTTATCTTAATTTCAAACCATATCTTTTTAGCTTCAGATTGCATTCGAATTTCCTTCAAGTCTTCAGTGATTTTTGAATCAAATCCCCTTAATATTGATAAAATTTCTATCAAAATTTAATCAAGTTTTCTTTGAATTTTAATCAAGTCTTCACTAATCTGCATCATGATTTAAATTCTGGACCATATGATCTTCTGATCTCGACCAACTCTGAACCATGTGATCTGATCTGTACCATTTTGTGATCTTCTGATTTCGACCAATTCTAGACCATGGGATCTGATATGTACCATTCTGTGATCTTCTGATTTCGACCAATTATGGACCATGTGATCTGATCTGTACCATTCTGTGATCTTTTAATTTTGACCAATTATGGACCATGTTATCTGATATGTACCATTATGTGATCTTCTGATCTAGACCATTGATCTTCTTATCTGTACCATTTATCTTCTGATCTGGACTATTGATTTTCTGATTTGGACCAATTCTGGACTAAGTCTTATGATATGGAACATTTTATCTTCTATTTTGGACCATGTCTGGACCAAGTCTAATCTTTTGGACTTTGTTTCCTTCTGATCTAGGAAAAGAAAGATATCCTCTAATGATGTTATTTTTCCTTCCTTTTGATGATATCCTCTGATTGATGATATCCTCTGATGTTTGCCTTTGATGACATCCATTGGTATTCTCTAGAGGTATCTTCTAGTACCCTCTGGTGACATCCTCTAGTATCCTCTGGATGTTTCCTCTGGTATCCTCTAGATGTTTCCTCTGGATGTTTCCTCTAGTATCCTCTAGCCGAAACTTCTGGTGGCAGTTTTATCTTCTGGTGATGTCATCCTTTGGTGGTGTCATCCTCTGATTTTGCACAGCCTCTGATTTTTTCTTCTAAGTCAAAATACGATTTACATAAAATACTTTTTTTAACATCAATGCTTAAATTGCAAGAACCAGCTTGGTTCCAACAATTAATTCAATTCATTTTTCAATATGTGATGAATTATTCAGTAAAATAGTTTCATCTTGTTTTCTAATATGGTATCATTGAGCCTGGTTTGAGTAATTTCATCATCTTCACCCATGGCATGATCAAATAATAATAATAATAACAATAGCAATGACAATCTTGATCATCCGCAAAACATCAGTAGTGCATATTACATTCACCCAAGAGAGTGTCCTTCTTTTATCGCTATTACTTATGTTCTTAATGAAACCAATTACAATTCTTGGGTTTGTTTGATGACTTGAGCAATTAACAGAAATAATAAAATGGAGTTTCTTGATGGATTTTTTCCTATTCCTAGTGACTATGAACTAGCTCATAATTACTGGCTATAATGCAACAATTTGGTTCTTTAATGGGTCATCAATGGCTCAAAGTCTATCCTTTAAAGACAGTGCCAACAAAGCCTGGATTGAATTAAAGGAAAGATTTACACAATAGAATCTAATCAGAGTTGCAGAATTGCAAAAGAAAATTCATTCAACTAAATAAGGTAATATGAATGTTTAGATTTTTTTTACTACTTTAACCATTTTGTGTGAAGAATTGGATAATTTTCGCCCTATACCACCCTGTAATTGTGCCTCCACAACCATGTCAAAGAAGATGGATTGATCATTTGTTTAACTGGTTTAAGTGAAAGTTTTGATGTGGTTAAAACTCAAGTCTTGCTCATGGAGCTGCTCCCAAATCTCAATAGAGTCCTTTCTTATTTCACCAATAAAAAAGACATAATAGAGGGTCTATCACATAGTTTCCTCCTCCCAAGTTGGTTTAACCCTAGTTGACAAGTCCACAAGTAAACTTTCTTTAATTACTATCAATAATTATTACAAAGATGTGGTTTGGATTATAGATTCTAGAGCAACTGATCATGTATGTAATAATTTTGATGCTTTCTAGAGCAATTGTTTGAATTAAACCAATTAATATTAAGTTACCTAATTAGACTTTTGCTACTGTTGACTATGCATAAGCGTTTTTGTCACAAAAGATTTGAAATTACACTACAAGAAAAAAATTGGTTTATGGCGGTTGTAAAGCACACTTGCGACAATTATAACCGTCACAAATGGACGCTTGCGACCATCGCAGATTCGTGCTTCGCCGGGCCAGTTTGGGAGGGTTCAGAAAATCGTCGTTCCAACTGTCGGGAACATTTGCAACGGTTTCTAACCGCCCCGACATACGTTTTGCGACAGCTAGAACTGTCGTTAAACACGTTCAATTTTATTTGTTCCAAAAAAATTGCGACAATTATCAACCATTGCTATATACATTTTGAGATAGTTTGAACCGTCGCAAACCTAATAAATTATGATCCAATTTTTTCCTATTTTTTATTAGTTAAAATAAAAAATATTCATAAATATCATACACATAATGAAAATACACAATTATATAATTATTGTAACTAAATCCAATTTATATAATCCTTTCATAAGTAATAACACCAATTCATACATTGAACTTAACGAAAACAATAAATAAAGTAGTTTAAATATTCAACACATTAGTGGAATAGCTAAACATACAAAACAACTCCATCAAACATAGAAGTTCATCAAAATATCTAATAAGTCCCAAACGACGTTGCTCCACAATCATCGCATTAGTTGCTAGACTCAGATGAACATCTACCATCTATTGGCGATTCTATGTCTGTTGCCTGGAAAAAAACATATATTAACGTCAATAAATCTTGATAAATATTGTCAAATATTAACTAAACTTCTTATATAGCTAGAAGATATCATTACACAACTGATATTTTTAACCATATAGAAACAGTTCCTATAGAATTTTTTTAAAACAGGCTTGCTAAGAAAACAATTTAGATGTTTTTCTCTGGAATTTTGCATTTGTAGTAAGAAAGCTCCTTCAACATATCAAATTCATAATCTCTTTTCTTAAGCCTTTCAATTTTAGTTTGCATTTTCTCCATCTTCTCATTAGCTTTAGAGGAAGACATTGATCTTACAGAGTGAGAAATAGATCTAGTGATTTGAGACGTTGTTATTCCAAGTCCCATACAACGAACATATCCATGTTGTTCTTTTCCAAACACATTCACAAATGCTTTATTTGGAGAACGAGTCTTCCCAATTTTAGCTTGCAATTGTTCTTGCATAGGAAAATGAAGCAAGCTAAATTCCTATTTGTAACAGAAGGGTCTGAAATACTCAACCATTTTAATAGAAAAACACCATGTAGTACATTCAAGTATGTGTTGCAAAAGAACAATCTATTTGATATAATCTAAGACAATAAATAGATGAACTATAGCTTGTAATCAATCAAGAGAAAAGCCGTAATGCACATAGCTTATAATAGATGAACTATATTGGTACATGCACCAAAATTAACTACATCCAACCATAATGCACCAAAACTAACTACATCCAACCATAATGTACCAAACCAAGCCTCTGCAACATTCGAGCAAGTACACCAATACAACTAGTGAATTCAATGAAAAAATTGGAACTAAACTAACTACATTTATTCTTATATAAGTAATGTTATAGTTTTATAACTTTGCAATTCACTATTACCAACCAAATATGTAATTTAATAACTTTGCAACTCGCCATTACCAAAATTAGCAGTTGCATCTTGGATTTATATAGTGGTCAACAAGAAATACTTATAATCACATAACACATTTATTCTTTAAACTTAGATATTTTTCATTGGTCTGGTCATTGACAAATGATGAAGGTGCAAACACGAGAAGGGAGGTTGAATTGTGTTTGACTAACTTGAATACTTTTTCTGTTTTTGCAGTTTTAAAACAAAACTTGATGTATGAATAAAACAGAGTTAGCAGCGGATATAAAGTAAAAATAAAAACACATAATTTTATACTGGTTCACCTTGAAGGATTTCACTAATTCAAACCTTGAATTACAACAGCTCCACTAACCCTCCAAGTCAGTCTTCTCAAACAGTCTAACAATCCTAGACTCAGATTGTAGACTCTACTTCAACAACTTAGATCTAACACACGAGAAAGAAAATAACACGAGTGCTTGCTTCTTGAAAGCTGGAACTCACAATTAACCTCACTGAAAACTTGAGTGTTTGCTTTGGAAAAGTATGACTCTATTGTAATTTTCGATATTAAGTATTCTGCCTTGAGCCTCCTTTTATAGATGCAGATTAGGGCCTCTTCCAAGCTTAATTTCGAGCTATATCTTGCAGAATTCTCTTGCAAAAGTATCTTGACCAATCGGGCTTCACTTAAATAAAAAACATATCTTTTTAAGCTTCAGATTTCCATTCAAAAATAACTAGCCAATCCTGTCTTTAATTAATTCTAGAACAAATCTTTCTTTTCCCGCCAACAGCTTCTGAACCCCCATGCGACTTCACTTTATTTTTGTAACAAATCCCTTTTAATACTTTGATCAAATTTAATTAAATCTCCACTGTTAATCATCATGATTAAATCTGGACCGTTTGATCTTATGGGCTAGTCCACATCTGGACCATACTAAGTGATCTGTTGTGATCCTCTGATTTCGGCCAACCCTGGACCACACGTTCTGATCTTCTGATCTCGGCCAACCTAGTCCAGCACACTGATCTGCTGTGATCCTATGATCTCGGCCACTGCTGGACCACACTTTCTGACCTTCTGATTTCGGAACCATTGATTTGAATATATTCCCTCTGATATGGACCAATTCCGGACTTGGTCTGGATTGAACTAAAATTAAATCTGGACAAATAATATTTCAGTGTGGACATTTTACCTTCTGTTTTGAATCAGTTCTGGATCAAATCTGGAGATCATTTCTTCTGGTCTGGACTTAGTTTCATACCCTCAACTATGCTATCTTCTGGTCTGGGTCAATTCTGGATTGATTCTCTTGTTCTGGACCCATTAACTTATCCTCTGATTAAGTCTGGATCAAGTCTGGGCTGTTTATTATTTCACTGTCAGGCCATCTTCTGGTCAGAATAACTTTTGGAATAAATCTGACATTTGATTCCTTCTAGTCTAGATCAAGTCTCCCTCTGGCAGGCTTCCTTCTGGTCTGGTCTAGGTCTCCTTCTGACTTTTCTTCCTTCTGATCTGGGCCAGCAAAGATATCTTCTGGTGATGTTTTGACATCTTGGAGTATCTTCTGGTACCTTCAGGATTCAATCTCTGGAACCTCTTGATTTTCTGCTTCTGATTACTTCAGCTTCTGGTGGCATTTGATTTAATAATTCAAGGTTCAAAATAAGATTACATGGAGTGCTTTTGTAAACATCAAAATCCTAACTACTTAGAACCAACTTGGTTCCAACAAATGACCCATTAGAATTTTTATGACAAATTGAATAAATTTCACCCCTATTGAATTTTTGGCCATCTCTCAGTTTCTACAACTAAAAACATATAATAAGTACTAGTTCAATTAAGTATATAATCAATAGTGGATTGAGTGAATCCTACAAACTTATCCCTTTTCCTTACAAGCGTCTTATAGCCTAATGTATGAACGATCGTTAGGTTTTCTCCATATGCATCAATTTTATCAGCCTTCTCCTGAAGTGATAACAGATGACATCAGAAAACAAAATAGTAGAAAACAAATGAAAATGCAACAAAAGAATTGTTACCGTTGTTTTTGCCTGACGCCTATATTGGACAAAAATAGTCCAATGGTCTTGGTTAATGATACCATTTATAAAATATCTTAAACAACCTACATTGTGCATCTCGCCATTTCTTTCCAAGGCTTGTAAGGATATATATTTTGCTATCTCCGTCATCAACAATAAATTTGGACTAACAAAATCATAAAAAGTGTTATTTAACAATCCAAACAATAAATAGCAAATATTTGGTAGTTTGTCATTGATACCTTTATTTTATCCCTAAAAGTTTAATTTTTTCTTGTTGATGGAACTAGTTTCCAATTATCGTACATTATAGGAAAATCCTTAAACTTTATTGCAATTTCACCCAAAAAATTGCCTAACAAACCAGCAGTTGATCGTACCGGTTGCCCATATGAATTCCATCTAGTTATTATCCTGCTAACATTTGGAGGAGCTTCAAACACCTTTGATACCCTTAAGTGTGTCTTTAAAATATGTCTCGCCTCACCTAACACATAATTCAACGAAATATGTCATACTTCAACCATGTAAAAAAATTAAATTATATAAATATAATTCGACATTAGATTACATACTAATAACTTCTACATCCCAATATATAGAATTCCTTTTCTGAGCAATTTCTTGCTCATCTTCCACCAAGTCTTCAGAGTGAGAGGAATTTTTTCGGGAAGGTGTTGGTTATGTCGCTTGCACTGCTGGTGGTGTTATCACCTGAGAAAGATTGAGAATAACTAGCCAAATACTATAATTTGTACTCATCATACCAAAAGGATTAAAACTATCACTAGCCAATGGAAGACACATATTTCACAGGTCTGATGCCAACCAAGTGTGAGTCAAATCAAAATGTTTTCAAGCTTTAGAATATCTAGGATGCCTCAACATTCCATCATTCGTACTATCGATTGCATGGCTATCTCATATCCTCGGCCGAATTTGAGGAAAAAAATAATCTCTGTAATTGTGGTTTTAATGAAAAATCACAAAGAACTTTTGAAAGAACTTTCCTTCGATTATTGTCATTACCAGACACCACAAAGAACTTTTGAAAGAACACTCCCTCTCTTCATCTTCCTTATTACCCCAATAAAGCATACAATTATTCGGACAAACATGGATCTTTTCATAATTTAAACCAAGCTTGGTGATTGCTTTCTTTGTTTCATAGAATGAAGTTGGTATATTTGCAAATTCAATGCATCTTTTAATACCTCTAAAACCATTGTCATGGCTTTATCAGTCATTCCGCATAAACATTTGATGTGATATAACTTTACCAAAAAAGATAGTCATGAATACTTAACACACTCTTCATACAAAGGTTGTTCTCTTTCTCTAGTCAATTCATAGTACTCTTTGGCCTCTTCATGCCTTTGATGACTTGCATTTGGCACCATATCTTCATTCCTATTAATCTCGGCATTTGATTCAATGGGTACTTCGTTTGCACGATCTCCAACTCCAAAACCATCATTGATCGTGTTCTAAATATGATCATCAATGACAACTATGTCTTGAACTATATTTGAAATACTATTAGGTGAGATGGTACTAGTTTCTCCTTTGGACTCCCCATGATGTAACCAAAGGGTGTATCCATTTGGAAATGATTTGTGCTTTAAGTGATTGTAAATTACACTTCTACTGTGGTTTTTTGAAACTACAACATTTATAAGGGCATATTATTTCAACATTTTCTAATTCATCTTGAAAGACAAGATTAATAAATCCTTTTATCCCTTTATCATATTCAGCCGATGTGTGTGGCTTCATAATCCATGACTTATCCATTGCTTCGATGAAGATTAACATATGTTATTTTGAACCAAAATCACACAAAGAAGATAATTCAACTCAGTATAGAAAAAAGATTAACCTCAAACAGAATAGATTCACTATGCATAGAGGAACAAAACATGCAAAAAGAGTCATAAAGTAGATTCACAAAACAATTCCAAAGATACTTTAAAGCAAACACATTTTATTATTTAATAATTGATAATAACAACACGAACAACAACAAAAACAATTGACATAAATATATAGATGTACAAAACAAACTACCCATAGTTTGATAAACAGATAGAAAGGTTTAAAGAAGCATTATTATTTCTTCAAAGTTTCACAGTGGAAGAGTCACAAAGACAAAATCAACAAAGAAAACACACAATTTAGCCACAAAGACACCTTAAAAAAGTTAATGCTTTTCCTCAATATTAATATCATGAAAGAAAGGTATTAATACCTATTAGAAGCTTGTGAGAAGCAGATAGAATCCTAAACCAGCAAAGGAAAAACATCTGGTGAAGACAAACTTAGACTTTGATGTTAGCTTTCATTAAATCATTCCAGGAACACCAAATCAGGTTTTGTAAATCAAGAAAAGGATGTAGAAAAAGGAATCAACAATAGAGAATTAGGGTATTTTTGTTATACTTATTGGATCATGTGAACTTAGCTTTAAAAAATTGGTTAACCATACAAAACCCAAATAATATTGAATCTACAAACAATCACATAAACAACAAAACATTAAATCAGCAACTAACCAGTCAAAACCCAAATAATATTCCCAACTGCAGTGCTAATTCTATTTCATAGGGAATCCAATAGTACCAAACAACACAGCAATAACCTTTCACCTATGCAGTTCAGCAAACCAAATAAGTAAGAACTAAAGCATCTTAACACAAGTAACTAAAGCATCCGTGTTTGAAAAAGTTTGAGAATCTGCACCAATACAAATGTAAAGACACATTAATCAATTCACTCTTATAATTTTGACCAAAACATTTGTGTTTGAAAACTTTATGCTAACATAAGATTTGAAATGAATTTAAATGATATTTTGGATATGTTTTCTATCTAAATATATCTATTTATAATATATTAAAATAGACACCAAGCTATTTTGTGGCCATCACATCATTGTTTTTCCATGTAATACTATTTTTACCATGTCATTAATATTCCTATTCTACAATTATTTTATCTCTAATTATCTATGTCTAGCTCATTAAAACTACATATTGCATTCTTCGCCTTCCAACCCTCTCGCTGCTCTATTGCTACTCATTCTTAGCGTTGATATTGTTCAGTAACACCACTCACTTGCCCATTATATATCATTATTATTACACCATCTGTTCAGCTTCTGAATCCTCCATTTTTTTTGTTTCTTCAAATAAGATATATAGTGTCGTAAACAAGATGGGGTGTGGTTTCTCTTTCAATCTTAAAAAATTCACATAAATAAATCATGTACATTTTTGCAGCTGAATCCAATTTAGAAGACTCTCCTTGGTTCATCGAACTTCAAATCTGTCGCTGAATTTGATACTTTTAGCGAAAAAATTCCTCTGATTATCACGCCATTATTTCTCATTCTTCCACCGACATTGAATATTCCTTTTATGTCCTTTCTTAAATAGATCTCTATCTCAATATCTATAAAAAATCGCTCCTCATCAATTATGGTAAAAAAATAATTCTCCTACTTTGTCATGACTTTTTGTTTGTAACAAAAGTGGTCAAACAAAAATGGGAGGTGCCCGACCGTCAGACATTCCATCTACTGCATATAGGCTTCAAATGTTGTGGCAGAGTATCAAAAACCAAAGGAATGTTTCAAGTCAAGCATCCCATGAGGTTTCAAGATGTAATGGGGTAGTCAACAAACTCATTAGTAACAATTTTTATCTCCATTGAAGTTCAACTAATAATCACCTTTGTATTATGTCAAAATAATGAATGCAGCTATATATATTGGAAGTGACACAATAACTTGAGATTAAAAACACCTTTATGACAAAAGTGCAAATAAAATCAGTAACATCTTGGCACAACAGCTTGTGTATTGATTTCTATGTTAAAGGTAACTTTTAAAGCAGAGCCATATTTGAATTCTTTACGTCAAAAATTGTCTTTTACAGTACACATTTTAAAGCGCTTCATAACTAAAAGCGCTAGTGCATAATATTTTAAAATTAACGAAGGATACAACAGCGCTTTGATGACAAGCGCTATTGAAAAAGCACTGTTGTAGAGTCATAAAGGGTTTAAGATTTACAGCGCTTATGAGAAAAGCGGTGTTGTAGGGCACATAGTGCTTTCACATAATGTTTACAGCGTTTTTAGAGCGTTTCATATATAAGCGTTGTAAAATATAGCGCTCCCACGCTATGTTTACAGTGCTTTGTATACAAGCGCTGTAAATATAGCGCTCCCACACTATATTTACATCGCTTTATATATAAGTGCTGTAAAATATACAGCTTTCGCAGAATTACATGGTCTTTTAGAGCGCTTTTTTTATAAGCGCTATAAAATGGTATATATATAACTGTAACATTGCATTCATATAACTGTAACATTACATAACCCGTTTACATAATTTTATTTTTAATGTGTATACCACAAATTCTACCTATTATATATTATTGATAAATAAATAAAACATATTTAGTATGTTCTCTCCCTACGAATCCTATGAACCCTCCTCTCCGCTACTGTGATCTCTCTTTTTGCTGAACCCTCATCTACTGTGCGCCCATTTCTACTGAGTGATTGTTGTCTCAGGTACTGTATTTATTAATTTGTTGTTGTCTCTAAAACTAATAAATTGTTACATGATAGTAGTTGGCATAACCTTGATAAATCATATAAATTGTTACCTGATAAATCAGATAAATTGTTACATGATAAATCATATAAATTGTTACATGATAAAATCTGTTCAATCTGTTATGTACTATTTTCAAATTAGACTTGTATGCATATATACTATAGATTGGTATAATGTTATAGATGAATAAATTTGTGTAACATTGCATTCATATAGGTCATATAAATGGACCGGAAATGGATGTGTGCCAATCGATTGTAAAAAGAGTTTGAAAATGGAGTGAATGAGTTTGATGATTTTGCAATGAAGAATGCAAAAGACCCAAACCGAATCATTTTTCCTTGTTTAAAATGTTGTTTTGGAAAATGCGTTAGAGCATATGAATTGGAAGGACATTTAGTATGACATAGAATTGATCAAAGCTATACATGTTGGATAAGACATGTTGAGAAGAAAAAACAAGGAACACTAATTTTAAAAATGATGCGACATATGCTTCAAATGATTTCGACACATATACATATGAGTGGGATCGAGTTGAGGAGATTGCAAAAGCATTTGAAGAAGATCTTTGGGATTGTCCTAAAATGTTTGAGAATTTGTTGAGTGATGCAGAGAAACCATTATATAATGGTTGTACTAAATTCACAAGACTTTCGGCAATATAAAAGTTGTACAACTTAAAAGTGATTAATGGATGGTCTGATAAAAGCTTCACATAATTATTAACACTCCTAAAAGATATGTTGCTAGATGATAATGAACTTCTCAATCGAACCTACGAGGCTAAATGAATTTTGTACTCTATTGGCATGAGTTATGAAAGGATTCATGCGTGTCCTAATGATTGCATTTTATTTCGAAACGAATATGAATTACTAAAGGTGTGTCCGAAATGCAATGTCTCTCGATATAAGAAGAAAGAATCTACTCCAGCAAAAGTCGTGTGGTATTTTCCTATTATACCAAGATTTAGGCGCATCTATCGCAGTGAAGAAGATTCAAAACACTTGGCATGGCATGCAGATGAAAAAATTAGAGATGGAAAGTTACGACACCCTGCAGATTCTCCAAAATGGGCAAAAATTGATCACGAGTATCCTGATTTCGGTAGAGAGTTAAGAAATCTACGACTTGCACTTTCTACTGATGGAATGAATCCACATGATATTCAAAGCATATCACACAACACATGGCCTGTGATTTTGTTGATTTATAACCTAACCCCGTGGTTATGTATGAAGCGTAAGTTTATGATGTTGTCTCTATGAATTTCTGGACCCAAACAACCGGGGAATGATATCGACGTATACTTGGCTCTTTTAATTGAAGATTTAAAAAATATGTGGGAGAAAGGTGTGAAAGTTTATGATGGGTATAAGAAAGAATGTTTCTATTTTTAGGGCTATGTTGTTCGGCACAATTAATAATTTTCCAGCATATGGTAATTTATCAAGAAATAGCATTAAAGGTCAGTGTGCATGTCCTATATGTGAAGAGAGTACAAATTGGAAGCGGTTGAAACATTGTAAGAATAACGTCTTTCTTGGACATCGTAGATTTTTACCTTTTAGTCATCATTATCGTGGATGGAGAAATGCATTCAATGGAAAACCAGAGAAAGGTCTGCTCCTTTAGCACCGATTGGATATCAAATATTGGAAAATGTACAAGGTTTGACCAATAAATTCGGCAAACCATTTGCGGGAGAGCTTATCAAAACTGGGTGGAAGAAAAAGTCAATTTTCTTTGAATTGCCATACTGGAATTCATTGTGTATAAGACATTTTCTTGATGTGATGCTTATTTAAAAAAAGTGTACTTGATATTGTTATTGGTGCGTTACTCAGTGTTCGAGGAAAGTCTAAAGATGGCATGAATGAAAGATTGGATTTGATCGATATGGGAATAAGAAATGAATTGGGTCCCGTAAAGAAAGGAAATTGCATATATCTACCTCCTGACACTCATACTCTATCTAGAAAGGAAAAAATTGTTTTACTTAAATTTCTACATGAAGTTAAAGTTATAGAAGGATACAATTCAAACATTAAAAATTTAGTTTGTACGAAAGACCTCAAGTTAAAAGGTTTGAGGACTCATGATTGTCATGTTCTAATGGAGCATTTGCTACCAATAGGTATACGTTCCATTTTACCTGAAAAAGTTCGACGAGCCATAACTAAATTATGTTTCTTCTTTACCGACATTGTAGAGGGAAATTATGTTACTTTTTGTGAGTTTGAAATGTATTTCCCACTCTCGTTTTTTGATATAATGGTTCACCTTACTGTTCATCTTGTTAAGGAGGCACAATATGAGATGGATGTATCTGATAGTACGATATATGAAAATATTAAAAGGGTACGTAAAAAGTAGAAGTCGACCCGAAGGTTGTATTGTTGAACGGTACATTGTCGAAGAAGCTGCTGAATTTTGTACTGAATATCTATCCAATGTTCAATCCATAGGACTTCCTATGTCTCGTCATTCGGGAAGAATAACAGGAGAAGGGATAATTGGAGAGAGTAATGACTATATCAAGGACAGAACGGGAGCAAGCACAATTGTATGTTCTGCACAATGATGATGAGGTTCAACCGTATGTTACAATACACATCGATCAATTATCTAGTTTGAACATGAATAGGAATAAAAATTGGATAACATGAGAGCACAATCGATGTTTTATAACATGGCTAAAAAATCACATTAACTCAATGTTTGATATAGACCCCACATCAATTTCAGAGGGATTGTGGTGGCTAGCAAATGGCCCGAGTTTTCATCTCTTTTCTTACACCGGTTATGTAATTAACGACTATACATTTTACGTTGGAACCAAGTTGGTTCTAAGTACTTAGGATTTTGATGTTTACAAAAGCACTCCATGTAATCTTATTTTGTACTTAGAATTATTATATTAAATGCCACCAGAAGATGAAGTTACCAGAGGCAGAAGATGAAGTCACCAAAGGCAGAAGATAAATTACCAGAGGATACACCTCCAGAAGATACCAGATAATGCATCCAGAAAGTACCAGAGGATGCATCCTGAAGGCACCAGAGGATACACCAAGATGTCAAAACACCATTAGAGGATATTTTTCCTAGCCCAGATCAGAAGGAAGCAGAGTCTAGAAGGAGACCTGGACCAGACAAGAAGGAAGCCTGCCAGAGGGAGACTTGTTCCAGACCAGAAGGTATCATAAGTCAGACTTGGTCCAGAATTAAATCTGACCAGAAGATAGCATGGCCGTGAAATGATAATCAGTCCAGACATGATCCAGACTTAATCAGAGCATAAAAGAATTGGTCTAGAACAAGAGATTTAATCCGGATTTGGCCCAGAACAAAAGATAGCATGATCTAGAGTATAAAACTAAGTCCAGATCAGAAGAAATGATTGTCCAGAATTAATCCAGACTTGATCCAAATTAGAAGGTAATTGTCCAAATTTAAATATCCTATGTCCAGATTTAATTTCAGTTCAATCCAGACCCAGTCTTGAATTGGTCCAAATCAGAAGCAAAATGTTCAGCTCAACGGTCCAGATTTAAGCATCATAGCCCAGAGTTGGCCGAGATCAGAAGATCAGATCATATGGTCAAGTGATTGGCAGAGATCAAAAGATCAGAACGTGTGGTCCAGTGTAGGTCGAGATCACAGGATTACAGCAGATCAATTTGTATGGTCCAGATGTGGACGAGAGCAGAAGCTCAAACGGTCCAGATTTAATCTGATGATAATCAGTGGAGACTTGATTAATTCGAATAGAAATTTGATCAAAGTATTAAAAGGATTTGATTCAAAAATAAATTGAAGTCTTGTGGGAATTCAGAAGCTATTGGCAAGAAGAAAGCTTTGATCCAAAATTAATTAAAGACAGGATTGGCCAAAGTTATTTTCGAATGCATATCTGGAGCTAAAAAAGATATGTTTTTTATTTAAGAAAAACCCGATTGGCCAAGTTATTTTTGCAAGAGTATCTTGCAAGATACAGCTCGAATTTAAGCATGGAAGAGACCCTAATCTTCATCTATAAAAGGAGGCTCAAGGTAGAAGACTCAGCATCAAAAATACTTGAGAGTCATACACTTCCAAAAGCAAAATGCTTGAGTTTTCAGTGAGGTCAATTGTGAGTATCCGCTTTCCAGAAGCAAGTACTCTAAGTTTTCTTTCCCTTGTGTTAGATCTAAGTTGTTGAAGTAGAGTCTACAATCTGAAGGAGTCAGAAGGAGTAGCAGATTACTTAGCAATTAGATTCAAGGTTCTTTTCCTCAAAAGTCTAGGATTGTTAGACTTTTTGAGAAGACTGACTTGGAGGGTCAGTGGTATTGTTGTAATTCAAGATTTTTGAATTAGTGAAATCCTTCAAAGTGAACGGACTGGACGTAGTCTACTTTTTATCCACTGCTAACTCTGTTTTATTCATACATCAGGTTTTGTTATAAAACTGCAAAAACAGAAAAAGTAATCAAGTTAGTCAACCACAATTCAACCCCCCCCCTTCTCGTGTTTGCACCTTCAATTGTCATCATAGCTCGGTCTCAAGGCTGAGCACTTAACTAGTGTTTGAGGAAAGGTCCAAGGGGTCAACAACATGGCAAAATCCAAAGATGATTTTGGAGGCAACATTAACAGACCACCACTGTTTGATGGAGACAGGTTTGAGTTTGGAAGGACAGAATGAGAAGTTTCTTCATATCTCAAGATCCTGAATTATGGAAGCTGGTAGTCAAAGGATACACTGCACCTACTGTTCCAGGAGATCCAACTAAAGAACTGGACATGGAAGATATGAAACCAGACCAGAGCAAATTATACAAAATGCATCACAAGTCCAGAACCATCATGATCAGTGCCATCACATTCAAGGAATTTGATAGATGCACAGATAAAGAAACAGCAAAGAGCATATTTGACAGTCTGGGTCTGACCTATGAAGGAAGCCAGCAGGTTCAAGAAGCAAGGGCTAACATACTGGTCAAACAGTATGAGATGTTCAAGATGGAAGATGATGAAGACATTGATGGAATGTTCTCTAGATTCCAGACTCTGATATCTAGACTGAAGGTCTTGAAGAAAAGCTACACAACAGCAGATCATGTCAAGAAGATTCTAAGAAGCTTACCAACCAAGTGGAGACCAATGGTTACTGCAGTTCAGCAAGCCAGAGATCTGAATAACTTAAGACTTGAAGATCTGATCAGCTCACTCAAGTCTCATGAAGTAGAACTGGAAGCAATTGAACCAAAGAAGAAGAAGAATCTGGCCTTGAAGTCAAAAGAGAAGAAATCTGCAAAGGCAGCACTAGAATCAGAGGATAGCGACAGTGATTGTGATGATATGGCTTACTTAACCAAACAGATGGTTAAGATCTGGGAAAACAGGAAGAGGAGAGGCTCCAAGAAGAAACATAACAATAAAGGAAAGGAAGAATCTGACAAGAAAAGTATCGTCTGTTATGGATGCAATGAATCTGGACATATCAAGTCAGAATGTCCAAATCTGGAAAAAGGCAAATAGCACAAGAAGAGTTCCAGATTCAGAAAGAAGGGTCTGATGGCTGCCTGTGATGCATCAGAATCAGAAGAAGAATCATCTGATGAAGAAGAAGCAAAAACAGCAATGATGGCACACATCAGGTCTGCCTCTGTACTTCGTAAAGGCATAGTTTTAGGAAGGAAAGTATGCAGAAGGAAGAATGACCAAAGCAGTCATTCAGGCAAGTCTAGAAGCACATCAGAAGAAGCAATTCTGGCTCTGATGGCTCATACCAACTCAAGTTCTTGATATAGCTCAGGCTCTGAAACAGATTCAGAAGATGTCTTTAAATGCAAACAATAAGATGTCTTTAAAACTGAAAACTCTTAGGGAAGATAAGAAAAATCTGACCAAAGAAGTCCAAGTTTTAAAGAATCAAAATTCTGAGTATGCAACAGAAAGCAAGGATTTTAAAACTGAAGTTGCAAGACTCAAATCTGAACACCAAACTCTCAAAAATAATATTTGTTCCACTTCCAAAACTGTTTGTGAATCTGATATGCATGAGCAATTTTTTCAAAACTTTATTTCTAATGGAATGGAAAGAAGTAAATATGCATCTATGATTTATGGAAATAGTAACATTGGAAAGAGAGGTCTTGGTTTTACATAAACTATTGCTGAAACTAAAACTGTTCATTCTGATGTTTTATGCATTGTTTGTGCTAAGAAAGGTCACTCTGAATTATCTTGTCCAATGGTAAAATCTGAACAAGATCAGAGAGCTGTTAGAACTAACAAACCTGGACCCAATCAGTTCTGGGTACCAAAAGATCAAATTGTCTATGTTGCAGATATTCTGAGTAACCAGAAGGAAACACCAACAATGGTGCCTGGACAATGGATGTTGGCAATGCACAAGCAGAAGAAGGTTTATGTTTCTGCTACAACCAGACAGAGGCAATCTGAGTTTGATGGAAGAAGGTCTGGTCAACTCAACCAGAACCAGAATCAGAACTGGAACCAGAATCAAAATTGGAACCAGAATCAGAATAGGAACTGAAACCAGAACCAGAACTGGAACCAGTATCAAAAGCAGAGGAATTGGAATCAGAAGTAGAGGAATTGGAACCAGAACCAACATTGGAACCAGAATCAGAATCAGTAGTGGACACAAAACCAAAACAGGAATTACTAGTATCATCAGAATCACCAGATTCATCAGAACCACCAAAATTATCAAAACCACCAAAATCACCAGAATCACCAAAATCATCAAGGTTATCAGAATCACCAGATTCACCAAAGAAACCAGAACCAAAACATGTTCCAGAATCATCAGAGAAACATGGTTTATCGACCAACGCATAATCAAGGAAACTGCTCAAACAGGCCAGAAGCAGAACTGGCTCTGATGGCTCGAACAGAAGCTGAGTCTGAGTCTGACTCTGATTCTGACAGGGAAAAAGCAAGGTCTGATCAGCAACACAAAGCTTGGTATCTTGACAGTGGATGCTCCAAACACATGACAGGAGACATATCTATGTTTCTGGATCTGACCATGAAAATGGAGGCAAAGTTTCCTTTGGAGGAAACCAGAAAGGTCAGATTATTGGTACAGGAACAGTTGGTAACAAATCTTCTTCTCTTTCTATTAAAAATGTTTTGTTAGTTAAAGGGCTGAAACATAATCTATTGAGGATAAGTCAATTAAGTTCTTGCAAATATAATGTTATCTTTAATCAGAAAACTTGCAAAGCTGTTAGTCAACTTGATGGGTCTGTTTTATTTACTGGCATTAGAGAGGATAATGTTTATAAAATTGATCTGTTTAGTCTTGCTAAGCAACAGGTTAAATGCTTATTATCTGTAAGTGACCGGAATCTGATTTGTCACAAAAGGTTAGGGCATGCAAACCCTAGACTTATATCTGAGTTGAGCAAACTCCAATTGGTAATAGGGCTTCCCAAGGAAGTTTCAAAACTGAGACTGTGTGAAGCATGTCAAAGAGGTAAACAAACTAAAAGCTCTTTTAAAACTAAAAAATGTGTTTCTACCTCTCAACCACTTGAACTGCTTCAATTAGATCTGTTTGGTCCTGTTCAAACTATTTCTCTCAGTGGTAAGAAATATGGTTTTGTGATTGTTGATGATTACTTAAGGTGGACTTGGGTAAAATTTTTCAAGAACAAAGATGAATCTCACAAAGTGTTTATTTCTTTTTGTAAGCAAGTTATGAATGAACAGGGTATTAAGATCATAACCGTCAGAAGTGATCATGGAGGTGAATTTGAGAACAAGTATGGAAAGGTAAGAAACCTAATATGTCCTACTTTAAGCAATTTGGTTGCATCTGTTTTATTTTGAACACTAAAGGTAATCTAGCTAAGTTTAATTCTAGATCTCCAAAGTGTATCTTTATTGGCTAATCTGAAAGATCAAAAGCTTATAGAGTGTGTAACAAAGAAACTAACCATGTGGAAGAATCAATCCACATTAAGTTTGATGATAAACAGCTTGACTCTGAAAAGTCAAAGCAAGATTAGGAAATTGCAGGTGAACCAAAGGCATAGGAACCAGAAGCTTGACCAGTAGCAGAACCTGAGTAAGATAAAGATGAAAGCAAGGAAGAAGAACATGTTGACTCTGAAAATAATTGAGAGGGAAAGAATGGATGCAAGTACAAGTCTTCACATCCAGAAACTCTTTATATTGGCAGTGCAGCAGAACCATTGAAGACCAGATCATCAAGTAGAGAAACTAGTCTGTTTGGTTTACTCTCAACAATTGAACCAAGCAATGTTGATGAAGCTTTGGCAGAGGAAGGTTGGATACTTGCAATGCAAGAAGAGCTGAATGAATTTCAAAGGAATGATGTTTGGGATTTGGTATCCAGACCAAACAAAAACATTATTGGAACCAAGTGGGTGTTCAGGAATAAACTCAATGAAAAAGGTGAAGTCGTAAGGAACAAAGCCAGACTTGTAGCTCAAGGATACAGTCAACAGGAAGGTATTGATTATACTGAGACTTTTGCTCCCGTGGCCAGGTTATAAGCAATTAGAATTCTTTTATCATTTGCTGCTAATCATGATATAATTATGTATCAAATGGATGTTAAAAGTGCATTCTTAAATGGCTATATAAGTGAGGAAGTCAATGTCAAACAACCCCTTGGATTTGAAAATTCCGATTTTCCAAACCATGTTTTTAAACATAAAAAATCTTTATATGGTTTAAAACTAGCACCAAGGGCATTTTATGACAGACTTAGTAACTTTCTACTTAAGAATGAATTTGATAGAGGCCAGATTGATAATACTCTATTTAGGAAATCCATTAAAAATGACATTTTGATTATTCAAGTTTATGTTGATGATATCATCTTTGGATCCACTAATGACACTTTGTGCAAGGAGTTTTCTGACCTAATGCAGAAAGAGTTCCAAATGAGCATGATGGACGAACTTAAGTTCTTACTGGGAATTCAGATTAACCAAGGTAAATCAGGTATACTCATTCACCAATCTAAATACACTAAAGAACTTCTTAAAAAGTTCAAGATGAGTGACTGTAAGCCTATGGCCACCCACATGCACCCAACCTGCTCACTTGAGAAAGATGAAACCAGCCAAAAGGAAGACCAGAAAACATACAGAGGTATGATTGGATCCCTTCTTTACCTAACTGCTTCTAGACCTGACATTTTGTTTGGTGTTTGTGTTTGTGCCTGTTTTCAAGCTGACCCTAGGGAATCCCATTTAACCGCTGTCAAAAGAATCTTAAGATACCTTAAAGGAACCACCAACCTTACCTTGTTATACAAGAAAACCCCCACCTACAAACTAAGAGGTTTTTGTGATTCTGAATATGCTGGAGACAAGCTGGAAAGGAAAAGTACAAGTAACAACTGCACATTCTTAAGTGATAATTTGATCTCTTGGTCAAGCAAAAGACAAAGCACCATTGCCATGTCAACAGCTGAAGTTGAGTATATTTCAGCAGCAGGATGCATCTCACAGTTAATCTGGATGAAACATCAACTTGAAGATTACAACATCTTTGAAACCAATATCCCTTTGTTCTGTGATAACACTTCAGCCATAAACCTAACCATGAATCCTATCTTACACTCTAGAGCCAAACACATTGAAATCAAACACCATTTCATTAGGGACCATGTTCAAAAAGAGACTTTAAGCATCCAGTTTGTGGACACTAATCATCAATGGGCTGATATCTTCACCAAAGCATTACCTGAAGATAGGTTCGAGTTCATCAAGAAGCATCTCAACATTATCTCCATATCTGACTAGCTCAAGTAGTCATTTTAGGAGTTTTTAATTTTCTTGTAATTTTACTTTATGTTTTTTATTTTTCTATTTTTACTTTCTGTAATTTGTAAAGAGAAAAACAAAAATACAAAAATAGTAGGACCTCTTTTTGGATGATGACAAAAAGGGGGAGAGAGAGAAAAAGGAGAAATAAGTAGAAAAGGAGAGATAAAAAGAAAGGAGAAGAGAAAAAGAAAGAGATGAAAGAGAAGGATTTGAAAAGGAGAAGAAATAGGGAGAGAGAAAAATAAAGAGAACGGAAAGAGATGAAAAGATAAGGAGTTTAAAAGGAGAGGAGAAGAGAAGAAAAGAAAGAGTGATTTAAGAAGGAGTTGAAAAGGAGAAGAAAAAGTCATTATTAGACTTAGGGGGAGAGATTGGTCTGAGCGGGAGTATTTCAAGTACTTCGAGTTATAAGCTAGCAAAATAAGTTAAGGTTTTGTCATCATCAAAAAGAGGGAGATTTTTGGAACCAAGTTGTTCTAAGTACTTAGGATTTTGATGTTTACAAAAGCACTCCATGTAATCTTATTTTGTACTTAAAATTATTATATTAAATGCCACCAGAAGATGAAGTTACCAGAGGCAGAAGATGAAGTCACCAGAGGCAGAAGATGAATTACTAGAGGATAAAATCAGACCAGAGGATACACCTCCAGAAGATACCAGATAATGCATCTAGAAGGTACTAGAGGATGCATCTTGAAGGCACCAGAGGATACACCAGGATGTCAAAACACAATTAGAGGATATCTTTCCTGGCCCAGATCAGAAGGAAGCAGAGTCCAGAAGGAGACCTGGACCAGACCAGAACGAAGCCTGCTAGAGGGAGACTTGTTCCAGACCAGAAGGTATCATAAGTCAGACTTGGTCCAGAATTAATTTTGACCAGAAGATAGCCTAGTCGTGCAATGATAATCAGTCCAGACATGATCCAAACTTAATCAGAGCATAAAAGAATAGGTCCAGAACAAGAGATTTAATCCAGATTTGGCCCAGACCAAAAGATAGCATGATCTAGAGTATAAAACTAAGTCCATATCAGAAGAAATGATTGTCTAGAATTAATCCAGACTTGATCCAAATCAGAAGGTAATTGTCCAGATTTAAATATCCTATGTCCAGATTTAATTTCAATTCAATCCAGACCCAGTCTTGAATTGGTCCAGATCAGAGCGAAAATGTTCAGATCAATGGTCCAAATTTAAGCATCATGGCCCAGAGTTGGCCGAGATCAGAAGATCAGATCATATGGTCCAGTGATTGGTAGAGATCAGAAGTTTAGAACGTGTGGTTCAGTGTAGGCCGAGATCAGAGGATCACAACAGATCAGTTTGTATGGTCCAGATGTGGACGAGCGCAGAAGATCAAACGGTCCAGATTTAATCTGATGATAATCAGTGGAGACTTGATTAAATTCGAATAGAAATTTGATATAAGTATTAAAAGGATTTGATTCAAAAATCAATTGAAGTCTAGTGGGAATTCAGAAGCTATTGGCGAGAAGAAAGATTTGATCCAGAATTAATTAAAGACAGGATTGGCCAAAGTTATTTTCGAATGTATATCTGGAGCTAAAAAAGATATGTCTTTTATTTAAGAGAAACCCAATTGGCCAAGTTATTTTTGCAAGAGTATCTGGCAAGATACAGCTTGAATTTAAGCATGGAAGAGACCCTAATGTTCATCTATAAAAGGAGGCTCAAGGCAGAAGACTGAGTATAAAAAATACTTGAGAGTCATACACTTCCAAAAGCAAAATACTTGAGTTTTCAGTGAGGTCAATTGTGAGTATCCCCTTTCCAGAAGCAAGTACTCTAAGTTTTCTTTCCCTTGTGTTAGATCTAAGTTGTTGAAGTAGAATCTACAATCTGAATGAGTCAGAAGGAGTAGCAGATTACTTAGGAATTAGATTCAAGGTTCTTTTCCTCAAAAGTCTAGGATTGTTAGACTGTTTGAGAAGACTGACTTGGAGGATCATTGGTATTGTTGTAATTCAAGATTTTTGAATTAGTGAAATCCTTCAAAGTGAAGGGACTGGACGTAGCCTAGTTAACGGTGAACCAGTATAAAATTCTGTGTTTTATATTTACTTTATATCCGTTGCTAACTCTGTTTTATTCATACATCAGGTTTTGTTACTTAAGAGAAAACTGAGGAAATTTGAATGTTGAAGCTCCAAAAATTTACAAACACTACATATCAACTGAAGAATGGAGCTCTTTTGTAGTTAAACGTTCAGACCCCGCATTTGTGGTAATATTTAATTTATTAGCATGTGTGTTTTATTCATATTCATATCTTATTTTTTTATACGATTGTTATTTTTTTATTTATATATAGAATATAAGTACAGCAAATCGGAAGCGAGCAAAGAACCCAATGCATCCATACAAAAAATCGCGTATGGGGTATGCACGTTTAGAGCAAAAAATTGTAAGTAAACGTCACTTTTATACACTGTGGTAAATTATAAACTATAGTTTCTAACTAATATTTTGTTTATGTCTTAACGAACAGCTGCAAGAGACGAAATGCGATCAACCATTGGGTCATCATATCTTGTGGAAGGAGGCTCGCGTTAATAAAGATGGAATAGTGGATAATGAAAATGTTCAACAAGTTATCCAACAATGTGTAAGTATGCTATCACTTTAATATTTTTTAATATTTTCTTTTAAAAATGGTATTGAACTTATAGTTTTAATATTACATGTATTTTAGGAAAATTTGGAACAATGTCCTGAAAATCAAGATGAGAATAAAGAAGTTAGCTGCATGGACATTCTTGGCAAGGTATTCAATGTTCCTGAATATTCTGACCGTGTGAGGGGTAAGGAATTTGGCATGACTCCCAAGAGATATTTTTCACATGAGAAGCGCACAAATCCATCAAATGATCAGGTATTAGAAGCGCTGAAAACCCTATCGGAGCAAGTTGCATACTTGGTTTAAAAGGATAAGGAAAACAACTTCCTGAGGGTCAACGTGAAATGCAAATAGACAGTGAAAATGGAAGTTGCAACATTGGTCATAAAAGTCTCCTGAAGGTAATTGATTACTTAACCAAATAATAAATTCATTCAACCTAATTGTTTCACATACTTATGTATTAACCATTGATTTAGGGTGTTTCAACTTGCGTGCTATACTTGTCTTCCCCTACTCGCATGGTTGGAAAAGGAACATTGTACAATACATTGGGAGAAGTATTACATAATAATCCCATCCCTTCCGGCAATGTTAAAGTGTCACCTAAGATAGCTTTAGAACCATGTGCCTTATTGCCTATCCCCAACAACGACGGAGATATGAAGTTCTTGGGAGAAGAAATAGGTAGTTACGTGGCATGGCTGAAAAATCTTGTTGGACTGAGGAGGTATGTTTTAATTGCTATGTATGTTAAGTTGTATGATTATGATTGATTATGTTTAATTGCAGATTTTTCTGCTTTTAATTTCACATTTATTTATATTCTTGCTAAAGGGAATGATTAGAAGATTCCTCGCAACGAGCCTGTCACTTCATTAGAAAAGGTTTGACATATACATCAATTGTATACGAAATGATTAGCTTACTATAATAACTAACAAACTGATCAACCTCGTTTTTTTCAGATTCAACCAAAAAATAAACCCGTCGCACTATAGGTTCAGGTCTGTGGTAAAAATAAATTTTCCAAATTTCAAAAATTGGATCGAGGAAAATCAGTTGTTGCTCCTAAAATAAGTCATCCACGTCATTTTCAATTTGGGTCGTGTCTTGACATAACAACAAAGATGAATATGGAGAGCAATAATGATACACGTATTATAAGCATGGAAAAAGGTATTTTCGGAGATGAGTATGTAGAAATACTTGGCAAAGAGAAAATATATGAACTTGTCAATCATAAAGAGCTGAGTGCTACTATCATCAACGTATACATTAGGTAATATAAATATTTTATTTAAGATAAAAATTACTTTTTAATTGCATCACTGCCACATTAATTTATTGATAATTAATCTAATTTTATATTTTCATTGAAGGTTTTTGTATGAAAAGTTGGTGTGTACGCGCAAATTGACAAGTAGATTTGCATTCTTATCTCCCTATAAACTACCCATGTTTAAGCTCGATCTAGTTAATGTAAAAAAGTATGTAGTTAATATACTTTTAGAAAATAAAGAGAAGGATAAGTTGTTTATGGCACCATATAATTCAAGGCACGTAATTAGATACTTTATCTATATCTTTTTTCATTTATGATACTTTCTGAGTTGTGTAAACAAATTTGCCAACCAAATTTTTGTTGTTGTAGGAAATATTGGGTGTTGTTTGCCATCAATGCGACCTCAGAAATTATATATTATTTAGACACGTAAGAAATATTCATTTATTTCTTACATATATAAATAATGTGTTTGGTCATTGAATAATAATCACATTTATTTGATAGTGCTTTGCAACTTTTCCGCGCTCAAATGGGTGTTTCAGTGTCGAAGAATAAGTCAAACAACATTTCATGGCTTCCAATAAAGGTTTGAAATTTTTGTTATAGAACTTAATTATATGCCTTTAAATTTTTTGTTACAGTAGGGTAAATAAATAAATTGATGGAGAAATTGCTACAGGTCTGGCATGATATTTGTTTTGTGAATATGTAATTCATATTGTGAATATGTTGCTACTGTCAATAACTTATAATTTATTGCTACTGTCATGAAATTGTAATTTGTTGCTGTCAATATGTTGCTATGAATATGTTGCTGCTGTCAATAACTTGTAATTGATATTGTTGATGTGAATATGAAATTGATATTGTGAAGAATATGAATTTTGATATTTGTGAATATGAATTTTGATATTGTGAATGTGAATTTTAATGTTGATAAGAAGAATCTAAATGTGATATTTGATGTTGATAACAATACCATAAAAAAGACAGCGCTTTTTTTAAAAATGCCATAAATTGAAATCTCATCCTTTTATAGCTCTTTTTTAAACGTTTTACAGCGTTTTTCTAAGCCTTTTACAGCGCTTTTTTAAACAAGCGATGTAAAACAAGTATAAGAATAATGATATATATGGACCTATTACAACGCTTTTTTGCAAAAGTGCTGTAAACAAGCGCTGTAAAACTATATATAGACCTATTACAGCGCTTTTTTGAAAAAGCGTTGTAAATCTAGTATAAGAAGCGTGCTTTATATATGGACCTATTACAACGCTTTTTTGCAAAAGCGCTGTAAATCTAGTATAAGAATCGCGCTTTATATATGGACCTATTACAACGCTTTTTTTCAAAAGCGTTGTAAATGTAGTATAAGAAGCGTGCTATATATATGTACCTATTACAACGCTTCTTTGAAAAAAGCGTTGTAAAACTATTATAAGAAGCGCGCTATATATATACATATTACAGTGCTTTTTTATTTTCAATAGTGCTGTTGTATCTTTTTGTAGCACTAGATACTACAGAGCTTAAAAGCGCTGTAAAAGGCTTAAAAAAAAGCGCTTTAAAATGATCTTTTTGGTGCAGTGAATTATTTTGTTATTTCGATGGTCAATTTAAAGATAAGGAACGAAACAACAAATACAAGAACAATCATTCTCTATGTCTTGTAGCTAATTCATTAATCAAAGATGATATGATAATGCATGTGTAATCAAGTGTTAAAATTCAAAATGCATGAATTTGTAAATGAATGTGTATTTCAACAAAATTGAATTTGGAAGTTAATTCTTAAAATAAAAACTATAAATCATTGTTAAAAGCTAAATTTAGAATACAAACTTTTGTAAAAAAAAAGTTGAAAATTAATACTCCTTGGAATGAGGTATATACTGATCAACCAAAGATCAAAGAATCAACTCTCACTTCACGTGTCACTTATAACCAATGACTTATTTGAGAGTGTCCTACAAATTGAGGGACGAATTTGGTTGTTTACTCAAAATACAATATAGTAAATCATTTCTATCATTTATTCAAAAAGAAAAATTCAATCCTATCTATAGACAATTAGTCTTGCAACATAAGTCTTCCATTGAAGTTAACAACTAATTATTTTTCCACCAAGTAAAGTCTATCAATCAGCTAACTTGCTTCACCAGTCAACCAACTTGCTCATCAGTCTCATCATCTCATCATCTATTCTCCTATCACATATAAAGTGATTGAGATGCTACAATGGAAATTAATTCAATTCATTTTTCAATATATGAGGAATTATTCAGTAAAATAGTTTCATCTTGTTTTCTTATATGGTATCATTGAGCCTGGTTTGAGTAATTTCATCATCTTCAACCATGGCATGATTAAATAACAACAATAATAACAATACCAATGACAATCTTGATCATCCGCAAAACACCAGTAGTGCATATTACATTCACCCAAGAGAGTGTCCTTCTTTTATCACTATTACTTATGTTCTTAATGAAACCAATTACAATTCTTGGGCTTGTTTGATGACTGGAGCAACTGACAGAAATAATAAAATGGAGTTTCTTAATGGATATTTGCCTATGCCAAGTGACTTTGAATTAGCTCACAAGTACTAGCTACAATGCAACAATTTGGTTCTTTAATGGGTCATCAATGGCTCAAAGTCTTGCTTTTAAAGATAGTGCCAACAGAGCCTGGATTGAAAATAAAGGAAATATTTTCACAATGGAATCTAATCAGAGTTGCATTATTGCAAATGAAAATTCATTCAACTAAACAAGGTAATATGAATGTTTTAGATTTTTTTTACTGCTTTAACCATTTTGTGGGAAGAATTGTATAATTTTCGCCCTATACCACCCTATAATTGTGCCAACGTATGTCAAAGAAGATGGCTGATAATTTGTTTAACTGGTTTAAGTGAAAATTTTGACATAGCCACAACATTTCAAACTCATTTTGGTGAGACATCGTCTACTACAACCAAACCAAGTCAACAAAATAATGTATTTCCCACTACGAGGATTTGGATCAACTAGCAATAGAAACTAATGAATTCATTGAAGCAATCAAATCAACGACATGACACTCAGGTAGCTATGCAAGCAGAAATTTAGCAAACTCAAGTCCAAATCCAAAATAGTCTTGCACTTATTATGGCTAAATTGTGTTGAATTTTTGTTAGGTTTTAATTTCTTTTAAGTTACTGTTCATTTTGAATCTACATCAGTTTTTTTGTCTCTAACATTGGTATTTTCAGATGGTGTATGCTCTAAACAATTTCTATTTTTTATGCATAAAATCAAGAGGAATCATGGAATAAGAATTCTCACTCATGTGGTAAATTGTTCCTCAAATATATAATCAACATCCAAAAATGGAAGATTTTTAAAAACAAGGTGGTTCAATGGCAACTGCTAAAAATTTGAATTTAGTATGAGTAAGTACAAGCTATGCTTAGACTTCTTCGTACTGTACCAACAATAGTCACATCAAATCCCAACGGCACTAATGTGGAGGCTATAAATCAAGGTTTCACTCAACATACTTGAAGAGATTGAAAAAAATTGTGTATCATCATTCTTACAGTGAGATAAACAAAAAGAGTACTTATTTGTATACTCTTTGAAGAAGAGTTATTTATATAGCATGTAGTTTGGAATTTGTCTCAAAAGTGGTTGTGGATTCTCAAGGGTTTGACTAAACTAAGCAAATATCTTGAGAAATATTTGATTGTATTAAGTTATAAGATTGAGAAAGATTTTTAGTAGAATCTCATTCGTATTGAAGAGACTAGACCTATCAGTTCAATAATGAAACTTGATAAATTTGTGTGCATTTATTTTTTTATTTAATCTTTTCATTGTTAAAGTTATCGTAAAATAAATTTTTAAAATTTCACTTAGAATTATTTTGAATTAAAAAGAAATTTACTAGACAATATTTTTTAAACTGCCAAAAGCCGTAAACACAATTCAATATCTCATGTTTTGTTTACTGTGTGCTTTTCTCTACCTTCATTAATAAAATACCCTTTAAATATACAGACCCAAAAAAATACCCTTTATATATGAATGTATTTAATTTGATTTTTTGTTTTTCAAGATAAATTAAAAGTATTAATAAGGAGTACATCTAGTTTCTTAAAAATGTGTTTATATTTACAAACACATTTTTTTTCTCAAAGGGGCTTATAATTATGGAAATGTATTTGAATAGCCGATATTTAATAGTTTTGATAGAGGAACAACTATTTTAATTCATTTATTACATGTTTAAGGTCATGAATAAATGGTTTATATGTTTGTATACAGAGTGATAAACACTATTTCAATTATTTAAAAGTATTTTACCTATTCGAATCGCCGATTATTTAAAAGTTTTGATAAATGAAAAAACATGTTTAAGGTCAAAGATTAAAAGTTTCTAGTATTGTTTTAATGTTATTGCATTATTGCATTAAATAATTGGTTTTAATCACATCTTAGTGTGTAACTCGTACATTGCACAGAAGGTAAATTATGATGTTGATAAATATATTATATATATATATATAAATGAACTCCCGTTAATAATATATTTTGTATGTAGATAATCTGTATAATTTGTGTAAAAACTATAATAAATTTTAATGATTTGAAAGATATAATTTGAATCTCATAAACAAAAGCCATAAATTCAATCTCATAGGCGACAAATAAATAACATTATTTCCATTCATTTTCCAAAATAAAAATCTCCAATCACTTTCATTTCCTTGCCTTAACCCTTGAAATAACTACATAGAATTGAACATGAGTAAATGCATGTCACTTCAAATACTAACCAACTTGTGAAAGAGATTGACATTGATTCTTATTTATGGTCATTGTAAAACACAACTTCAAGTCAATAACCTTAAATTTTGTATGGAGACAATTCCTTTCATATACTCTTTATTGTCTTACTCCAACTAAAACTCTTATGATATTTATTCAAAGAAAAAAATCAATGTGATAAAATTGGTATAAGTCCAACTTTTTAAAACTTATAAAATTAAAAATAAGGGTAAAAACTTGAAATAAACACCAAGTAATTCATGTCAACAAATTTCAAATTTCTAAGAATTAAATGAATAAGTACGAAGAGGTTGTGACCAAACCATTTTCTACTTCTCGAATCATTACTGGTTTGCAAATTCAATATAAATTAGTGTCATGTTGTTCTATATGATCAAGAATTAGAGACAACACCTAAAGAACGAAAGTTGTACTCAGTTCCTTCACGGATTTTAGTTTTAAATCAATAAATTAGAGTTATCGCATTGTTGCTTGAATTTTGTTACCCTACACAAATAATATTTGAATTTGTTAATTTGTTAAATTACTAACATAACAAACAAATTAGTGTTTAATTTAAAACTTTAATACGTGAAAGAAAGAACAAAATTTTCTCATCAATCAAAACCATTTCCATAGCATAAAATTTATTCTTAGCACTTAGACCAGGTACAAACCACGATCGTGCAACTTTGACAACCAAATATCATGACTCTTTTTCTAGAGTAATTGAAGCAATAAAATATAGCTTTTCAGACATTGACACTGCAAAAAGATGAACATAAAACAAAGATATATGTATATAATAAACGAAAATTCAAGCAGAAAATGTGTATCCGGTGAAATGTTTATGAATCATATTTATAATCAACAAACCCTAGTTAAGTGGGACGATTCAAAATTGTGAACAATTAATTTTTATATTTTCCAAATAGAGAGAATTTATACAAACCTTGAAATACAAAACGTTAATTTGAATAGGTGGTGACACAAAATGATTGAATTTGAATTAAGATCGTAAATATCATTATTCCTCCAAAAAATAATAGAATAATAATAAAATGGGAATTAATAATTAATATATTTAGATTAATTAGATTAATTAATAATACTATTCATAGAAACTTAAATTTATAATAATTGTTTAAAATGACAAACTTGCCATAATATTATTATGTTTACAATATTATTATTAGATAGATTACAAAAACATGACAACACATATTGAGGAAAATTAAAGGAAAAGTTTCAGTTGCTAAGAGATGAGTAAATCAAACAATTGTTCCTTGCATTCTTCAATTAATTCCCAAGTTTGCTGACATTATTAATTTAAACGAAAATAATATTATTAATTTAAATGATTATATAAATACAAATAATTTTTAATAAGTAGATATTATTACTAATAATAGAATGTTTGTATAATCAAATATCTCCCAATAAATGACAAATGGCGAATTTGTCATAAAATCAACTTTACAATATTATTATAATGTATAGAAGCCTTTGTGTTAATTTAATCGAAGTTTAGAGATTATTTTTCGAAAAAACCTTTTATTCTTATGGCAAAGACATTTTATTCTTGATGGAAATATATATATATATATATATATATATATATATATATATATATATATAGCATAATTGCTGCCACGGTCCCTTAACTTAATTTTAAGTAATATTTCAGTTTTTTATCTTTTTTTTCTCGATTTAGTATTTTATTTAATTTTAAGTAACAATTTAATCATTTATATATTAAAATGTCAACAATGTTATCTGTAACACCCCGAGTTTAAAACACAGCGCGAGTGTATTTTTTTTTTTTTTAAAAAAAACGAATACATAAATAAAAGAGTTTTCAGAATTACGTTTCAAGGAAATTAAAATCAATTCAAATGAAATATCATTCGACTTCGTAATCAAAAATAATAAGGTAATTAAAACAACATCACAATTAAATCGAATGAGATATTTGTGGGAATTTGATCTTTATAATATACTAAAATAAATATACATCGACTGGATTCTCAATCCACCAAAATATTTATCAGAGTGCGGAAGAGTTTTACAATAATTCCCAAAATGAATATTTACAACCATTGAGCTCAAAAACCCTATACATAAGTCTAAACTGATCATACACTAAGCTACAGTAGCTCGGTTTCCACCGTATCATCCACAAGTCTTATCTTCACCCAGCTGCCCATCCCTTTGCGTAGCCCACAAAGTAATGATCAAGGGAAATTAACGACGTTCCCTGTCGTTAGTGTGACCATCAGGGGTACGGGTTTTGAATCTCATCTGAGGGCAAAGCCCAATTTTCCACAATAATTGTAAAGGGTCACCAACCAAAGTTAACAATTACCACATAGCATTTAAATCAGCAATCACAAACATATTCATGGCATATCATATAACAATGATGATAAACAAGGATGCTAAATTTTGAAAATACATGACAATTGTACTTATTCAAACAGCAACCAATTTAATATGAAAGTCATGTTGCAAGCACAAACATCAATTCAGTAATCACACCAATTGATCAGAAATTCCAGACTTCATCAAGTACTTACACACACAACAATTTCAACCATCATTATATAACCAAAACGTGACCCACCGGTCAATCACCTCGATGCAATATGTATATGCTCATGTATACATTCTCTTGGATTCACCAAGGTGCAGTCGCTCAACAGACCAACACATTTACATATGTAAGACTTTAACGGCCCTCAAGACCAGGGTGCAATCGCTCACAGATCAGCACCAGTGCAGTCGCTCAAAGACCAGCACGTTTGACATAAACCAAGGTACAATCGCTCACAGATCAGTACCTAGTGCAGTCGCTCACAGACCAGCACTCGTGCAATCGCTTACAGATCAGCACGTGGTTGCGCATTTCAGGGTACAGACGCTCACAGTCCAGTACCAGTGCAATCGCTCACAGACCAGCACTTATATACAAAGGTACAATCGCTCACAAATCAGTACCTAGTGCAATCGCTCACAGATCAGCACTCGTGCAATCGCTCACAGATCAGCACTTGGTTGCGCATTACTCTGTGGCCCATCGCGGGTAGCACATGACTATGCTATGCATGAGTATGCAATGTTTCACCTCACTGGAAACAGTATGCAACATCAGTAAAATTCATGCATTTCCATCATTTTTCAACACATTTCCACACAATCAATATCATCATCTACACATCAATGACTAACCATTTAAGCAAACATTAACACTTCTCATTACCTCAAGTTTCCACTCTTAAATATCATAAGTCTTTCCCCAGCTTCCAAAATTTAGAACCAGTGCTTTAAAACTGCAATTTCTGGAAAGATGAATCTGTATTCGAATACAGCTTCCTTGTATTCGAATACAGAAGCCAAACAGGGCAGAATCAACACCCTGTATTCGAATACAGACTCCTTGTATTCGAATACAGAGGCTTTCACAGTGCAAAAGTCAGAATTCCACAACTTCAGTAAAGTCTCAAAAAAACATCAACATCACCACTTCAAAACTATCACAAAAATTCCATTTTTATTCACCACAAACCTTCCCCAAGGTACCCCAACACTTAAGGTTTATAAAACAATGTTTAAAACTTGAATTTCTGAAAAACACGAATCTGTATTCGAATAGAGCTCCCTTGTATTCGAATACATAAGCTAAAATAGTGAAAAATCAGCATTCTGTATTCAAATACGAAGTTGTCGTAGTCGAATACAGATGCGAAGTCAGTGGCAAAAGTTACAAATTTGTATTCGGCTACACAGGGTCGTAGTCGAATACAGATGCTAAAACATAAGCAAAAATTGCTAATCTGTATTCGACTACAGAGGATCGTAGTCGAATACAGATGCTAAAACAGAAGAAAAAATTGCTAATCTGTATTCGACTACAGAGGGTCGTAGTCGAATACAGATGCTAAATCAGAAGCAAAATTGGCAACACTGTATTCGACTACAGAGGGTCGTAGTCGAATACAAATTCAAAAATCTGAAGAACACAGAAGTTTTTGCAGGCTGTATTCGAATACACTCAAGCCGTATTCGAATACACCTTCGAATTCAGTGAAATTTCCTGGAACCTCAACACATTTTCAAAACCTTTTCCTTTGAAAAAAACAACCAAAACCCTAGAATCATAATTACCAATCTTTATAAACCTCACAACTCAAACATTTTTCATTAAACATCAACAACAGATTTTCAAGAAGAACACTTCCACCATTTTAAATCCCTCTTCTTTTGAAACCACCATCAACACCAGGTTGTTTAACAAAAGACAGCAAAAACACAGAATCACTAAAACCAGAAAGTGAATCACAAAACAGTCCCACACAACCTAACTCAAGCATTTGGATCATCTCCAATACAACACCAACCAAATCATCATTCAAAACACAACAAAATGATTTCTTACTCAACACAACAAACAATATATCATCAACACAACAACACAATCAGTTCCTTCACTGGAAACAGCAAGAACATCAACACAGTTTGATTTCCAAAACAGAATACAATGTTTTTCACAAACATAAACCAATAATCATTCATCACACATGCATTTACAGCCCTAAATGCAAATCTAGAAAGTTGGAAGGTGCCCTTACCTTAGTTACGTTCCCTTAACTCGTACGCATCTGCGACAAAAGTCGACGATACTCCCGTTTTGCGTTCGCCGCTACAAAAGTTAGTTCTTTGGCGCGTAGAGGAAAGAAGAAAAAGCTTCTCACTTAAATATCCACCTAAAAGCAGACTGACACAGCAGAGGAAAGAAGAAATTGTTTCCTTTTTCACAAATATCTACGCCACCTCAACCAACTCTTATATTAAAATATCTTTTGATCCTCCAGCACTTAACCCGTTTCCGTCGAAATTAGCAGAGAATATCTTAATTAACAGCCCGATAATTTAATTACTCGAAATTAAATTAATTCATCAATTATCCAATAATTTTAATTCCACCTCCAAAACAAATACATATATATATATATATATTTACACAAAAGATATATATATATATATATTGAATATTTTACAAATATTCCCAAATACACTTAAAATTAAATCTGAATTTAATTTTTAAAATTAAGGGTCTTACATTATCATTTCTTTAAATAAACTTAGAAAATTTATCAAATTCTTCAAACAAAACCCATAAAATTCAATACCAATTTCAAAATATTCATATATTCATCAAACGCAAAACTCAAATATTCAAATAAACTCAAATTTCCACCTCCAACAATATCAAATAAAGAATGAAATTATGAGTTTTTTTTTGAAGAATTGAGTTATGAATTTGATGAAATTTGCATTATATTGAAGATGATAATTAATTTTATTGGTTTTGTTTGAAAATTATGATGAAATTTTTGTAAAAAAATGATAACATTGTTGACATTTTAAAATATAAAAGATCAAATTATTACTTAAAATAAAAAAAAAAGATCAAATAAAAATAAATAAATAAAAGACTGAAGTGTTATTTAAATTAACAAAGCTAAGATGTTTTTTTTTTACTAAACAAGGCTATGATGTTACCTGCTACCTATCATGAAAAATTAATTAATTAGTTTGTTACATGAAATAATATTTAGTTTCGTGTTATAATAAAACTATAACATCTAATAATAATATTATGGTTCAATCCGGTAAATGTAGTTCAGATTAAAAAGGTTGTTGGGAAATTATATGTTAGGATGCAGATTCCAACATGCAATTTATCACATTTTATTAATGTATGTGAGTTTCACAATTATATTTTTAGAACAAATATAATAATGATACTATGGTCTATGGTTCAAATATCACTACGCCAAAAATGACCTTTTATAGTGCGCATTTTAAAGCGTTTATTAACTAAAAGCGCTATTGTATAATATTTTAAAAATAACGGAGGATACAACAGCGCTTTAATGGCAAGTGCTTTAGAAACAGCGCTTTAATGGCAAGTGCTTTAGAAAAAGCGCTGTTGTAGGGTCATAGCGATTTCACACAATGTTTACAGTGCTTTTAGAGCACTTCGCTTAAAAGCGCTATAAAATATAGCGCTCTCATATAATGTTTAGAGCACGTTTAGAGAGCTACATTTACAGCGATTTTAAGTGCGCTTTGTATAAAAGCGTTGTAAATGTTTTAAAATTTAATTTTTAAAAGCCGTTTATAGCGCCCACACACTATATTTACAGCGCTTTTAAGAGCGTTTTGTTTAAAAGCACTGTAAATGTTTTGAAATTTAATTTTTAAAATCCTTTTACAGTGCTATAAAATTACAAGCAGTTATATATAAATAAATAAAAACATATTTAATACGTTCTATCCCTTCGAACCCTATAACGAACTTACCTCTCCTCTACTTTGCGCCCATTTTTACTGAGTGATTGTTGTCTCAGGTACTGTATTTATTAATTTTTTATTGTCTCTAAAACAGATAAATTGTTACCTGATAAATCATATAAAATTTAGGTGATAAATCTGTTTTGTTTTGAAATTTGTCAGATCTATTCTGTTTTGAAATCATACTTGTATGCATGACCTTGGACCTTGGTTTCCATTTTCCAATATTAGGCTATATATACTATAGATTTGTATGATGTTATAGATTGATAAATTTGTGTAACGCTGCATTCATATATACTGCATTCATAAATTCTTACATGGTAAATCATATAAAATTTGTTCGATCTATTTTGTTATGTTTTGAAATATATATAACTTGTATGCATATATATATATATAATGTTATATATTGATAAATTTGTTATAGATTGATTTGTTCTTACTGCATTCATTTAGGTCATATAATTAAAATGGACCAGAAATGGATGTCTGCCAATTGATTGTCAAAAGAGTATGAAAATGGAGTGAAGGAGTTTGTTGAATTTGGGGGTTATATTGTTCGGCACAATTAATGATTTTCCAGCATATGGTAATTTATCAGGGTATAGCATTAAAGGTTGGTGTGCATGTCCTATATGTGAAGAGAGTACGTATTGGATGCGATTGAAACATTGTAAGAAGAACGTCTTGGACATCATAGATTTTTACCTTTTAGTCATCATTATCGTGGGTGAATAAATGCATTCAATGGAAAATCAGAGGAAGGTACTACTCCAAAAGCACCGACTGGATATCAAATATTGGAAAATGTACCAGGTTTGACCAATAAATTGGGCAAACCATTTGCATGAGAGCTTTTCAAAACTGGGTGGAAGAAAAAGTCAATTTTCTTTGAATTTCCATATTGGAAGTCATTGTATATAAGACATTTTCTTGATGTGATGCTTATCGAAAATGTATTTGATAGTGTTATTGGTACGTTACTTAGTGTTGCAGGAAAGTCTAAGGATGGCATCAATACAAGATTGGATTTCGTCGATATGGGAAAAAGAAATGAATTGGGTCCCGTAAAGAAAGAAAATCGCACATATCTACCTCCAGTCGCTCATACTCTATCTAGAAAGGAAAAAATTGTTTTATGTAAATTTCTACACGAAGTTAAAGTTCGAGAAGGATACAGTTCAAACGGAAAAAATTTATTTTGTATAAAAGACCTCAAGTTAAAAGGTTTGAAGACTCGTGATTGTCATGTTCTAATGGAGCATTTGCTACCAATAGGTATACGTTCAATTTTACCTAAAAAAGTTCGATGAGCCATAACTAAATTATGTTTCTTCTTCAGGGAAATTTGTAGTAAAGTGATCGATCATCAGAAATTATCGACATTGCAGAGGGAAATTGTTGTTACTTTGTGTGAGCTTGAAATGTATTTCCCACCCTCCTTTTTTGATATAATGGTTCACCTTACTGTTCATCTTGTTAAGGAGACACAACTTTGTGGGCCAGCTTACATGAGATGGATGTATCCAATAGAACGATATATGAAAATATTAAAAGGGTACATAAAAAGTAGAAGTCGACCAGAAGGTTGTATTGCTGAACAGTACATTGTCGAAGAAGCTGCTGAATTTTGTATTGAATATCTATCCAATGTTGAATCCAAAGGACTTCCTATGTCTCGTCATTCAAGAAGAATAACAGGAGAAGGGATAATTGGAAAGAGAGTAATGACTATATCAAGAACAGAATGGGAACAGGCACAATTGTATGTTGTGCACAATGATGATGAGGTTGAACCGTATGTTACAATACACATGGATCAGTTATCTAGTTTGAACATGAACAGGAATAAAAATTGGATAACACGAGAGCACAATCGAAGTTTTATCCCTTGGCTAAAAAATCACATTAGCTCAAAGTTTGATATAGACCCCGCTTCATTTTCAAAGAGATTGAGGTGGCTAGCAAATGGCCCGAGTTTACATGTCTTTTCTTACACCGGTTATGTAATTAATGGCTATACATTTTATACCACAAAAGAAGATAAGCAAACCACTATGCAAAATAGCGGAGTCACTCTAGTAGCTGAAGCGATGCATATCTCAAGTGCAAAAGACAAAAACCCAATATATGCAAATCTATCATATTTTGGGGTTATCGAGCACATATGGGAGTTGGATTACACAATGTTTTGTTTTCCAATCTTTGGTTGCAAGTGGGTCGATAACAATAATGGCGTTCGGATTGATGAGTCAGGGTTCTTGCTTGTCGATTTTAGTAGGGTGGGATACAAAGATGTGTCTTTTATTTTAGCGTCGCAAGCTCAACAAGTGTTTTATATCACTGATCCTGCTGATGATAAATGGTCTGTTGTCCTATCAACCAATAAAATAAGTGATGATAACAACAACGTTGAAGATGTTGGTAATGATATTTTCTTTGCGACATCACAACCATGTGAAATTGATTCAATTGATGATGGTTTATATCTTCGAGATGATCATGATGACGGAATTTGGATTAATCCATCGTTTCGTATCGTTAATGGACAAACAAATGTGAATCCCACTAGGAAAAGAAGAAGGACATCTTAAGTGTGTTTATGTGTTTCATATAAGTCATGTAATGATTTGTACTCATTGTGTAAAATTTCATGTAACTTGACCTGCCAAAACTTAGTATTTGATTTTATGCTTATATACTGATTTTTTGCCATAACTTGAACTGATCATGTATTTTAGCATTGATATATATACAGACATTGATATACTGATTTTCTGCCAGAACTTGAACTCATCATATAATTTTCTTAATTATATTATTTAATTATTTTAGAGATGACAATTTGATAAATTTTTTAATTATAATCTGAACTCATCATATAAGTTGATATGAACAATTTGGTATCCAAGAGTATGGATATTATATCACAGCGCTTTCGCACTTAAGCGCTGTAGAAGGATTTAAAAAAATAAATTACAATTACAAGAGAAAATTATTTACAGCGCTTTTGCCCATAAGCGTTGTAAATGGTTTTCAAAAAATAAATTACAATTACAAGAGACAAAACATTTACAGCACTTTTGCCCATAAGCACTGTAAAAGGATTTAAAAAAATAAATTACAAGAGACAAAACATTTACAGCACTTTCGCCCATAAGCGCTGTAACATTCTTTACAACGCTTATGGGAAAAAGCGCTGTAAATTACAAATACAAAACATTTACAGCTTTTTTTCCCATAAGCGCTGTAAAATGAAAAATAAAATACAAGTACAAAACATTTACAGCGCTTATGGTAAAAAGCGCTGTAAAATGCTCATATAGCGCCTTTTATACAGTGTGTATATAAGCGCTGTAAAATACTATTTAAGGCGCTTTTTATATAGTCTTTTAAAGCGCTCTTTGGAAAAGCGATGTAAAAGGGTTTTTTATAATATTATGTAAACTGATAATATAAGAAACAACCTTTTCATTTTATTCTTCATTACGTATATTCTCATCCCTACGAACTTGGCAAGGTGAAACCCTTATTCATGACGTACTCTCTATACGAACCCTTCTCCCTAGTGCGAACCCTTCTCTCTGTCCATATTCATTACGTACTCTTTGTTTTCATTATTCTCCATTTTCACTACGTTCTATCCCGATGACCATAAAGGTTTTGAAGGCGCTTTTTGTTCAGTTTTTTTAAGCGCTCTGTTGAACCCTAAAACCTAAACCCTAAACCCTATTTGTATTTCTGTGACGTCGTAACCCTAAACTACAGGTATTTTTATTCATATCTCGTTGTCACTAAACTTATAGTCCATGTTTTATTTATTCAATTTGTTGTTGTCACTAAAGTGCATGTTGAACTTATACTGCATGTTAAACTTATACTGTGTGAAATGTGTAGATAAATGGATTCCAACTACGATTTAGGTCGTCAAAATGAAGAAGTTGTAAACATTGACGTTGTAAACAATGGAGTTGTCAACGCTAAAGGCTATGAAGGCGAAGTGAAGCGTGGGGCAACTATAATGCAAAAAGTCATTATAGCAAGAAGTAATGGAATAATATTTGAGGTATATATACTATACTTTTGTTTAGATTTTATTTTTTTACTTTTTTGAAAGCAATCACTTACACTCTATCTATGAGTTTATTAGGTGGGATGGAATGAAAGTGGCCAGCCGATTGAGCCCAACAGTTCAATGATGGTAAGCTACATCGATGCTGTTGTCCGCCAAAATATCCCAATAACAATCGATGACTGGAGAGACAAAGCATTGAAGGATGCTAAAGACATACTGTGGAGTGATGTAGAAGTAATTAACTTTTTTACTCCACTTTTTTGTTACTTAATTATAATTTTTTCCATTGAAATACTTTTATTCAAACTCTTTATTTATTTGGTTTTCAGAGCTCTTTTAACATTGAAGATCTCATCTGTTGAATTGTTACCTAAGAGACAAGTGTGGAAATGTGAATGTTGAAGCTCCAAACATTTATAAATACTACATAACACCTGAAGAGTGGACTCTTTTGTTGCTAAACGCTCAAACCCCACATTTGTGGTAATATTTATTTTATTAGTATGTGTGTTTTATTCATATTCATATCTTATATTTTTTACATGATCATTATTTTTTTATTTATATATACAATATAAGTACAACAAATCGGAAGCGAGCAAAAAACCCAATGCATCTATACAAAAGATCGCATATGGGGTATGCGCATTTAGAGCAAAAAATTGTAAGTAAACATGACTTTTATACATTGTGGTAGATTATAAACTATAGTTTACAACTAATATTTTGTTTATGTCTTAACGAACAGCTGCAAGAGACGAAATCCGATCAACCATTGGGTCGTCATATCTGCTGGAAGGAGGTTCCCGTAAATAAAGTTGTTCAAGAATGTGTAAGTATAGTATCACTTTAATATTTTTTAATATTGCATTTCAAAAATGATATTGAACTTATCTTTTTTATACTACATGTATTTTAGGAAAATTTGGAACAATGTCTTGAAAATAAAGATGGAAATAAAGAAGTTAGCTGCAGGGACATTCTCGGCAAGGTATTCAATGTTCCTGAATATTCTGGTCGTGTGAGGGGTAAGGGATTTGGCGTGACACCCAAAAGTTATTTTTCACATGAGAAGCGCACAAATCACTCAAATGATCAAGTATTAGAAGCACTGAAAACCCTATCGGAGCAAGTTGCATACTTGGTTAAAAAAGATAAGGAAAAACAAATTCAACATGAAATGCAAATAGAAAGTAAAGATGAAAGATGCAACATTGGTTATAAAAGTCTACCGAAGGTAATTAATTACTTAACAAAATAAGAAATGCATTCAACCTAATTGTTTCACAAACTTATGTATTAACCGTTGATTTAATTTAGGGTGTTTCACGTTGCTGCAATACTTGTCTTCCTCTACCCGCATGGTTGGGAAAGGAACATTGTATAATACTTTGGGAGAAGTATTGCACAACAAAGATGTCCCTGTCGGCCATGTTAAAGTGTCACCTGTGGTAGCTATAGAACCACTTGCACCGTTGCCTATCCCTGACAACGACGGAGATATGAAACTTTTGGGACAAGCAATAGGAAGTATTGAACAACAAAGATGTCCCTGCCGGCCATGTTAAATTGTCACCTGTGGTAGCTTTAGAACCACTTGCACGGTTGCTTATCCCCGACAATGACGGAGATATGAAACTTTTGGGAGAAGTAATAGGTAGATATGTGGCATGGCCGAAACATCTTGTTGGCATTGATTAGGTAGACATGTTTTAATTGCTATGTATGTTTAGTTGTATGATTATGATTGATTACATGAAATTGCTGATTTTTCCGCTTTTATATTTCACATTTATTTAGATTATTGATAAAGGGAATGACAATATCCCTCGCAATGAGTTTGTCACTTCAATAGAAAAGGTACCAGAAAGGGAAAAAAAGGTTTGACATATACATCAATTCATTTATACGAAATGATTAGCTTATTATAATAACTAACAATTTGATCAACCTCATTTTTTTCAGATTAAACCAAAAAATAAACCCGCTCCACCGCAGGTGCAGGTGCGTGGTAAAAATAAACCTTCCAAAATGCAAAAACTAGATCGAGGAAAATCAGTTGCTCTTCCTAAAATAAGTCAACTACACCTTGCTCGATTTGGTCATGTCTTGACACAACAACAAAGATGAATATGAAGAGAAACAATGATGCACGTATGGTAAACATGGAAAAAAGTATATTCGGAGAAGAGTATTTAGAAATACTTTGAAGTAGCAATTTACAAGAAAGGGTGTTTGAATTATAAATAAGCCTTTTAAAAATTCTTGTTAAAAAAAAACTCAAGTTGATCTTGGTTGTAAATCAGAAAAACCGAGAACGTTCTTGGTTCAGATCCAGAATCAGAGAATGTTCTTGGTTAGTTGAAAATGACAGTTTTAGTTAATCTATTAAACTTGATATTTAAAGACTTAAATGTAAATAGATAAGGGAAGAAATATAACACACAGATATATCCTGATTCACCCAACATGGGCTACGTCCAGTCCTCACAACGGTGAGATTTTCAACTAAGTGTTCCAAGACAAGAACTCTCTTGACTTTTACACAAACTTTCTATAGATCTATCTTGATCTGTTACAACCAATACCTTTCAATCTGGAAAGGAGTTTTTTTTTTCAGTGATCTATCTTTTGATCTTTTCAAAGGATTACACAGATTTCCTTCTCTATAACATAAAAGGATTTTTCACAACTTCTCAAGACTAGAGGAAGCTGAACAGACTTGAGAAAATGTATGTTAAAACGAGAGGAAGCTGTTAAACTGATTTAGGAGTGATGGAATGATTGCTTTCTTAAGTTCTGATTGTTGCCTTTAGCTTGAGTTCTCTTTTTTAGACTCAAAAAGGTGCTCATGACAGCTCATTTTCCCGTTTAGAACAGCTGGCTGTCCTTTGTCAGTGATTAGGTGAGAGCAGGCCAAAAAGCAAGAATGTTCTTCATTCTATTGGAACCAAGTTGGTTCTAAATACTTAGGATTTTGATGTTTACAAAAGCACTCCATGTAATATTAAGTTGTACCTTGAATTATTACATTAAATACCACCAGAAAATGAAGTTTGTAGAGGCAGAAAAAGCATCCAGAATGCATCCTGGAATTACCAGAGGATACACCAGGATGTCAAAACACTACCAGAGGATATCTTTGCTGGCCCAGATCAAAAGGAAGCAAAGTCAAAAGGAGACCTGGACCAGACCAGAAGGAAGCTTGCCATAGGGAGAATTGTTCCAGACCAGAATATGTCAAATGTCAGATTTATTCCAGAAGTTACTCTGACCAGAAGATGGCCTGGCAGTGAAATGATAAACAGCCCAGACTTGGTCCAAGCTTAATCAGAGGGTAAATAAATGGGTCCAGAACAAAGGAATTAATCTAGATTTGACCCAGACTATAAGATAGCATGGTTCAGGTTATGAAACTAAGTCCAGACCAGAAGAAATGATCTCCAGAATTGATCCAGAACTGATCCAAAACAGAAGGTAAAATGTCCAGATTTAATTTCAGTTTAATCCAGACCACGTCACGAATTTGTTCAAATCAGAGGGAAGATTTTCAGATAAATGGTTCAGATTTAAGTATTTGGCCCAGTGTTGGCCGAGATCAGAAGATCGGACCATGGCCCAGTGTTGGCCGAAATCAGAAGGTCAGGATGTGTGGTCCAGCAATGGCCGAGATCAGAGGATCACAGCAGATCAGTTTGCTAGACCAGGATGGCCGAGATCAGAAGATCAAAAGGTTAGGAAGTGTGGTCCAGGGATGGCCGAAATCAGAGGATCACAACATATCACTAAGTATGGTCCAGATGTGGACTAGCACAGAAGATCAAATGGTCTAGATTTAATCAGGAGGATTAACGGTGGAGATTTTAATTTATTTTGATCAAAGTATTGAAAATATTTGTTACAAAAATTAAGTGAGGTATTGTGGAATTCAGGAGCTGTTGGCGCGAAGAATCTAAAGACATGATTGGCCAGTTATTTTTGAAAGAAAATCTGAAGCTTAAAAAAGATATGTTTTTTATTTAAATGAAGCCCAATCGGTCAAGATATTTTTGCAAGAGAATCCAACAAGATTCAGCTCGAAATTAAGCTTGGAAGAGGCCCTAATCTGCATCTATAAAAGGAGGCTCAAGGCAGAATACTCAGCATCGAAAATCACAAAAGAGTCATACACTTCCAAAGCAAACACTCAAGTTTTCAGTGAGGTTAATTGTGAGTTCCAGCTTTCAAGAAGCAAGCACTCGTGTTATTTTCTTTCCCTTGTGTTAGATCTAAGTTGTTGAAGTAGAGTCTACAATCTGAGGGAGTCAGAAAGGGTAGCAGATTACTTGGCAATTAGATTCAAGGCGTTGTAATTCCTTCTACAATCTGGGGTTGTTAGATTGGCAGGAGGAGACAAGTGCTATATTCCTCAAGAGTCTAGGATTGTTAGACTATTTGAGAAGACTGACTTGGAGGGTCAGTGGTGTTAGAACCAAGTTGGTTCTAAGTCTTAGGATTTTGATGTTTACAAAAGGACTCAATGTAATCTTATTTTGTACCTTGAATTATTACATTAAATAAAACCAGAAAATGAAGTTTGCAGAGGCAGAAGATGCATCCAGAATGCATCCTGGAATTATTAGAAGATACTCCAGGATCACCAGAAGATATCTTTGCTTGCCCAGATCAGAAGGAAGCAATGTCAGAAGAAGACCTGGACCATACCAGAGGAAAGCCTGCCAGAGGGAGAGTTTGTCCAGACCAAGAGGAATCAAATATCAGATTTATTCCAGAAGTTATTCTGACCAGAAGATGGCCTGGCAATGAGAAATTAAAACAGCCCAGACTTGTTCCAGACTCAACCAGAAGATAAGTTAATGAGACCAGAACAAGAGAATCAATCCAGGTTTGACCCAGATAAGAAGATAACATGGTTCAGGGTATGAAACTAAGTCCAGACTAGAAGAAATGATTTCCAGAATTGATCCAGACTTGATCCAAAATCAAAGGTAAAATGTCGAGACTGAAATATTACTTATCCAGATTTAATTTCAGTTTAATCCAGACCAAGTCCAGAATTGGTCCAGATCAGAGGGAAGATTTCCAGATCAATGGTTCAAAATTAATTATTTGGCCTAGTGTTGGCCGAGATCAGAAGATCAGACCATGGCCTAGTGTCGGCCGAAATCAGAGGGTCAGGATGTGTGGTCCAGCAATGGCCGAGCTCAGAGGATTGTAGCAAATCATGTGCAAGTCCAGGATGGCCAAAATCAGAAGATCAGAGGGTTAGGAAGTGTGGTCCAGGGATGGCCGAAATCAGAGGATAACAGCATATCAATTAGTTTGGTCCAGATTTGGACTAGCGCAGAAGAATCCAATGGTCCAGATTTAATCAGGAGGATGAACGGTGGAGATTTTAATTTATTTTAATCAAAGTATTAAAAAGATTTGTTACAAAAATAAAAGTGAGGTATTGTGGAATTCTGGAGCTGTGGCGGGATGCAACTAAAGTTTTGATTGGCCAGTTAGTTTTTGAAAGAAATCTGAAGGTTAAAAAAGATATGTTTTTTTTTAAAATGAAGCCCAATTGGTCAAGTTATTTTTATAGAGAATCCAGGACGATTCAGCTCGAGTTTAAGCATTGGAAGAGGCCCTAATCTGCATCTATAAAAGGAGGCTCAAGGCAGAATACTCATCATCGAAAATCACAAAAGAGTCATACACTTCCAAAGCAAACACTCAAATTTTCACAGAGGACAATTGTGAGTTCCAACTTTCAAGAAGCATGTACTCGTGTTATTTTCTTTCCATTGTGTCAGATATAAGTTGTTGAAGTAGAGTCTACAATCTGAGGGAGTTAGAAGGGGTAGCAGGTTACTTGGCAATTAGATTCATAGTGTTGTAATTTCTTCTACAATCTGGGATTGTCAGATTGGCTGAAGACAGGTGTTGTATTCCTCAAGAGTCTAGGATTGTTAGACTGGTTGAGAAGACTGACTTGGAGGGTCAGTAGAACGGTTGTAATTCATGGTTTGAATTAGTGAAATCCTTCAAGGTGAAGGGACTGGAAGTAGCCTCGTTAATGGTGAACCAGTATAAAAATTCTGTGTTTTATTTTTACTTTATATTCGCTGCTAACTCTGTTTTTATTCATACATCAAGTTTTGTTTTAAAAGTGTAAAAACTGGAAAAGTATTCAAGTTAGTCAAACACAATTCAACTCCCCCTTCTCGTGTTTGCACCTTCAAGTGGAACTGTTGTAATTCAAGGTTTGAATTAGTGAAATCCTTCAAGGTAAAGGGACTAGACGTAGCCTCGTTAACGGTGAACCAGTATAAAAATTCTGTGTTTTATTTTTACTTGATATCCACTGCTAACTCTGTTTTTATTCATACATCATGTTTTGTTTTAAAAGTGTAAAAACAGGAAAAGTATTCAAGTTAGTCAAACACAATTGTGAGTTCCAGCTTTCAAGAAGCAAGTACTCGTGTTATTTTCTTTCCATTGTGTCAGATCTAAGTTGTTGAAGTAGAGTCTACAATCTGAGGGAGTCAGAAGGGGTAGCAGGTTACTTGGCAATTAGATTCATAGTGTTGTAATTTCTTCTACAATCTGGGATTGTCAGATTGGCTGAAGACAGGTGTTGTATTCCTCAAGAGTCTAGGATTAGTGATTCAAGTTTTGAATTCAAGTTTTGAATTAGTGAAATCCTTCAAGGTGAAGGGAGTGGACGTAGCCTCGTTAACGGTGAACCAGTATAAAAATTATGTGTTTTATTTTTACTTTATATCCGCTGCTAACTCTGTTTTTATTCATAAATCAAGTTTTGTTTTAAAAGTGTAAAAACAGGAAAAGTATTCAAGTTAGTCAAACACAATTCAACCCCCCCTTCCCGTGTTTGCACCTTCAATTGGCATAAGAGCTCGGTCTCAAGGTTGAGCACTTAACAGTGTTTGAGGAAAGGTCCAAGGGGTTCAACATGGCAGAATCACGAGAAGAATTGGGAGGCAACATCAATAGACCACCACTATTTGATGGAGAAAGGTTTGAGTATTGGAAGGACAGAATGAGAAGTTGTCATATCTCAAGATCCTGAACTATGGAAGATGATAGTCAAAGGATACATCGCACCTACTGATCCAGAAGATCCAACAAAAAACACTAGACATGGATGATATGAAACCAGATCAGAGCAGATTACACAAACTTCATCACAAGTCCAAAAACATTATGATCAGTGCCATCACATTCAAGGAATTTGACAGATGCACATTCAATGTCTTCAGTGCCATCACATTCAATTTAATTCGACAGTCTGGTTCTGGCTTATGAAGGAACCCAGCAGGTTCAAGAAGCAAGGGCTAACATATTGGTCAGACAGTATGAGCTGTTCAAGATGGAAGAGGATGAAGACATTGAAGCAATGTTCAGCAGATTCCAGATTCTGGTATCAGGTTTAAAAGTATTAAAGAAAAGCTATACCACTGCAGATCATGTCAAGAAGATTCTAAGAAGTTTACCAAAAAGGTGGAGACCAAAGGTTACTGCAGTACAGGAAGCTAGGGATCTGAATACCTTGAAGCTTGAAGATCTAATCAGCTCACTCAGGTCTCATGAAATAGAACTGGAAGAAGATGAACCAAAGAAGAAGAAGAATCTGGCTCTGAAGTCGAAACAAAAGAAAATTGCAAAGGCAGCATCAGAATCAGAGGATAGTGACAGTGATTGTGATGATATGGCTTACTTAACCAAAAGGATGGTTAAGATCTGGGAAAACAGGAAGAGAAGAAGCTTCAAGAAGAAACATAACAGCAAAGATAAGGAAGAATCTGACAAGAAGAATATCATCTGTTATGGATGCAATGAACCTGGACATATCAAGTCAGAATGTCCATATCTGGAAAAAGGCAAACAGCACAAGAAGAGTTCCAGATACAGAAAGAAGGGTCTGATGGCTGCCTGGGATGTATCAGAATCAGAAGAAGAATCGTCTGATGAAGAAGAGGCAGAAACAGCAAAGATGGCACACATCAGGTCTGCTTCTGGTCCTCACAAAGGCATGATTTCAAGAAGGAAAGCAGGCAGAAGGAAGAATGAACGAAGCAGTCATTCAAGCAAGTCTGGAAGCACATCAGAGGAAGCAAGTATGGCTCTGATGGCTCATACCTACTCAATTTCTGGAAACAGCTCAGGCTCTGGAACATAATCAGAAGATGAAGACGATGATGTATTCTCTAATCTCTCTAAATCTGAATTAATTGAGACTTTAAAAGACTTGTTAAATGCAAACAATAAGATGTCTTTAAAACTGAAAACTCTTAGGGAAGATAAGAAAAATCTAACCAAAGAAGTCCAACTTTTAAAGAATCGAAATTCTGAGTATGCAACTGAAAACAAAGATTTTAAAACTAAAGTTGCCAGACTCAAGTTTGAAAACAAAACTTTCAAAAGTAATATTTGTTCCACTTCTGAAACTATTTGTGAATCTGATATGCATGAGAAATTTTTTCAAAACTTTATTTCTAATGGAATGGAAAGAAGTAAATATGCATCTATGATTTATGGAAACAGTAACTCTGGAAAGAGAGGTCTTGGTTTTACAGAAACGATTATTGAAAGTAAAGCTGTTCATTCTGATATTTTATGTATTGTTTGTGCTAAGAAAGGTCACTCTGAACTATCTTGTCCACTGGTAAAATCTGAACAAGATCAGAGAACTGTTAAGACTAACAAACCTGGACCCAATTAGTTCTAGGTACCAAAAGATCAAATTGTCTATGTTGCAGATATTCTGAGCAACCAGAAAGAGACACCAACAATGGTGCCTGAACAATGGATGTTGGCAATGCACAAGCAGAAGAAGGTTTATGTTCCAACATCTACCAAACAGAAGCCAAGTGACTCTGGTAGAAGAAGAACTGGTCAACACAATACCTATCAGAACCAGAACTAGAATCATAGGAGGAACAGGAAATATCAAAGATATCACACGAATCAGAACAGGAACTGGAACCAAAATCAGAATTGGAACCAGTATCAGAGGAACAGGAACTGGAACTAGAACTGGAACCAGTATCAGAGGCACATGAACTGGAACCAGAATCAACACTGGAATCAGAATCAATACCAGAACCAGAACCTGAAAAGGTATCAGTATGAAAGGTTCACGTATGATCATCAGAATTACTCTAATTATCAGAATCAGTATAATTACCACAATCACCATAAGTTCCAGAATCACCAGAGGAACATGGTGTATCAGCCAAAGCAGAAAGAGAAGAATCAGAATCAAGAGAGTTCTTCAAACACTCCACTGAGATTCATCAAGACTACAAACTTGGAAGGGAATTCAAATCCCCTCATCCAAACCATGTAATCACAGAACATATAGATTAAGAATCTGAAAATCAGAAGTAAGAGGATTTTCAGAGTAAAACTGAAACTGTTGACATAGAGGTTACATCTTGCGGTAAATATTATTATTAATTGATATTTATGTTTACTGTGATAACAAGAAGCTTGATCTTAACAAATCAAAGCTAGATAAGTATTCTGCAGGTTTTCAAACTATTAGAGGAACCAGGTGATTCACACGAATTGAACACCTCAGTAGAAACAACATTCCAGTGGTTTCAAAAACAAGCAGAAACCACCAGAAGCAGAATTAATGGTTTGGCTGTATTGAGTTAAATTTTAAATTATTTGATTTGCATTATGTAATATGACAAACTGCTTGATCTTGACAAATCAAAGCAAGATAAAAATAGTGCAGGTTCACCAAAACCAAAGGGAGCAGAAGCAGAAGCAGAAGAAATAGAAGTACCTGGAAAGGTAGAGGATACAAACAAGTCAGCAACACATGACAAATCTTCAAAAGATAAATCTGATCAAGTCAGAAATAGCCAAGATAAGTCAGAAGAGAAATCTGGATATTTACCAGAATCTGAAGCTGTTACAGATTCACCAGAACCAAGAAGCTGATTTATCATAATCAGAAGCTGTTACAGATCATCCAAAACCAGAAGCTGATGCAAACCAACCATTGTTGATGAAGCTTTGGCAGAGGAAGGTTGGATACTTGCAATGCAAGAAGAGCTGAATGAATTCCAAAGGAATGATATTTGGGATCTGGTATCCAGACCAAACAAAAACATTATTGGAACCAAGTAGGTGTTCAGAAACAAATTCAATGAAAAGGGTGAAGTTGTAGCTCAAGGATACAGTCAACAGAAAGGTATAGATTACACTGAGACTTTTGTTCCAGTGGCCAGGTTAGAAGCAATTAGAATTATGTTATCATTTGCTGCTAATCATGATATAATGCTGTATCAAATGGATGTGAAAAGTGCATTCTTAAATGGCTATATAAGTGAGGAAGTCTATGTCAAACAGTCCCTTGGATTTGAAAATTCTGATTTTCCAGACCATGCTTTTAAACTTAAGAAATCTTTATATGGTTGAAAACAAGCACCAAGGGCATGGTATGACAGACTTAGCAACTTTCTGCTTAAGAATGAATTTAATAGAGGCCAGATTGATAATACATTATTTAGGAAATTCATTAAAATGATATTCTGATTATCCAAGTTTATGTTGATGATATCATATTTGGATCAACTAATGGCACTTTGTGCAAAGAGTTTTCTGACCTAATGCAGAAAGAGTTCCAAATGAGCATGATGGGAGAACTCAAGTTCTTCTTGGGAATTCAGATTCACCAAGGTAAATCAGGTATACTCATTCACCAATCTAAATATACTAAAGAACTTTTTAAAAAGTTCAAAATGAGTGAATGTAAGCCTATGGCCACCCCCATGCACCCAACCTGCTCACTTGAGAAAGATGAAACCAGCCAAAAGGTAGACCAGAAAACATACAGAGATATGATTGGATCCCTTCTTTATTTAACTGCTTCTAGACCTGACATTTTGTTTAGTGTTTGTGTCTGTGCCCGATTTCAAGCTGACCCCAGGGAATCCCATTTAACTGCTGTCAAACAAATTCTGAGATATCTTAAAGGAACCACCAACCTTACCCTGTTATACAAGAAAACACCCACCTACAAACTCACAGGTTTTTGTGATTCCGACTATGCTGGAGACAAGCTGGAAAGGAAAAGTACAAGTGGCAACTGCACTTTCTTAGGTGATAACTTGATCTCTTGGTCAAGCAAAAGACAAAGCACCATTGCCATGTCAACAGCTGAAGTTGAGTATATATCAGCAGCAGGATGCAGTTCACAGTTACTCTCGATGAAACACTAACTTGAAGATTACAACAACTTTGAAAACAATATCCCTTTGTTCTGTGATAACACTTCAGCCATAAACCTAACCAAGAACCCTATCTTACACTCCAGAGCCAAACACATTGAAATAAAACACCATTTCATTAGGGACCATGTTCAAAAAGGGACTTTAAGCATCCAGTTTGTGGACACTGATCATCAATGGGATGACATCTTCACCAAAGCATTACCAGAAGATAGGTTCGAGTTCATCAAGAAGCATCTCAACATTACCTCTATATCTGACTAGCTCAAGTAGTCATCTTAGGAGTTTTTAAATTTTTGTAATTTTATTTTCTGTCTTTTATTTTCTGTTTTACTTTCTGTAATTTGTAAAGAGAAAAACAAAAAATACAAAAATAGTAGGACCACTTTTGGCTGATTACTAAAAGGGGGAGAGAGAGAGAGAGAGAGAGAAAGGAGAAATAAGTAGAAAAGGAGAGGAATCAGGGAAAGAGAAAAAGAAAGAGTGAAAAAGAGAAGGAGTTGAAAAGGAGAGGAAACAGGGAGAGAGAAAAACAAAGAGAGAAAAAGAAAGAGTGAAAAGAGAAGGAGTTGAAAAGGAGAGGAAGCATGAAGAGAGAAAAAGAAAGAGAGAATAAAGAAGGAGTTGAAAAGGAAAGGAGAAGAGAAGAAAAGAAAGAGTGAAAAGAGAAGGAGTTGAAAAGGAGAGTATCAGACTTAAGGGGAGAGATTGGTCTGAGGGGGAGTAATTCAAGTCTTCGAGTTACAAGCTAGCAAAATAAGTTAAGGTTTTTTCATCATCAAAAAGGGGGAGATTGTTGGAACCAAGTTGGTTCTAAGTCTTAGGATTTTGATGTTTACAAAAGGACTCAATGTAATCTTATTTTGTACCTTGAATTATTACATTAAATAAAACCAGAAAATGAAGTTTGCAGAGGCAGAAGATGCATCCAGAATGCATCCTGGAATTATCAGAAGATACTCTAGGATCACCAGAAGATATCTTTGCTTGCCCAGATCAGAAGGAAGCAATGTCAGAAGAAGACCTGGACCATACCAGAGGAAAGCCTGCTAGAGGGAGAGTTTGTCCAGACCAAGAGGAATCAAATATCAGATTTATTCCAGAAGTTATTCTGATCAGAAGATGGCCTGGCAGTGAGAAATTAAAACAGCCCAGACTTGTTCCAGACTCAACCAGAAGATAAGTTAATGAGACCAGAACAAGAGAATCAATCCATATTTGACCCAGATAAGAAGATAACATGGTTCAGGGTATGAAACTAAGTCCAGACTAGAAGAAATGATTTCCAGAATCGATCCAGACCTGATCCAAAATCAAAGGTAAAATGTCCATACTGAAATATTACTTATCCAGATTTAATTTCAGTTTAATCCAGACCAAGTCCAGAATTGGTCCAGATCAGAGGGAAGATTTCCAGATCAATGGTTCAGAATTAATTATTTGGCCTAGTGTTGGCTGAGATCAGAAGATCAGACCATGACTTAGTGTTGGCCGAAATCAGAGGGTCAGGATGTGTGGTCTAGCAATGGCCGAGATCAGAGGATTGTAGCATATCAGGTGCAAGTCTAGGATGGCCGAAATCAGAAGATCAGAGGGTTAGGAAGTGTGGTCCAGAGATGGCCGAAATCAGAGGATCACAGCATATCAATTAGTTTGGTCCAGATGTGGACTAGCGCAGAAGAATCCAATGGTCCAGATTTAATCAGAAGGATTAACGGTGGAGATTTTAATTTATTTTAATCAAAGTATTAAAAAGATTTGTTACAAAAATAAAAGTGAGGTATTGTGGAATTCAGGAGCAGTGGCGGGAAGCAACTAAAGTTTTGATTGGCCAGTTATTTTTTGAAAGAAATCTGAAGCTTAAAAAAGATATTTTTTTTTAAATGAAGCCCAATTGGTCAAGTTATTTTTACAGAGAATTTAGCAAGATTCAGCTCGAATTTCAGCATTGGAAGAGGCCCTAATCTGCATCTATAAAAGGAGGCTCATGGCAGAATACTCATCATCGAAAATCACAAAAGAGTCATACACTTCCAAAGCAAACACTCAAATTTTCAGAGAGGACAATTGTGAGTTCCAGCTTTCAAGAAGCAAGTACTCCTGTTATTTTCTTTCCATTGTGTCAGATCTAAGTTGTTGAAGTAGAGTCTATAATCTGAGGAAGTCAGAAGGGGTAGCAGGTTACTTGGCAATCAGATTCATAGTGTTGTAATTTCTTCTACAATCTGGGATTGTCAGATTGGCTGAAGACAGGTGCTGTATTCCTCAAGAGTCTAGGATTGTTAGACTGGTTGAGAAGACTGACTTAGAGGGTCAGTAGAACGGTTGTAATTCAAGGTTTGAATTAGTGAAATCCTTTAAGGTGAAGGGACTGGACGTAGCCTTGTTAACGGTGAACCAGTATAAAAATTCTGTGTTTTATTTTTACTTTATATCCGCTGCTAACTCTGTTTTTATTCATACATCAAGTTTTGTTTTAAAAGTGTAAAAACAGGAAAAGTATTCAAGTTAGTCAAACACAATTCAACCCCCCTTCTCGTGTTTGCACCTTCAAGTGGAACTGTTGTAATTCAAGGTTTGAATTAGTGAAATCCTTCAAGGTGAAGGGACAGGACGTAGCCTCGTTAACGGTGAACCAGTATAAAAATTCTGTGTTTTATTTTTACTTTATATCCACTGCTAACTCTATTTTTATTCATACATCATGTTTTGTTTTAAAAGTGTAAAAAGAGGAAAAGTATTCAAGTTAGTCAAACACAATTCAACCCCCTTCTCGTGTTTGCACCTTCACATTCTGCTTCCAGCATTCAAGACCAGACTTGGTTCTGGAAAATGAGTCTTGATCTTTAATACTGCGCATTCTGGGTTATTAAATCTATAGAGGGAACCTCTGATGATATCTTCTGGTATCCTCTGGAGATATCCTCTGGTGTCCTTTGGAGGTACCCTTTGGTGTCTTTTGGAGATATCCTCTGGTATCCTCTAGAGATATCCTCTAGTGTCCTTAGGAGGTATCCGCTGGAGATATCCTCTGGTGTCCTTTGGAGGTATCCTCTGGTGTCCTTTAAAGATATCCTCTGTAGATATCCTCTAGTGTCCTTAGGTGGTATCCTCTGGTAACGTCATATTTTGGAGATATCTTCTGATGAATTCATCTTCTAGTGATGTCATCTTCTAGAGACATCCTCTGGTGACGTCATCTTCTAGAGACATCCTCTGGTGACGTCATCTTCTAGAGACATCTTCTGATGACTTCATCTTCTGGGGGACATCTTCTGATGACGTCATCATCCTCTGGAGATTTTTAGACTGTTGTCCAGAATGTTCTTGAATCTTCATATCTGTTCTTGAATCTTTAGATCTGTTCTTGCTTCTCACATAATGATCCTGTTTAAATTTCTTGGTACCTATTTTGATTGATAACACTCAAGCGCACTTATTAGATACACAAACATGCTTTAGAATCATAGTTATAATTCTTAATTAATCTTTGTTTATCATCAAAATTTATTTAAGTTGGGGTTTTGTCTTAACAATCTCCCCTTTTTTGATAATGACAAACATATTAATTTAGATTTTAATTTTGATTCAAAAATAATCAGATAGGGGTTTTTAAGAAAAACTCCCCCTCAACATGTGTTATTCATCATAAAACAATGCTTTTTAAAAAATGATTTGTCTAAAGCAGTTTTTGCATATGGATTCAAGATAGAATATGACAGTATGAATTTCAACATATCATAGCAGACTCAAAGTATCACATAAAGTTGATTTCAACATATCAAACATAATATCTCAAAAAGTAATCTCAAATGTTAGCAAATGTGTGGGAATTAGCAAGATATTACACAACTTTTATGTTTGAATTGAAACTTAACGTCTATAATAAAAATTACTCCTCCCCCTTTGTCACAGCAAAAAGGGGACATAAGAGACTTAAAATCGCTAAGCAGAGAGAGATGGTGAGGAGCCTTCAGATGATGACGAGAGATGCGGTTATGGAATAGTAGGAAACACCAGAGGCGGATTAGACATGGGTGGCTCGAGGCCTAGTTTCAGAGCCAATTGAGTCGTCATCTAGTCACGAAGAATAGCTTGCTCTTTTTCCTGATGAATTTGTCGTTCCTGAATTGTCTGAAGGGAGTCAAGGATGGCTCTGTTGGTTTTAGAGCTATTAGGATCAATCTATGACCTTTTTAGTGGAGGTTGAGAACTTGTTGGAGTTGATTGTGGAGGAACAACAGTAGTGCAAAAAGTGGAAATAGTAGCAAAAGAGGAAGAAACATATGGAAGAGAGTTTGGAGTGTTGATGTTTGTAGGTATAGGTGAGCCATCTTCTGGAAAGGCCAATAGTTGGCTAATGCCAAAAATTGAAGAGCAGCTTTTTTGGGGGAAACAAACATGGGTGACATTGTGGATGATTGTGGATTAGGCTGAGGTGGACATTCATTTAGAGGTGGTGATGCTGGAAGAGTGGTTGGGACAGTAGGAGCAGGAGAGGGTTTTGGATCAGCAGAAGCAGAAGAGGCTGGTTTTTGTGGGGGAGTCGGAAGCGTTTCTTTTTCGTGTGGTAGAGGATGGAGCAGATGGAGCTTGTTTCATGTGAGCAATGTTTTTTAGGGAAAATTTGATAGTTTAATTTTTGAAATTTAATAGCTTAAATCAATAGAGAAGAACTTAAAAATCTGAGAGAAAACCATACCGTATGGAATGGTGTTACGTTTATAATCCTTGCAGATTGCAGAGACAATATGATGGATGATCAGGTGGGGCAGATTGAGTTTTTTCCTGTGGAGAAGATGATAAACGACCAGAGCGTCTTTATCAGTGACATATTCATGACTTCCACATCTGGGTAGAACAGAATGTTGACTAATGCTGTAAAGAATTTTGGGAACAGGCTTCAAAGTTGTGGACAGAAAACTCGTGGAATTTGGAACAAACAGCTGCTGAAGTACATCCTTTTTTGAAACTTCAAGGGCAGAGTACCAGTCTTGACCAAAGACTGCAGGCCCTTCAGTAGGTAATTTTAGAATTTCAGCAAGGATGGATGGAGTTAGTCAGATTTTCGTTCCCTTGATGGAGGACATAATAAAGGACTTATCAGGGAAGCATTCAACCTTGCAGTAAAATGCCCTCATTACCTCAGGGTAATAACAATATGAGATTTATAGGAAATTTGTCCAACCTAAGGCATCAGTGTGATGCTGAATATAGGTTTCATTAACTTTCAAATTTTCAAACACAAAGACTTGGCCAATGCCAATGGGCCGCTGAGCCCATTTGTCGTTGTAGATTGTTTTCAATTTGAGAGAGATCAGGGGACGAACTGGTTTGTTTGATGGAGATGGTTTGTCTTTGGGCTTTGTAGTTCTCTTGGAAGAATGTTATGGGTTTGGGTCTCTTTGTGGAGAACGTTCTATAGAATGTGCAGATTTAGGGTTTTTGGATGAAATTTTTTTGTTAGACCTAGGGTTTGGTGGTATCGGTTTGGAGATGATGGGTTTTGGGACAGGTGTGGATTCAGAGTCATTATTAGAGATTATGTGGACCGTGTTGTCTGTTTTCTTCATTTTGGAGGTACCAATGCCAGCAAGCACGCGCATTGACCTTCGTTTTGATGGTGGTGGAGTCTGATTAATGGAAAGAGGTCCACATTGATACAATGGTGGAAGAATAGTTGTGAGAGGCAGAATGATAGGAGATGATTCACGAAAAGAGGACATTAAGTTAGAAAAGGTCTTTTCAGAAGAGGAATGAGAAGGTGTTGGTCTGGGAGGAGGTGATGGTGAGCGAGTTGGAGATGGTGAAGGAGTCCGTGATAATGATGATTTGGGATGTTTCTTTGCGGAGCCTTTTGTTCTTGCCATTGTCGAATGTGAAAGAGAGAAATGTGAGACGAGTAGAACGATGAGAGGATTTTTCATAACAGTAGAAATTTTTTGTATTGTGATAATTGATTTTTACTTTTCAGTTGAGTATTGGTTTACTTCTACAATTGACATTCGTGATGATGAAGGATGGGATGGAAGTACATTGGGAAGGAGAAGGTAGCAGTAAAGTGGCAGAGTAGGTTACAGAGTAGGTTGCAGTCGCCGTTACTTTTTGATGAGAGACAGTTGTTCATGTGTGTAGACGTTGACTTTTGAGTTTTTTAATTTTGAATTTTTTTTTTAAAGAACGAAGAACGTTCTGGAGTTATTTTGCCGAGAGCCATTCCAAACGGAGAACGTTCTCCGTTTTGTCCATAATACTTCTGGCTTCTGTTTTGACTAGGATTTTTTGATGATTTTTAGCCTTTCCTTTCTTTGATAGAAATGAAATTTTCTTCAACTAGAGGCTTAGTAAAGATGTCAGCAAGCTAATTCTTTGTATCAACAAAAATTAGTTCTATTTCCTTTTTACTAACATGATCTCTAATAAAGTGATGTTTAATTTCAATGTGCTTAGATCTTGAATGTTGAAAATTGGATTTTTTGATAGATTTATGGCACTTGTGTTATCACAGTAAATAGGAATTTTAGAATAACTTACAGAAAAGTCTTCAAGTTGATTTTTGATCCATAAGACTTGTGAACAGCAATTTGCTGCTGAAACGTATTATGCTTCCGTGGTTGATAAGGCAATTGTGTTTTGCTTTCTGCATGACCAACTTATCAGGGCTTCTCCTAGGAACTGGCATGCACCATTTGTGCTTTTTCTTTCAACCTTATCTCCAACGTAGTCCACGTCACAGTAAGCCGCAAGATCAAAGTGAGAACCTTTGCTATACCGAAGGCCAAGATCAGTAGTACAAACAAGGTATCGAAAGATTCTTTTCACAACAGTATGATGAGATTCTTTTGGTGTAGATTGAAATCTTGCACACAATTCTACTGCAAATGCAATATCTGGTCTACTTGCAGTTAAATAAAGTAATGAACCAATCATTCCCCTATATTCTTTTTCATAAATTGATTTTCCTGTTTCATCTTTGTCTAGTGAGGATGATGGATGCATGGGAGTAGTCAAGATTTTAGCTTCACACATCTTATATTTTTTTAAAAGTTCCTTTTTGTATTTTCCTTGACTGATGAATATTCCATCTTTGTGTTGTTTGATTTGAAGTCCAAGAAAGTATCTTAACTCACCCATCATACTCATCTCAAACTCACTTTGCATAAGATTTGAAAAATCTTCACAGATTTTTTTATTTGATGAACCAAAAATGATGTCATCAACGTAAACATGTACAACGAGTAAATCATCTTTGTTTGTTTTCTTAAAGAGTGTTGTGTCAATTTTTCCACGTGAAAATCCATTGTTAATCATGAATGAGCTTAATCATTCATACTAAGCTCAGGGAGCTTGTTTTAAACCGTATAAAGCTTTAGTGAGTTTAAAAACATGATCTGGTACATTTTGATCTTTAAATCCGGGGGGTTGATGAACATACACTTGTTCATTTAAATAACCGTTTAAGAACACACTTTTTACATCCATTTGAAAGAGTTTAATGAATTTGTAAGATGCATATGCAAGAAGGATTTGAATTGCTTCTAACCTTGCTACGGGTGCAAATGTTTCATCATAGTCTATTCCTTCTTGTTGATTATAACCTTGAACTACTAACCTTGCTTTGTTTCTAATTACCTTTCCTTCTTCATCGAGCTTATTTCTGAACACCCACTTTGTTCCAATAACAGATTGATCTTGAGGATCTGAAACAAGAGTCCAAACTTCATTCTTTTTGAATTGAAGAAGTTCTTCCTTCATTGCTTCAACCCAAGATTGAGCAATTATGGCTTCTTTGATATTTTTTGGTTCTAGTTGGGATAACATTGCCATGTTGCTGTGAACATCATCCTTAAATGATAGCCTTAGTCTAATGCCATCAGCCATGTCACCAATTATTTGATTCTTGGGATGATCACCTACAAGTTTCCAACATCTAGGAGGAGTTTGAAATGGAGATTGTTTATCAATCTCATTTTCCTGGAGAAAAATCTATTGTGACTGTCCAGATTGTTCTTCTTCCTCATCATCTTTTTTTCTTAAATCAAGATCATCCAACTCATCAAATAACACATGCATACTTATTTCAACAGTTTTATTTTTTAAATTAAACACACGATAACCTTTAGATTCTGTAGCATATCCTAAGAATATTGCCTTGTCATATTTGGCATCAAATTTTCCCAAGTTTTCTTTGTCATTTAAAATGTAACAGTAACAGCCAAAGATGTGGAAATATGAGATATTGGGTTTTCTATTTTTCCAGATTTCATAGGGTGTTTTGTTTAGAATTTTTCTTATTGACACTCTTTTCAAAATGTAGCATCAAGTGTTTATGGCTTCAGCCCAAAAATACTTCTCAACGTTGGATTCTTCTAACATTGTTCTTGCCATCTCTTGCAATGTTCTGTTTTTTCGTTCAACGACTCCATTTTGTTGAGGAGTCCTTGCACACGATAGATTTTGATAGATGTCGAGTTTGTCGAAGAATGTTTTAAAAGATGCGTTTATGAATTTTCCTCCATGATCGCTTCTTACAGCAATTATGTTAGATTCTTTTTCATTTTGAACCTTTTTGCAAAAAGTTTTGAAGGTAGTGAATACATCGTCTTTATTTTTTAAAAACAACACCCATGTATATCTAGAGAAATCATCAACGATGACAAACCCATATCTCATGCCTCCTAGACTTGTGGTTTTGATAGGACCAAATAGATCAATGTGAAGCAGTTCAAAAGGTTTTTTAGTTGAGATGAACTCTTTTGTATGAAAACTGCTTTTAACAATTTTTCCTTTTGCACATGTTTCATAGATCTGGTTTTTATCAAAGTTAATTTTGGGGAGTCCTCTCACCAAGTCTAATTTTGACAATTTTGAAATATATTTTAAACTGATGTGTCCAGCACGCTTATGCCATATCCATTTATCTTTATTGATGGACATGAAGCATGATTCTGCTGGTAATTCTTCAATGTACAGGACATTTTGAAGCATGATGAAGCATGATTCTGCTGTTTTATCTCTCCTGATTCTGCCATTTTGATTTCGCATGAGTTTGGTTTGAACACAACTTCAAAGCCATTATCACAGAGCTGGATGATGCTTAGAAGATTGTGTTTCAGCCCTTCAACATACTGAACATCATTTATTTGGGCAGAATTTTCCTTACATATTGCTCATTTACCTTTAATCTTGGCTTTATCATTATTTACAAATGTTACTGATCCTCCATCTCTTTTAGTGAATGATAAAAATCTTTGTTTATCTCCCGTCATATGCCTTGAACAACCACTGTCCAAGAACTATGTCTTTTTCTTGACACTTTGACACCTATCCTGCTAATGAGGTTATATTTTCTTTAGGTACCCTTTTTTCTTTGGGTCCTTGGAAGTTAGTTTTAAAGCTTGATCTTTTAAAATAACATTTTGACTCAAGTTGGTCAAGTTTAGAGCAGTGTGAACATTTAATTTTTGGTTATGGAGAAAACTGGACATTCTGATTTTTTGAGAATTCATAAACAGCTTGGAATGTGCCTCCAGAGCATTCTCCCTCCTTTTTGCTTTCTGAAGAACGTTCTGCTTTTGCTTCAGAACTTTCTCTTTTTTGTAAAATATTTGGAGAACGTTCTGCCTTTTCAACATTCCTTGTGTTTTTTATTTTCTCATCCCTTTTTTTTAAAATAACATGCAAATTCAAGATGTCCTATTTTTTTGCAATATGAACATCTAATTTTGCATTCTTCTTCTTTTCTTTCTGGCACAAAGAAGTTTTCATACATCTTTGTTTTTTGTGTTTTGTCAAAACCAAGGCCAACTTTATCAAAAATTCCTATTTAATGAAGTTAGACAAGTCATTCTTAAGAAGTTCAACTTCAGATTTGAGAAGATCATTCTCTTTTTGCATCGAAGGACATTCTTGATTTTCTTGTCTCTCATCATTAAAGTTTTTTATTTGTGACTCTTTCAAGTTTTGAATGATTTTTTTAACTCATCATTCATCTTTTGAGTTTTTTCTTTTTGTTCTTTTTCTTTATGAAATTTTTCATTTAAAGAGCTGCATTTTTGGATAAGTAGGATTGAGTCATTAAGTAAGTTATCAAATTCAGTTTCCATTTGTTCACACAAAATACAGTGTTCAGAATTTTTTACCTCTATTTCTCCTATGCCTGCAATGAGACATATGTTGGCCTCTTCTGTTTCTTCTACATCTGAATCAACAGAGTCATCCCAAGTTACCATCATTGATTTCTTTTTGAAAGGAAATTTCTTTGGTGCTCTTTTGTTCAGTGGGCATTCAGCTTTGTAATGACCTTGCTTATTGCAGCTAAAGCAAGTAATTTGACTCTTATCAATTTCAGTTTTGAAGCTTTCTTTCTTGCTTGGAAATCCCTTCTTGATTTGCTCTCTTCTTTTCATCATTCTTTGGATTTTTTTAGTGAGGAGAGCTATTTCTTCAGGCTTTCTTGAGAGACTTTCAAGGCCACTGATTTTCCTTTCTTTGTTGGTTTGTCTTCCATTAGCAGCACTTCATGTGCTCGCAAGGTTCCTACTACTTCTTCTAGCCCAAGTGTTTCAAGATTTCTTGCTTGACTTATGGCTATTATCATTGGCCTCCATATAGCTGGAAGACATCTCATGATTTTCCTTACACGATCTTGTACAGAGTAGGCCTTGCCAAAGGATCACATTTCATTAACAATGGTTGTAAATCTGGAGTACATTTCATCTATTGTTTCTCCTTCATTCATCTCAAACAGCTCAAATTTTCTTATTCCTATATCAATTATTGTTTCCTTCACATGACTGGTTCCTTCATCATGAGTCTGCAATGTGTCCCATACCCTTTTTGCAGAGTCACATTCATCGACTCTCTCACTTTCTTCGCTGCTTAAGGCACATGATAAAAATAATTGAGCTTTTGAGTTCAGTAGTACCTTAGATTTTTCTTCTGCTGTCCAATCACATTCTTTCTTTGCAGCAGATGTTGGATCATTTTGATCAACCATTGGTATGAAGTTTCCTTCTATAATGATGCGCCATATTCCTATGTATTGGGACTTTAGAAACAACTGCATTTTGTTTTTCTAGAAGTAGTAATCTGAGCCATCAAAGTAGGGTGGTCGATTTGATGACCCTCCTTCAGCAATATACTTTACTTTTGACATTTTCTTCCTAGATCTTTCCTCTACATTGTTTAGGTGTTTTTTTTAGAGACCGATCTCTGATGCCAATTGAAGTAGCAATTTACAAGAAGGGGGTTTGAATTATAAATTAGCCTTTTAAAAATTCTTGTTTAAAAATAACTCAAGATTGATCTTGGTTGTAAATTAGAAAAACAGAGAACGTTCTTGGTTCTGATCCAGAATCGGAAAACGTTCTTGGTTAGTTGAAAATGATAGTTTTAGTTAATCTATTAAACTTGATATTTAAAGACTTAAATGTAAATAGATAAGGGAAGGAATATAACACAGAGATATATCCTGGTTCACCCAACTTGGGCTACGTCCAGTCCTCACAACTGTGAGGTTTTCTACTAAGTGTTCCAAGACAAGAACTCTCTTGACTTTTACACAAACTTTCTGCAGATCTATCTTGATCTGTTACAACCAATACCTTTCAATCTGGAAAGGAGTTTTTTTTCACTGATCTATGCTTTGATCTTTTCAGAGGATTACACACACTTCCTTCTCTATAACATAGAAGGATTTTTTCACAACTTCTCAAGACTAGTTTTTACTCACTTTGTCTTGAGATTACAATGGAATAATACAATGTTTCATTAGAATCTAAATATCCTCAACTCTTGTTTGAGTATTTGATTCTAATCTTAGAAGCACATAGTGATTTTAGGATGTAAACGTGATTGGATGCTGCAGTTTCTAAGAGCTGAACAGAACTTGAGAAAATGTATGTTAAAATGTGAGGAAGCTGTTAAACTGATTTAGGAGTGATGGAATGATTTCTTTCTTAAGTTCTGATTGTTGCCTTTATCTTGAGTTCTCTTTTATAGACTCAAGAAGCTGCTCATGACAGCTCATTTTCCCGTTGATAACAGTTGGCTGTCCTTTGTTAGTGATTAGGTGAGAGCAGGCCAAAAAGCAAGAATGTTCTTCATTCTGCGTCCAGCATTCAAGACCAGACTTGGTTTTGGAAAATGAGTCTTGATCTTTAATATTGCGCATTCTGGGTTATTAAATATGTAGAGGGAACCTATGATGATATCTTCTGGTATCCTCTAGAGGTATCCTCTGGTATCCTCTGGAGATATCCTCTAGTGTGCTTTGGAGGTATCCTCTGGTGTCCTTTGGAGGTATCCTCTGGTGTCCATTGGAGATATCCTCTAGTATCCTTTAGAGACATCCTCTAGTGTCCTTAGGAGGTATCCTCTGGTGTCCTTTGGAGGTATCATCTGGTATCCTTTGGTGTCCTTTGGAGATATCATCTGGTGTCCTTAGGAGGTATCCTCTGGTGACGTCATATTCTGGAGATATCTTCTGATGACTTCATCTTCTAATGACGTCATCTTCTGGAGACATCCTCTTGTGACGTCATCTTCTGGAGACATCCTCTTGTGACGTCATCTTTTGGAGACATCCTCTGGTGACGTCATCTTCTGGAGACATCTTCTGGTGACGTCATCTTCAGGTGACATCTTCTTCTGGTGACGTCATCTTCTGGTGACGTCATCATTTGGGGGACATCTTCTGATGACGTCATCATCCTTTGGAGATTTTTAGAGTGTTGTCTAGAATGTTCTTGAATCTTCAAATTTGTTCTTCCATAATGATCCTGTTTAAATTTCTTGGTACCTATCTTGATTGATAACACTCAAGCGCACTTATTAGATACACAAACATGCTTTAGAATCATAATTATAATTCTTAATTAATCTTTGTTTATGATCAAAATTTATTTAAGTTTGGGTTTTGTCTCAACATACTTGGCAAAGAGAAAATATATGAACTTATCGATCATAAAGAGTTGAGTGCTATTGTAATCAGCGTATACATCAGCTAATATAAATACTTTATTTAAGATAAAAATTACCTTTTAATTGCATCACTGCCACATTAATTTATTGATATTATAATCTAATTTTATATTTGAAGGTTTCTGTATGACAAGTTGGTGTGCACGCGAAAATTGTCAAGTAGATTTTCATTCTTATCTCCGCATAAACTATCCATGTTTAAACTCAATCTAGATAATGTAAATAAATATGTAGTTGATAGACTTATAGAAAATAAAGAGGAGGACAAGTTGTTTCTGGCACCATACAATTCAAGGTACGTAATTATATACATTATCTATATCTTTTTTAATTTATGATATTATGAGTTGTATAAACAAATTTTCCAACCAAATTTGTGTTGTTGTAGGCAACATTGGGTGTTGTTTGCCATAAATGCAACTTCTGAAATTGTATATTATTTAGACCCATTGCACGGTCATTTCAACAATCACCCTGATATAAAGAACATCTTCGACACGTAAGTAAAAATCATTTATTTCTTACATATATAAATAATGTGTTTGGTCATTGAACAATAATCACATTTATTTGATAGTGTTCTGCAAGTTTTCCACACTCAAATGGGTGCTTCAGTGTCGAAGAATAAGTCAAACAACATCACATGGCTTCCAATAATGGTTTGAAATTATTGTTATAGAACTTAATTATATGCCTTTAAATTTTCATTTACAATCAATGCATAAATATTTATTGGCAAACATGTTTTATTTTATAGTGTTCGCGTCAAGGTAACAACATAGACTGCGAATACTATATAATGAGGTTCATGAAGAATAAGTCAAACAACATCATATGGCTTCTAGTAATGGTTTGAAATTTTTGTTATAGAACTTAATTATATGCCTTTAAATTTTCATTTACAATCAATGCATAAATATTTATTGGCAAACATGTTTTATTTTATAGTGTCCGTGTCAAACTAATAAGATAGACTGCGAATATTATATAATGAGGTTCATGAAGGAGATTGTTGATCTGAATCAACATATAATTCTAGAAACGGTACATTATTTTCATTATATTTTGATTTTCATATATATATATATATATATATATATTTGATTCTAACTTATTTTGCTTCAGTATTTTGACAACTTCAACCCAACATACTCTGAAAATGATCTCAATGAAATGCAAGTTATATAATTTGTAATTAATTTGTTGATATACTGTCATGATGTAATTTGTTCTGTGAATATGTAATTCATACTGTGAATATCTTGCTACTGTCATGATGTAATTTGTTCTGTGAATATGTAATTCATACTTTGAATATCTTGCTACTGTCATGATGTAATTTGTTATGTGAATATGTAATTCATACTGTGAATATGTTGAATGTAATTTGTTCTGATAATATATGTAATTCATACTGTAATTTATTGTAATTTGTTACTGTGAAACACTTGTAATTGATATTGTTGAATGTGAATGTGAATTTGTTGCTGTGATGTGAATATTAATGTTGAAAAGAAGAATCTGAATGTGATATTTGATGTTCATAACATGTAATAAAAAAGACAGCGCTTCTTTAAAAAATGCCAAAAAAAATCTTTTTACTCAGCATTTTTAAACGTTTTATAACGCTTTGTTTAAGTCCTTTTATAGCGTTTTTTGAACAAGCGTGTAAATCTAAGTTAAATAACTATATATGGGACCAATTACAGCACTTTTTTGAAAAAGCGCTGTAAATCTATAATAAGAAGCGCGCTATATATGGGAACTATTACAACGCTTTTTTGAAAAAGCGCTGCAAATCTATTATAAGAAGCACGCTATATATGGGACCTATTACAACGCTTTTTGAAAAAGCGCTGTAAATCTATTATAAGAAGTGCGCTATATATGGGACCTATTGCAGCGCTTGTTTGAATAAGCGCTGTAAATCTATTATAAGCGCGCTATATATGGGACCTATTGCAGCACTTGTTTGAATAAGCTCTGTAAATCTATTGTAAGAAGCGCGCTATATATGAGACTTATTACTGCGCTTTTTTGAAAAAGCGTTGTAAATCTATTATAAGAAGTGCTATATATGGGACCTATTACAGCGCTTTTTTGAAAAAACACTGTAAATCTATTATAAGAAGCGCACTATATATGGGACCTATTACAGCGCTTTTTTGTATTTTCAATAGCGCTGTTGTATCCTTTTAAAGTACTAGATACTAGAGCGCTTAAAGCGCTGTAATATACTTAAAAAAAGCGTTGTAAAAGGCAATTTTTGGCGTAATGTATTTACTCTTCAACGAATATAATACTATATTATTCCCTCTACTACTATTTATAAAAGAAAAAAACTTATCTTAATTCTTATATATAAAACCAAATAATTCTCCAAAAAATTTCTTAGGATCGGATGGAGTATTTAATAAATATGCATCAAAACTCACGCAAGACACGCATTATTTAGCCAGTTTTTTTTTCTTATAAGCAAACAAAATCAATTAAAACAGTACTACGGGTATTACTACAATTGTTTTATGACGAGTCTCATAATTTGGTAGTGATTTCTTATATGGCACTTTCTCTTCATTAGCTTTTATGAATGGTGTGTTATTTGCCAACACCGTAGTTGTGAACAATACCACTACAAGCATGAGTAATGCTTGTGACTTTATAGAGGCCATTTCTTGATTGCTAATTATGAAACTGGAAAAAACAAGAATAGCATTAATTTATAGGAAAATAAATTGGAATTTATTATGTTATTTTATCATACAAGGTTTTTTTTTTAAAGAATGTCGAATCAGAGTTGATACATACATAAATGTGACTTTCTCACAATTGGTCGGGTAGATTTTTATTTTTTGAAAAGTTACCATTAATTAATAAAATATCTCCAATTTATAGTCGTTTGAGGTGACAAACAAAAAATTGGGTAAAGTTACCCAAATGAGACGCCATCAATCAAAATTAAATATGTGTCTACTACCCAAATGAAGGTAGAAGGAGACCAAACCTCTTATAAATAAACAAATGCAATTTAATTAATGCCTAACAACCAGCTTTAGCGTATGTAGTTTATTGGTGTGGAGTGTGACCTTGCATTCTGTTTATTTTATTTAACATTATAATTATAATAATCGTAATTTCTTGATGAATCAATGGGACATATGATACCATTTTTAAAATAAACATTTGAAAAACTAACAAGAAAAAATACGAGAATAATTTAAATAATTTCCACAGTTATCCCAGTAAATTATAATTTAAAATATAAAAATTAAAAAACTAATAAAATATATATATATTCAGAAACAATAGAATTTGATATTTAATTAAAAAATAAAATGTTAATAATTAATTTTAATGAATGTGTATGATTTTACAACCAATGTCATTTTGTCATTTTATATAATGTAATAAATTTCAAATCTATTGAAATTATAATATTTAAAAATAATATTAATTTTCAAAATTATTAAAATATTACTATTTATTTAAATTTGTAAAATAAATATAATTTTCTTATGAGAGTAATTTTGTCATTAACATATATTATATATCATATTTAGTTAATCTTGATTTTTTTTACATTGATATTGTTCATTTAATAGTGTAAACGGATTTTTTAAATATAAATTATTTAATTTTTTAGTATTTTTTTGTTAATTTATAAAATTTAAAAATTTTATAAGTTGGTTTGAGAAAAAAAATATATGTAATTATCTCACGAGAGTAATTTTATCAATTAAATATGATATATATAATATTATGTTCACTACAAGAAAAAATGTTATTAGCTACAGCAAATTTTATCTTTACCTACGGAAAGTTCGTAGGTAACGTAAAATTACCCACGAACATGGGTTTGAAGCTATTTCGCTCGTAGGTAAATATTTACACACGGACAATCAGTAGGATACTGTTACTTAAGGAATGTCTGTGGGTGATATGACCCACTGATTTTTTGTGGGTAATATGACTCACCGATTATCCGTGGGTAAATTTATCGACAGATTGTCAGTGGGTAAAATTACCCACAGATTATCCATGGGTAAAGTTACCCACCGGCAATCCCTAATCATAATTGCTAATCATGATTACACAGACAGATTACTAAATCACACGCGAAAGTACTTCATTCAGTATAATGCATGTTGAGTTTAAGGTTGTAAAAGAAAAATAAAACAAAAACAATATTAAAAAAAAAAGCCTTCCAGTAACTATGATTTGGTATAAGTTGAAATTAGCTAATGTATGTGAATGTTTTAAGAAATTTTGTATATAAAATTATTTGCATAACAAGAACACAATAATGTAATCAAACAGGTCCAAATAAATGATAGTACAATCCAGTTACAAGAGAAAAACAAAATGGCATTGAAAAATTGAAGTATGAGTTAAGGTATCCAAATAATGTTGTATAATAATGGAAATTTTTTTACACTCTTTGAATGATTTCTGTCAAGTAATGTTCAATAAATCATCTGAGCAGTTTACAATCATCTAAACTATAAATTAAAAACCCTCGAGGATTTGTTCTGTTCCATTTAACAATATCACAATCCACAGAAAGATCTATGTGAAAAATATACACGAACATCATTGCAAGAGATGGATTCACAACTTCAAAATTGCAAACATGCATGTGGATGTGAAGGTTGATAGTTAAATGACACTAACATGTCAAAATATTCAATAGTACATCACAACTTAGTAGAACAATAGTCATACCCCTTAACAGCACCATAATCAGGATATCTCGGTAATGATATCCTTGTAATCTCTCCGCAAGGACTGAAATGTCTTTTTAGGCTAGCTTTTATCTGAAAGACCAAAGTAGGCAATATTTACGGACCCCAATACCATGAAAATCCAAATTGCAAAGTGATCGATGCAATCTACTGCAGGAAGCGATGCAACAAAATAATTTGAAAAAAATTAACTACCTTCTCTTCTGCAACGGATGTGTCAAATCCAATCACAAATACAATTAGAGGATGCAAATTTTCGCCCTTCTAGAATGAGATGCTCCAGCTGCTGAAATTATTATCAAGGAATCAAAAGATATGACATAGGCCAAGATACTGAAATGAAACAATAGTAGAGATTATATGCTTGTTTGCTTGTGCCATGAAAAAAAAATGGTTTTTTAATTGAAAGTGTTTGAAAATATTGATAATAATTAGAAAAGATTGTCAATAAAATTACATACACTGTAGAAAATATTTTCAATAAAATACAAGCAGCTTAAAAATACTTGCACAGAAGAAAAGTAGCACATAAAAAAGCACCAAAACATAAAACAAGCATTATTATAAAAGCACTTTTTTTTCAAAACAGACATTATAATTCTTAAACTTAAATAATACTCCCTCCGGAATAAAATATAAAAAAAAATGGTAATTGAAAAATTGATGTATTTACCTAAAATTTAGATAAAATACATAACTTTTCAAATACTATCTTTACTTATAATTGATTCCGGAAGAAGTATTATATTTCTTGTATAAAAGAGAGAGGAGAACACAATATATATACGTGAGGCTTAACCTACTCAATCTCTAATATTAGGGAATAGAACCAATTAAAAAGGGATAGTATCTTACAAATACTACAATATCTCAACAATCATAAATGCATTTTTATTTTCAATACTTATCAAAGCACCAGAACAAAAAGTGTATATAACAACTACCTTCGATTGTGGAAACATTCACCCTCTTCTGGAGCTGTACCAACTTTGTTGGGACGGTTCATCAATTCTGTGTGATCCAACTCAAGAGCCTATGATAAGAAAAACAAAGTGATTATTAGCTTAATATGTCTTTCCCAAGAAAAATGAATTCAATTTTACAAGAGCATACAAGAACGATAACAACTATATAAGAGAACCTAGACATACCAAATGTCAACCCTCCATCACAAATTAACCGCGTGACTTGTGGTATATAGGAAATACTATGAATGATAAAGACATTACAATAAAATCAACTTGTTCAAATTTTACCCGTCGTATATAGGAAAAGTATAGCTTCCGAAAATACGACTAACAACAGTGCAGTGCTATTGTCAGTTCTAAAATGATTTGTACAGACTACACAAGGTCAAAAGGCTTGCCTTTTCTGTTGCTTCTTCGGTTGCAAACTCAACATCCACATGGAGTCGAACATCAACAATTTCTCCACAATCTTTGAAAATATTTTCACTGAAAACATTTGAAATTAGAAAAATAAAACAGATAATAATAAAAAAGAACCAGCAAGAAAATTAATACATACATATCAGCCCGTTCCACGCCAAATGACAAGTTTCTAACACATACTGTTTTTGATACAGCTTTTTTTTTCTTTTCGTGTAGTTGGAGTTTCAAACTGCAAAATTCCAGGAATTAACATATTATATCACTGATTGAATATTTTAGGTAGCAATAAGAGGGGATATTGGTCAAGTACAACTTTATTCTCAGAAGAGACAGCATCAAACATCTCTATATCCTTAACCTCCTTCGTACACGTCAGCTATACCTTAATAAAAAATTGAACTTGTCAGCAGCATTGCCGAGTAGAAATATATAGATAAAAACAACAATTAAACCGTGTGAACAGGGAGAGATTCACCCAATCTTGTGCAGAAACTGATGCAATAAACTAATATGATAGAGAAAAAGTTACCTTGTCGTCTGCAAGGGTTGTACCAATACACTTCACAGGTACAGTTTGAGACTGTAATCTTTCATCCTTTTGGAATGAGTTGCTCCAGGACCAGCTGCTAAGATTATTAAGGAAAGAGAAATCGGAAAATCTTGGCATAAGGGAAGATATTGAAATGGATTAATAGAAGATAAAATGGCTCTTTTTGTGAAGCATAAAAAAATGTCTTCAAAATGAAAAGAAAAGTATAGAAGATTTAACAACAATTAGCTATGTTTCTAAATATAAACCAAACAACTCAGAAAGATGTTTTAGTGCTTACAAAAAAAAAACAATATCATCATAAAGGACACATTACAGCAAAAGTGTATATAAATAATTACCTTCTATTGGGGCTATATTTACCCCTTTCCGAAGCTATACCAACTATGATGTTGCGTTTAAAAAGTTCTACATTATCCAACGCAAGGGCCTACGATTAGAAAAGCAAATTGATTCTCAACTCAATAAGTCTTCCAGTAGAAGCAAAATGTAAGCATAGATGAAGTAAGAGGCATAGCAACACAGGAATATATATATATATAGAGAGAGAGAGAGATGAAAACATATACATATCAATATTTCTCAACCCCTCACTTAAAAACTAAGGGCCTGTTTGGTATGTTGTATACAATAAACCTAAAGGGGTATTTGTTTCGAGGCTATGATTATAATCCCAGGAATGCTGTTATCTGGATTATTATTCCTAACAATGGTGTTTCGTAAATACTTATCATTCCTATAAATGTTTATAAAAGAATTTATGTTAAATTTTTTTTCTATTTACCTCTGCAGGAGAAATTTCTAAGACCAAAAGACATCAAATGGGTAAAAAAAGAGATGTAGGTCATTGCAACAAATGTTAATGTTTTCAATTCTCTAGTGGGATACGTTAGAAGTGTTGCTGCTTCATACGTGAAAAACAAAGAGAAGTTATTTGAGCTTTTGCATAACTTTGTTGACAAGATTGGTGAAAGTAACATTGTGAAGCTAGTTACCGACAATGGAAATAATTACGTCATGGCCAGAAATTACTATTCTTAATTATATTTAAGTAACTGATTTGTAGATATTAATTCTTAATTAGCTCATTTTAGTAGTAATTTTGATTTATACGTAAACTTCTAACAGTCAAGAGACCCAAAATGTTTTGGATTTCATGTGCTAGAAGACATTGGAAAGATTCCTAAAGTAAAAAAGGGTTATACAAAAAAGAATCAATCTTGTTGGCTACATTTATAACCACTTAATGGCTTTGAACTTAGTGAGGAAGTTCACAGACAACAAGGAGTTGGTTTAGAGCTGGAGTCGCAAGGTTTGCAACAACACACGTTACTTTGCAAAGATTTCACCAACAAAGAGCAAAACTTAGAAAGATGCCCCCGTCTGATGAATAGTTGAACATAAAGTGAAGTAAATATCCTAGGAGAAAGAAGCCAATGGCTATTGTATTTCATACCCCAATTTAGACTGAAGTTGTTTATGCTCTTAAGGTGATGGAGGCTCTTGTAGGTGTGCTCAGGCTTGTTGATAATGGAAAAAAGCCTGCAATGGGTTACATCTATCAAGCAATGGATAAGGCTAAGGAGGCAATTGATAAAAGTTTCAACGGCAACGAAATAAATTATAAAGAAATATTTGCAATCATTGATAACAGATAGAGTATCAATACACTTCACAGCTATAGTTTGAGACTATAATCTTTCATCCTTTTGGAATGAGCTGCTCCAGGCCCAGCTGCTAACATTATTGAGGAAAAACAAATCGGAAAATCTTGGCATAAGGGAAGATATTGAAATGGATTAATCTGAAGTACATTATTAACAACACAAAAACACTAAATCAGAAGAAAAATCCTAAATAAGAATAATCAAAATTAAAGCTCATAGTAGATCACATTCAAATTTCTTGAGATTCTAACAAACAGAAAATCAAAGCAATGGAAACTAACCTAAACGAAGATATAAGAAACCGAACGGCGCTCAAGAGAAGGTCGAAAACGGCGTTGAAGGTCGCGAGAATGGCACTAAAGACGTCGCGAAGAGAATGTCGTGAGAACGGCGCTGAAAGTCGCGAGAAAGCTCGTACGCGAGAGTTATGAAGACGGTGATGGCGGCGACGTGTAACGGTATTGTGCGGTAAGGTTGAGGTTTGGTGGCGGCGAGGTTGAGGATATGATTGGGTTTGGTGGCACTGGTTATGTGATTAGGTTTTTTTTACATTTTATTAGTTTTAAAAAATTGAACAATTTTAAAAAAATTTACATATAAACTTTACCTACGGAAAACCCGTGGAAACGTAAAGTACGAAAATATTTTGAAAACATAACACACAAATTAACCGTGGAATCGTCTTAAAAAATATTTTTATTCAATAACAAAGTTACTCACGGTTTTGCCTTGGGTAATTAATAATTTACCTACGGACTCATTTCCGTGGGTAATTTTCCGTATTATGTTAGAATCTAGTTTTCAAACAAAAATGTTTTTGTCAAAATTGTAAGAGTGAATTGGTTAATGTGTCTTTACATTTGTATTGGTGCAAATTCTCAAAAAAATTCTAACATAGATGCTTTAGTTACTTGTGTTTAGAATTTTCCTAATAGTCAGGTAATGTTTTAGGTCTTTTAAAAGGTTATGTTGGTTTAAGTGGTGCTATAATCACAAAAATTTATCATAGTTTATATCATAATCCCATAAGTATGCAAGGTAAGTATTTGAGGAGTAGGTTTTTTTGCTACTAGTAAGCTTTTGAAATTTTTGATAGTAGATGATTCAGGTTTTAAGTTCACGTTGCATATCTTCGAGATTATGGATAGTTTCACACTTAAAATGCAATTGCAAATAGCTCTCATATGTGGATAATGCAATTGTTACTGCAATTGTATATTGCAATTTGAAACATAAAAAATTCAATGGTCTGGTTTCAATTTTATTAACGGAAGTAAGTTTTTGTTTGCTTCAGAGCATAGTGATTAGTGTTGCTTGTAGTCCACCTGATTTGCATGAAATAGATTTGTTCAAATTCTTACTTATTTGGTTTGCTGAATTGCATAGGTGACAGGTAATTGTTGTGTAATTTGGTACTATTGGATTCTCTATGAAATAGATAATTGTCTTACCAAACACCTATTGTGTCTATAAATCTCAATACGTTTTAGTTTAGTTAGCAATAGAAGTTTAGTTTAGAATTAGCACTACAGTTGGGAATATTATTTTGATTTTGACTGGTTAGCTGCTGATTTAAAGTTTTGATGTTTATGTGATTGTCTGTAGATTCAATATTATTTGGGTTTTGACTGGTTAACCAATTTTTTAAAGCTAACTTCACATGATCCCATAAGTATAACAAAAATATCTTGATTCTCTTATGTTGATTCCTTTTTCTGCATCCTTTTCTTGATTTACAAAACCTAATTTGGTGTTCCTAGAATTATTTAATGAAAGCTAACATCAAAGTCTAATTTTTTCTTCACCAGGTGTTTTTTCTTTGCTGGTTTAGGATTCTATTTGCTTTCACAAGCTTCTAACAGGTATCAATACCTTTATTTAATGACATTAATATTGAGGAAAAGCATTAATATTTGTAAGGTGTCTTTGTGGCTAAACTGTGTATTTTCTTTGTTGATTTTGTCTTTGTCACTCTTCAACTGTGAAACTTTGAAGAAATAATCATGCTTCTTTAAACCACTCTATCTGTTCAGTAAACTGTGGGTTGCTTGTTTTGTACTTCTATACATTCATGACAATTGTTTTTGTTGTTGTTTGTGTTGTCATTAACAATTATTAAATAATAAAATGTGCTTGCTCTAAAGTATCTTTGGATTGTTTGGTGAATCTGTTTTATGACTTTTTTGCATGTTTTGCTCCTCTATGCATAGTGACTCTGTTCTGTTTTAGGTTAATCTATTTTCTATATTGGGTTAAATTATCTTCTTTGTGTCTCTTTGGTTCAAAATAACATATGTTAATCTTCTTTGAAGCAATGGATAAGTCATGGATTATGAAGCCACACACATTGGCTGAATATGATCAAGGGATAAAGGGATTTATTAATTTTGCCTTTCTGAGATGAATGAGAAAATGGTGAAATAACATGCCCTAGTAAATGTTGTGGTTTCAAAAAACCGCATAGTAGAAGTGTAATTTACGATCACTTAAAGCGCAAACCATTTCCAAAGGGATACACCCTTTGGTTACATCATGGGGAATCCATAGGAGAAACTAGTACCATCTCACCTAATAGTGTTTCAAATATAGTTCAAGACATAGTTGGGATTGATGATCATGTTTAGAACACGATCAATGATAGTTTTGGAGTTGGAGATCATGCAAATGAAGTACCCATTCAATCAAATGTCGAGATTGATCAGAATGAATATATGGTGCCAAATGCAAGTCAATAAAGGAACAAAGAGGCCAAAGAGTACTATGGATTGACTAGAGAAGGAGAACAATCTTTGTATGAAGAGTGTGTTAAATATTCGAGACTATCTTTCTTGATAAAGTTGTATCACATCAAATATTTATGTGGAATGACTGATAAAGCCATGACAATGGTTTTAGAGTTATTAAAAGATGCATTTGAATTTGTAAATATACCAACTTCATTATGTGAAACAAAGAAAACAATTACCAAGCTTTGTTTAAATTATGAAAAGATCATTGTTTATCCAAATAATTATATGCTTTATTGGGGTAATAAGGAAGATGAAGAGAAGGAGACGTCCAAAATTTGTAACATATCCAAACCAAAATCAAAAGAAAAAGTTGGTGCAACTAGGGTGTCTAGTGATGGCAATAATTGAAAGAGAGTTCCTGCAAAAGATCTTTGTTATTTTTTATTAAAACCATAATTACAATTATTAGTTTTTTCCTCAAAGTCAACTGAGGATATGAGATGGCATGCAATCAATACTAGGAATGATGGAATGTTGAGGCATCCTAGAGGTTTTGAAGCTTGGAAACATTTTGATTTGACACACACTTGGTTTGCATCAGACTCGCGAAATATGCGTCTTGCATTGCCTAATGATGGTTTTAACCCTTTGGGTGAGATGAGTACAAATTATAGTATTTGGCCAATTATTCTCAAACTTTCTCAGGTGATAACACCACCAACAGTGCAAGTGACAGAACCAACAACTTCCTAAGAGACATATTCTCACTCTGAAGAATTGGTGGAAGATGAGCCATAAATTGCTGAAAAAGGAATTCTATATATTAGGAAATAGAAGTTATTAGTATGTAATCTAATGTCCTATTATATTTACATAATTTAATTTTTTTACATGGTTGAAGTATGACATATTTCGTTGAATTATGTATTAGATGAGGTGGAAAATATTTGAAAGACACACTTAAGAGTATCACAGGTGCTTGATGCTCCTCCTAATGTTGGCAAGATAATAACTCGATGGAATTCATATGGGCAACCGGTAGGATCAACTGTTGGTTTGCTAGGTGGTTTTTTGGGTGAAATTGCAAGGAAGCTTAAGGATTTTCCTATAATATACAACATTTGAAAACTAGTTCCATCAACAAGAAGAAATAAAATTTTTAGGGATAAAATAAAGGTATCAATGATAAATAATTGAATATTTTTTATTTATTGTTTGGATTGTTAACTAACATTTGTTTATGATTATGTCAGTCCAAATTTGTTGTTGATGATGGAGACAACAAAATATATATCCTTACGAGCCTTGGGAAGAAATAGTGAGATGCATATGTAGGTTGTTTAATAAATTTTATAAGTGAGATATTTCTATGTAGGAAAACCTTCAAAATTATCCACATTCTATTAACCAAGACTATTGAACTATTTTTGTCCAATATAGGCGTAAGGCAGAAACAATAGTAGCCATTCTTCTGTTGTGTTGTTATTTGTTTTCTATTATTCTGTTTTCTAATGTCATTTGTTATCACTACATGAGAAGGTTGATAAAAATGCTGCAAATCGAGAAAAGCTAACGATCCATCATACATTAGGCTGTAAGATGCTTGCAAGGAAAAGGGATGAGTTTTTAGGATTCACTCAATCTACTATTGATTGTTTACTTAATTGAACAAGTACTTATTATATGTTTTTACTAGTAGGAACTAAGAGATGGATGAAAATACACTAGGGGTGAAATGTATTCAATTTTTCATAAAAACTCGGATGAGTCATTTGTCAATGACGAGGCCAAAGAAAAATATGTAAGTGTAAAGAATAAAAGTGTTATGTGATTGTAAGTATTTCTTGTTGACCACTTTATAAATCTAATATGCAACTGTTAATTTTGGTAATAGTGAGTTGCAAAGTTACAAAATTACTTATTTGATTGGTAATAGTGAATTGCAAAGTTTATAACATTACTTATATGGGAATAGATGTAGTTACTAATGTTTATCACTAACAAAGGATTAAAAAAAAGTAAATAAATAAAAAAAGATAAATGATCAAAATAAAAATTAAATAAAAGATAAATGACAAACTATATTTAAGTTTAATAGAAAATTTTGATATTTTTCTATTTTCTTTTTACTTTATTCTTTTTGTTGTTTTAGGGACGCCAATATAAGTTGCAACCGATATTGTGACCCGAGCGTTGCACGTCTTTTAAATAATTTATATTTTAAAGTGATATCTTATAAAAAGGTTAGGACTAAAAATGGACAAATTTTTTTATAGTGACTAAAAACCACTTGATGATTGGGGTTAGTTTATGCTAATAATATTTGGAATAATGTGGTCAATAAAGTGCATGAAAAAACATGTATATACAGGGGTGCTAGTTAAAGATAACAATAGTTAGAAATTGTGATTGTATTCAATGGGGTGAAGCTAGTTGTTTTCTGCTGTTTTTTCATCATATGTGTCCTATGTTGGCATCTATTGTGATTGAAGTTCTTTTATATATGTGTGTATAACTTTGCTTTTGAAAAAAAAAATGTATATCTCTACGGTCATTTTTTCAAGTTGTGATATGTTACATTATTTTAAAGAATGAGTATCATGACATCAAAGAATGAGTGTTATGAAAAAGATTTTGCAGAACTTATAATGCTAACTCTATTAATCAATTGTATTGTAAGAGTTGAGATATTATTTTTAACTATGAAAAAATACATATTTAGAAGTATGAGACATTTATAGGAATAAATATACTATATGTACTTGTATTAACAACAAAGATTGTATTCCTTCTCAAATGAAGAAATTTCTATCTCTTAAACATGGTTTGTAAAGTTGTGAATTGAATATAAAACACGTGACAACTAATCACAAGTAATAAAATTGTGACAAAGTGTAAAGAACACATGCATTTAATTGAAATGTCTTTTGATGCACCAAAAGCATGTATTATATTTTTTCTAACAAAAAAAGTATATATTGTTGAATTCCCATTCAAGAGAGCACATGCTTCAAAATGAAATGATATTGTCACAAAAAACATAGGACCTGATAAAATAGAATTTTGTTTACACACATGTTATTAGTGCATTGGTTTACAAGATTTTGACCTAAAAAAATAAGTAGCAAGCCAAATGCACTTTCTCCACCAATGTTCTTAGCAAACACATCCAACAATAAAACACACGTACAAATAGTTGAAATATATTTTAGCAGTAAGCAAGGGAGACATATGTATTCTCAGTTCAGAATCACTTCACTGTCAAAGTCTTTTGCAGTGAGAAACTTCTCATGTTATTAGGTCCAATATCATATCTTTGTTAAAAAGATGTAAACAATTGCTAGCAAATAAGTAAAGGCAGATCATATGCTTTTTCAACAAGACCTCAAATGACGACATGAGAAGCTATATGAGACTAGCAAAGTTGAAAATGAGAAGTTAATTAATCCAAACTAAAAAAACGTATTGAGTAGTAATGTTGGATTCATTTGGAAGATTTTGGGCAAACGTTATGAAATAATAATGTGATATAATGAAATAATAATGTGGAATTAATTTGGAAGATTTTGAGTAGACGTTATGAAATAATATTTATGTACTTTAAGGAGACATAGTATAAGATAGTGGCTGGTGTATAGAATTGGTGGAAAATGAAAAGGTAGTAGAAGAAGATTGACACATCATACATATAATTATTCTACAAGTTCAATATGATGTATACACCTAGCTTATGTGTGTTCACCTAGAATATAACTCGCGCGCTGTGCGTGTGTAATTTGTAAAATTTTCTTTCAATCTAAACTTTTTAAAATGTATGAAGGTGATATATTTGGTGTATAAATGTATCAATCTGATCGGAAATTTTTTTCAATATTTGTAAGTTTCTTAGTTTATAAGAATAGTGGTTGTATAACAAAAAAATAAATGAAATGGAAACAATTGAAAACTTTGTAATAAAATGGGTTACTTTCACTTTAAAAAACATGATTAAAAAAAGATGAATGATTGTTTCTATACACAATTAAAAAGATTAAAATAAAATATGAGTGATTTTCACTCTAAAAATATTATTAAAAAAAGATGAATTATTGTTTCTATACATTTTGTTTTGTTTTAAACATTCAATCATTATTGAATACTTTTTTCCTATAAAAAATAGAATATATATTTTGTAAGCATTGATTTGAGATATATTTGTAAGCATTGGTTTTTATATAATCATTATTTTTATTTTTGTTTTACTGTTTGTCTTGATTACTATTATTTCTTTATTCTTCTTAGAAAAATTGAATAAACTACTATTTCTTATATTTTATGTTTCACTTCTCATTTCTACTTAAACATTTGATAACTAATTCTTAACTAGAGGTGTTATGCCACGTGTTTCTTTGAAAAATATTTTGATTTAATTATTTTTATGGAGAGTATACATAATGAGAAAAACTCAAAATACTATTTTTTACCATTGAAAATATGAAATAATGTTGGGAATGATAAGGCATCTCTATTTGATTTTGATTATTTTTGCCAATAATTGAAACTATGATTTGATTTATCTTTCCTCAAATCTATAAGTTTAATATTTTGAAATAAGTGTTTTTATTTTCATGAACAATTTATATTGACAAATACTTTATTTTGTATTAGAAGACAATAATATGTATCCGAGCACTAATAAGAGAAAAATGAACATAAATTGTACATTACTTTGAAAATATTTAATGTATAACAAAATATTTTTATTTTAAAAAAAATATCATTTGCTGTTTTTTTGGTGCAAAGAATTACTAATTTAAATGATTGTGTTTCAATATATTTTATTTATTTTAATTTAAACTTATTGATTTTTAATATGTGATTATTATATTTTTATATATTTTGTGGTAATTTATGGTTGTTACATTTCAATTATTAAAATATAATTAAAATATTGTAATGTATTTACATGCAATGAATTTAAAAAGTAAGAGACAATTAAATCAAGTTTGTAATAGGAGTTACATTTGTTATTGTTTATTTTTTAATTATAGAGATATAGACAACAAATTATTAGAAGAATGAATAAAAAAATTAATGAATTCTAGAAGTGTCACATCATACTATTGAATCTAGCAAAACTAGTATTACATGACAGATAAGAATATGATATGTCAACATAATATTTGGAGTGATTGTTTTATTATATTATAAGATAAGATAAGATGCCACATGTTTCTTTCAAAAATATTTTGATTTAATTAGTTTTTTGGAGAATATATATAATGAACAAACTCAAAATACTATTTTTTACCATCGAAAATACGAAATAATAATGGGAATGATAAAATATCACTATTTGATTTTGATTATTTTCTCCGTTAATTGAAACTATGCTCTGATTTATCCTTTCTCAAATCTATAAGTTTAATATTTTGAAATGAGTGGTTTTATTTTCATGCACAATTTATATAGACAAATAATTTATTTTATATTAGAGGAATATAATATGTATATGAGCACTAATAAGAGAAAAATGAACATAAATTGTATTTACTTTGAAAATATTTAATGTATAACTTAATATTTTGGTCGAAATTATAAGAGTGAATAGGTAAATGTGTCTTTTCAAACACAAATGTTTTGGTCGAAATTATAAGAGTGAATAGGTAAATGTGTCTTTACATTTGTATTAGTGCAAATTCTCAAACTTTTTCTTGAAGGTGCAAACACGAGAAGGGGGATTGAATTGTGTTTGACTAACTTGAATACTTTTTCTGTTTTTGCAGTTTTATAACAAAACCTGATGTATGAATCAAACAGAGTTAGCAGCGGATATAAAGTAAATATAAACCACATAATTTTATACAGGTTCACCGTTAACTAGGCTACGTCCAGTCCCTTCACTTTGAAGGATTTCACTAATTCAAAACCTTGAATTACAACAATACCATTGACCCTCCAAGTCAGTCTTCTCAAACAGTCTAACAATCCTAGACTTTTGAGGAAATGAACCTTGAATCTAACTGCTAAGTAATCTGCTACTCCTTCTGACTCCTTCAGATTGTAGACTCTACATCAACAACTTAGATCTAACACAAGGGAACGAACACTTAGAGTACTTGCTTCTGGAAAGCGGATACTCACAATTGACCTCACTGAAAAGTCAAGTATTTTGCTTTAGGAAGTGTATGACTCTCAAGTATTTTCGATGCTGAGTATTCTGCCTTGAGCGTCCTTTTATAGATGAAGAATTAGGGTCTCTTCCAAGCTTAAATTCGAGCTGTATCTTGCTGGATTCTCTTGCAAAATAACTTGGCCAATCGGGTTTCTCTTAAATAAAAAACATATCTTTTTAGCTCCAGATATGCTTTCGAAAATAACTTTGGCCAATCTTGTCTTTAATTAATTCTGGAACAAATCTTTCTTCCCGCCAATAGCTTCTGAATTCCACAAGACTTCAATTTATTTTTGTATCAAATCCTTTTAATACTTTGATCAAATTTAATCAAGTCTCCACTGATTATCATCATGATTAAATCTGGATCGTTTGATCTTCTAATCTCGTCCACATCTGGACTATACAATCTGATCTGCTATGATCCTCTGATCTCAGCCAACCCTGGACCACACTTTCTGATCCTCTGATCTCGACCACTCTGAACTTACAATCTGATCTGCTGTGATCCTCTGATCTCGGCCAATACTGGACCACACGTTCTGATCTTCTGATCACGGCCAACACTAGGCCATATGGTCTGATTTTATCTTCTAGTAACTTATCTTCTGCCTCTGGTGACTTCATCTTCTACCTCTGATAACTTCATCTTCTGATGGCATTTAATATAATAATTCAAATTACAAAATAAGATTACATAGAGTGCTTTTGTAAACATCAAAATCCTAAGTACTTAGAATCAACTTGGTTCCAACATTTCTAACATGGATGCTTTAGTTACTTGTGTTAAGAATTTTCCTAATAGTCTAGTAATGTTTTTGGTCTTTTAAAAGGTTATATTGGTTTAAGGGGTGCTATAATCACAAAAACTTATCATAGTTTATATTATAATCCCATAAGTATGCAAGGTAAGTATTTGAGGAGTAGTTTTTTTGAAATGTTTGATAGTAGAGGATTCATGTTTTAAGTTCACGTTGCATATCTTCGAGATTATGGATAATTTCACACTTAAAATGTAGTTGCAAACAGCTCTCAGATGTGGATAATGCAATTGTTACTCCAATTGTATATTGCAAATTGAAACATAAAAAATTAAAATGGTCTGGTTTCAATTTTATGAACAGAAGTAAGTTTTTGTTCGCTTCAGAACATAGTGATTAGTGTTATTTGTAGTCCACCTGATTTCCATGAAATAGATTTGTTCAAGTTCTTACCAATTTTGTTTGCTGAACTGCATAGGTGAAAGGATATTGTTGTGTTGTTTGGTACTATTGGATTCTCTATGAAATAGATAATTGTCTTACCTAACACCCATTATGCTTATAAATCTTAATTTGTTTTAGTTTAGTTATCAGGAGATGTTTAGTTTAGAATTTTAGCACTGTAGTTGGGAATATTATTTGGGTTTTGACTAGTTAGTTGCTGATTTAAAGTTTTGTTGTTTATGTGATTGATTGTAGATTCAACATTATTTGTGTTTTGACTGGTTAACCAATTTTTTAAAGCTAAGTTCACATGATCCAATAAGTATAACAAAAATACCCTGATTTTCTATTGTGGATTCCATTTTCTGCATCTTTTTCCTAATTACAAAACCTGATTTGGTGTTCCTTGAATGATTTAATGAAAGCTAACATCAAAGTCTAAGTTTGTCTTCACCAGGTATTTTTTCTTTGCTAGTTTAGGATTCTCTCTGCTTCTCACAAGCTTCTAACAAGTATTAATACCTTTCTTTCATGATATTAACAATGAGGAATAACATTAATTTTTTTAAGGTGTCTTTGTGGCTAAATTGTGTGTTTTCTTTTTTGATTTTGTCTTTGAGACTCTTCCACTGTGAAACTTTGAAGAAATAATAATGCTTCTTTAAACCTCTTTATCTGTTCAGCAAACTATGGGTAGCTTGTTTTGTACGTCTATACATTCATGTCAACTGTTTTTGTTGTTGTTTGTGTTGTTATTATCAATTATTAAATAATAAAATGTGCTTGCTTTAAAGTATCTTTGCAATTGTTTTGTGACTCTGCTTTATGACCCTTTTTGCATGATTTGTTCCTCTATGCATAATGACTTAATTCTGTTTGACGTTAATCCTTTTTTTTTAATGAGTTGAATTATCTTCTTTGTGTGTCTTTGGTTCAAAATAACATATGTTAATCTTCTTTGAAGCAATGGATAAATCATGGATTATGAAACCACACACATCGGCTGAATATGATCAAGGGATAAAGGGATTTTTTAATTTTTCCTTTCGAAATGAATTAGAAAATGGTGAAATAATATGCCCTTATAAACGTTGTAGTTTCAAAAAACCACATAGTAGAAGTGTAATTTACGATCACTTAAAGCACAAACCATTTCCAAAGCGATACACCCTTTGGTTACATCATGGGGAGTCCATAGGAGAAACTAGTACCATCTCACCTAATAGTGTTTCAAATATAGTTCAATACATAGTTGTCATTGATGATCATATTTAGAACCCGATCAACTATGCTTTTGAAGTACCCGTTGAATCAAATGCTGAGATTAATAGGAATGAAGATATAGTGCCAAATGCAAGTCATCAAAGGCATGAAGAGGCCAAAGAGTACTATGAATTTACTAGAGAAGGAGAACAACCTTTGTATGAAGAGTGTTTTAAATATTCATGACTATCATTTTTGGTAAAGTTATATCACATCAAATGTGTATGTGGAATGACTGATAAAGCCATGACAATGGTTTTAGAGTTATTAAAAGATGCATTTGAATTTGCAAATATACCAACTTCATTCTATGAAACAAAGAAAACAATCACCAAGCCTGGTTTAAATTATGAAAAGATCCATGTTTGTCCGAATAATTGTATGCTTTATTTGGGTAATAAGGAAGATGAAGAGAGGGAAACCTGCCAAATTTGTAACACTTCCAAATCGAAATCAAAATCAAAAGTTGGTGCAATTGGGGTGTGTGGTAGTGACAATAATCGAAGGAAAATTCTTTCAAAAGTTCTTTGTGATTTTTCATTAAAACAACAATTACAGAGATTATTTTTTTCCTCAAAGTCAGCCGAGGATATGAGATGGCCATGCAATCGATAGTACGAATGATGGAATGTTGAGACATCCTAGATATTCTAAAGCTTGAAAACATTTTGATTTGACACACACTTGGTTGGCATCAGACCCGTGAAATATGTGTCTTGCATTGGCTAGTGATAGTTTTAATCCTTTTGGTATGATGAGTACAAATTATAGTATTTGACCAGTTATTCTCAATCTTTCTCAAGTGATAACACCACCAGCAGTGCAAGCGACATAACCAACACCTTCCTAATAGAATTCCTTTCACTCTGAAGACTTGGTGGAAGATGAGCAAGAAATTGCTCAAAAAAGGAATTCTATATATTGGGATGTAGAAGTTATTAGTATGTAATCTAATGTCGAATTATATTTATATAATTTAATTTTTTTACATGGTTAAAGTATGATATATTTCGTTGAATTATGTGATAGATGAGGGGGGACATATTTTAAAGACACACTTAAGGGTATCAAAGGTGTTTGAAGTTCCTCCTAATGTTAGCACGATAATAACTAGATGGAATTCATATGGGAAACCGATATGATCAATTGCTAGTTTGTTAGGCAGTTTTTTGGGTGAAATTGCAATGAGGTTTATGGATTTTCCTATAATGTACGACAATTGGAAACTAGTTCCATCGACAAGAAAAAAATGAAATTTTTAGGGATAAAATAAAGGTATTAATGATAAAGAACCGAATATTTGTTATTTATTGTTTGGATTGTTAACTAACACTTTTTTTATGATTTTGTTAGTCCAAATTTGTTGTTGATGAAGGAGAGAGCAAAATATATATCCTTACGAGCCTTCGAAAGAAATGGTGAGATGCACATTGTAGGTTGTTTAAGATATTTTATAAATGGTATCTTTTCTTTGGAGAAAAACCTACAAAATTATCCACGTTCATTAACCAAGACCATTGGACTATTTTTGTCCAATATAGGTGTAAGGCAGAAACAACGGTAACGATTCTTTTGTTGCATTTTCATTTGTTTTCTACTGTTTTGTTTTCTGATGTCATCTGTTATCATTGCAGGAGAAGGCTGATAAAATTGCTGCATATAGAGAAAACCTAACAATCGTTCATACATTAGGCTATAAGACGCTTGTAAGAAAAATGGATGAGTTTGTAGGATTCATTCAATCCACTATTAATTATATACTTAATTGAACTAGTACTTATTATATGATTTTAGTTGTAGAAGCTGAGAGATGGCCAAAAATTCAGTAGGGATGAAATTTATTCAATTTGTCATAAAAATTCTGATGGGTCATTTGTCAATGACGAGGCCAAAGAAAAATATCTTAGTGTAAAAAATAAAAGTGTTATGTGTTTGTAAGTATTTTTTGTTGACCACTTTATATATCCAAGATGCATTTCCTAATTTTGGTAATAGTGAGTTGCAAAGTTATAAAATTACATATTTGGTTGGTAATAGTGAATTTCAAAGTTATAAAACTATAACATTACTTATATGGGAATAAATGTAGTTAGTTTAGTTCCAATTTTTTCATTGAATTCACTAGTTGTATTGGTGTGCTTGCTCCAATGTTACAGAGGCTTGGTTTTGTGCATTATGGTCGGATGTAGTTAGTTTTGGTGCTTGTACCAATATAGTTCATCTATTATAAGCTATGTGCATTATGGCTTTTCTCTTGATTGATTACAAGCTATAGTTCATCTATTTATTGTCTTAGATGATATCAAATAGATTGTTCTTTTGCAACACATACTTGAATGTACTACATGGTGTTTTTCTATTAGAATGGTTGAGTATTTCAGACCCTTCAGTTACAAAGAGGAATTTAGCTTGCTTCATTTTCCTATGCAAGAACAATTGCAAGCTAAAATTGGGAAGACTCATTCTCCAAATAAAGCATTTGTGAATGTGTTTGGAAAAGAACATCCTGGATATGTTCGTTGTATGGGACTTGGAATAACACTGTCTCAAATCACTAGATCTACTTCTCACTCTATAAGATCAATGTCTTCCTCTAAAGCTAATGAGAAGATGGAGAAAATGCAAACTGAAATTGAAAGGCTTAAGAAAATGGATTCTGAATTTGATATGTTGAAGGAGAAAATTGCTTTTTTATTGCAAATCCAAAATTCCAGAGAAAAACAGGTAAAATTGTTTTCTTAGCGAGCCTATTTAAAAAATCCTACAGGAATTGTTTCTCCATGGTTAAAAATATCGATTGTGTAAGGATATCTTCTAGCTATATGAGAAGTTTAGTTAATTGGTATTTGACAATATTTATCAAGATTAATTGAGGTTAATATATGTTTTTTTTCCAAGCAACAGACATAGAATCGCCAATAGATGGTAGACGTTCATATGAGTCTAGCTACTAATGTGATGATCGTATAGCAACGTGGTTAGGGACTTATTAGATATTTTGATGAACTTCTATGTTTGATGGAGTTGTTTTGTTTGTTTAGCTACTCCAGTGATGTGTTGAATATTTACACTACTTTATTTATTGTTTAGTGTTATTACTTTTGAAAATATTATAAAAATTGGATTTAGTTAAAATAATTATATAATTGTGTATTTTAATTATGTGGAAGATATTTATGAATGTTTTTTATTTAAATTAATAAAAAATAGGAAAAAATTGGATCATAATTTTTTATTTTAAATTATTAGGTTTGCAACGGTTCAAACTGTCTCAAAGTGCATATAGCGATGGTTGATAAATGCTGCAATTTTTTAGGAACAAATAAATTTGAGCGTGTTTAACGACAATTCTAACTATCGCAAAACGTATATGGAGGCGGTTAGAAACTGTTGCAAATGTTGCCGACAGTTGGAACGACGATTTTCTAAACCCTCACAAACTGGCCTCACGAAGCACGAATTTGCGTCGATTGGAGAACCGTCGCAAGCGTCCATTTATGGCGGTTATAATTGTCGCAAGTGTGCTTTACAACTGCCACAATCCAATTTTTTTCTTGTACTGTAATTTTAAATCTTTTGTAACAAAAAAGCTTATGCATAGTCAACAGTAGTAAATGTCACATTATGTAATTTAATATTAATTGGTTTAATTCTGACAAACATAGTGAAAACATCAAAATTATTACACACATGATCAGTTGCTCTAGAATCTATAATCCAAACCACATCTTTGTAATAATTATTGATAGTAGTTAAAGAAAGTTTACCCGCGGACTTGTCAACCAGGGTTAAACCAACTTGGGAGGAGGAAGCTATGTGATTGGCCATATCATTATTTCCCAAATCAGTCTGTTGTATCAGGTTCATAATTCCTTTGATATGATCTGGAGTGAATGAACCTTGTTGGCTGCCACAATCACCACCTTCCTTATTCTTGGTGCTTTATTGTTCACCATGCACATTACTGGCAGAATTACCATTCTTGAATTTGAAATTAGGAGGAACCCATGCTTTATGTAATAAATGTCCATAGTATGGGCAAGCTTGCCACAGTGAGTGCAGGTCGTGCAAATTCCCTTTCTTTTCCAAGAACCTTTCTTTGTTTCAGCAGCATTAACAAAGGTTTGAGAGTATGTGATATCATTAGACCCTCTATTATGTCTTTTTGTTGGTGAAATAAGAAAAGACTCTTTTGAGATTTGGGAGGGGCTCCATGAGCAAGACATGAGTTTTAACCACATCAAAACTTTCACTTAAACCAGTTAAACAAATGATCATCCCATCTTATTTGACATAGGTTGTGGAGGCACAAAGTATAGGGCGAAAATTATCCAATTCTTCCCACAAAATGGTTAAAGCAGTAAAAAAAATCTAAAACATTCATATTACCTTGAAGATTCCATCCTAGCCTACATAAAAGAAATGTCATGTGATAACCATAAATTCAACTATTTGATGGCTATATTTCCACATATTTATAGTTAAACTAATCTTGCTCACATTTTTTAAAAGTGTTTTCAAAATTTTCTTCTCCATTTTAAATAGTGTCAAACAATCACTTCTTGCTATTTTATGAATAATCTCAAGAAAATATGGGTTTGCATATTGGAAGTCCTACATCCAAATGCCGTCTTCCAAAACACTTAAAGGATATTTGTGAAACATGATAATAGTTGCAATTATTTCTCTCAACATAACATATTCCCACCCCTAGTTATTGGGTATGGATACAAGTAGAAAATATGACATTTTATAAATTAAAATACGAGTACGTGAGTAAAAAACATAAATTTTTATATATAATTTAATTGAGTTAAATTATTCAATTTACAATGCAAATTCACACTAATAGTTTAAAAAATCATAAATTGTGTTCGCTTACAATAAAAAATTAACTCAAATATACAAATAAAAATATATTATTACATAAGAAAATCATCAATTTTATTCGTAATAAGATAATGTAGAAAAACATAGTACCATGAAAAGTACTATATCAATATCGGATAAATACTCGATATGAGTACTCTATAGATTTAGGTACCTATACTTCATAGGGAGCATGTCATAATATTTTAATAAACGGTGAAATAAATATGAAATAAATTTAAACAATAATAACGTTTATTTGAGCAATAAAATATTGAATTTAATTTATTTTTTAAAAATGTAAAATAATGTATGAATTATCCATGAATGTGTCATTATTTATTTATTTATTATCCAATTCAACCAGTTAAGTCAATTGAACCATGACTCTAAAAATTCATTGGCACAATTTCTGATTCCAATTTTAAATTATATTATATATATATATATATAATATATACACGCTATATTATAGTTTTTAAGTCTTAAAAAAATTGAACTGATGTAATATATAATAGATTTGCTCACATTTTTTTACAAAAGTCATTGAGCTCGACGGTATAGTACACTTGTTTGATCTTAGGTTTTTATGGGTTCCACCCATGTGTTGCCCTTTTTGTGAATTAAAAATGTTTTCTCAAAAAAAATTAAAAAGTAATAAGTCAAAAATCAAAATAATAAATTAAAAAGTAGGATGATATGCAATAACTAAAGAGCATAGAAGTTCCACATATATATATATACACCATGGTGTGAAATTTCAATTATGACACATTTGATTCTTTAATGGATATCCGTATTATAAAATCCACCATTAGATTAAAAAATATTATCACATAGACTGTATATATAAAATTTTATTTAAATTTTAAATCATTTGATATATCTTTAATATAATTTAAAATTAACGTCGTATGTACTTTCATTAAATGAAATAATTTTGATACATCTCATTGATATATGAAATGATTTTAGATTAATATGAAATTTTATAGATATGATTTATGTGAGACTATCTTTCAATTCAACAATGGATTTTGTAATGTGAATATGAATTTTACAAATTATCGGAGGTGTCATAATATAAAGTATGTCACTATGGTTGTCAATTGATCTTTTATATATATATATATATATATATATATATATATTTGACCCATTTAAAGTGAACAATTTACTTTAGAGAATAAAGTAAGTAATATGAATCACTAATGATCAAATCAATAGTTGATATTATGTGGACATGGATACCTAAATTCATATCATGTAATTAGGTGTTTTATAGGTAGAATTCCTTAAGTCATAACAAATTATGAAAATTATTCTTGCTATTGGGTACCAAAACCGTATTCTCAAGTCATAACAGATGAAAATCTACATATTATTATTAAAAGAAGGAATAGTGCTATCTCAAGTCATAACAAATGAAAATCTACATATTATTATTAAAAGAAGGAATTATGCTATCAACACAATCTAAAACAAGAAACAAATGCATTTCTATATAAAATACATTTCGCCTCTAGAGCATAAACAAACAAAAGTGATGACTACTAGACCAGCCAGGACAACATAATCATACAATAAAGAGAATAAGGTAGCAATAGAGTATTTGCTACAACATAGCTACCATAGTCAACATCCCAATTATCATCATAGAACTCAATGTTCACATTCCCAGCATATGGCTTCATATTCCCGATTACTTCTTTAATCTTTAATGTTTAACATGTCAATAATTCAATCAAAAGAAAACAAGATAAGGAGTACGAACACTATATCAAAATAAAGAAGAGAAAAGCTATATATATATTTTTTACAAAAAATTATAATTGGACCCATAAAAATGTAATACGCATGATGTAAGGTTCCTGCACTACCTTCTTCGCTTGCTAATAATTGAATGATGTTATTTTTGCTCGCACAAAAGATTAAGTGTTGTATTTACTTAATTAGCCATCTTTCGTAAATATATTAGTGGAAACTAGAAATTTATATATTACATATCCAATGGTAGGTTTATTTACCAATTTTAATTTTGCGTGCAGCAACCGAAACAATTGAAATGTATTTCTCTACAATAAATTTTGTGAAAACTATAAATACACCCGGGAGATAACTTATTAAATGTATGTTAACTCACAATGTGTAGATATATATATATTTCTTTTATAATGTTGAAAATGAAATATTCATTCGACTATTTCAAAATATGGAGATATATACATAAATATTAATTCTGATTTAGAAATATTGTGATGTCTTTAATTATTTCTTCCGTCTCAAAATAATTTTTATATTTTTAAAAAATATTTATTTCAAAATAATTGTCACTTTTGATTCTCATTACAATTTTAATTATTTTATTCCAATTATACTCTCTAATTAATACAATCTACATAACTCTCAAGTTATTATTCTTCACTTTACATTTAGTGTAATGAGAAAACATCAATAAATGATAAGGATAAATTAGTAAAATTACCATTTTTTTTTCATTTATTATCTTTTCTTAATTTGTATAAAATAGTCAAATATAAAATATATTATAGGACAGATGGAGTAATGTATAACCACAAAAAATAAATTATTTACTACTAATTATGTCCCTATATAAAAGATTCCATCAATCAAATTAAAAAAATTAAAAAAATTAATAATCGTATTAAATTTGTTGATCACTGACATTGTTTTTATTAGTTTGTCCTTCAAAAGAGACAATAATTAATGCGTTCATTATATTATTTTACGTTGATTATAGAAAAAGATGTAAATTAATTATGAATATTTTAGTAAAAAGAGAAATTAATTTAATTGAAAATTTAAAGATGATTTTATTATAAAAATGAACAAAAACATTCTCAAAAATTACCTTACGCATAGGAATAGAGATAGTATTTACTATTTTTTCTTCTTCTGAATTCCATATTTCTACTTCTTAGAGGAACATAAAAAAACTATATAATATATATAGATACTTTTAATCCGTATTAAATAATTCAATAAATTGAATATAAGTACTTTATAAGTTAGAATAAATAAAATAAGTAAATTTGTTCATAATTGTTATCTCAATTGGTTAATGTAATATTATTATGTTAAATATTTTATCCCAAGTTCGAATTCGGAACCTTGCAGTTGTGTGAATTAATTATGGTGATATTTATCATTTCATCTAATAAAAAAAAATAGTTATATAGAATAGAAAATAAATAGTTCCTTTTGTACCAAGAAAATAAATTGTTAGTTTGCAAAAATTAAATAAGTTAATTAATGATGATTAATATTACTAAAGGATGGTCTTTTAAAAAAATTACATTTAATTGCAGACACTACAACATTTTTCATTTTAGGCCACACTTCACTTAGCCACGGGTAAAAAAGTGTGGCTGGAAACGGAAATAGACAACAGTTTTTCGGGTGTTGCCTATAATTTAGTTAAAGAGTACAATTTCTTAACTTTGAACGAAAAGCCGTTGCGTATTTTGTTATTGTCATTGATTAAGCCACAGTTTTAAAAGTGTTGCTGTTTTATCATGAAAAAAACCGTTGCCTAATTAAGTTTAATAATTACACGTGTTAAGTGTGGTCTAAAACTATAAAAAAAGTGGCCTCAAGTTAGCTTAAATAATAATTAATTAATTATTATATTTTCTTTGCTTTCTTTGTTGTTGAAGAAATAGATCACTTAAAACTTTCCTCTGTCAAGAAACACATAATGTACCGTAAACCCTCTCCGACGAAGACGACCCCCTCAACACCATTCCCTCTCCATTCCAAGAAACGCCGAACCGAACCAAATCCAAACCCTACCGTTTTCCTCCTCGACGAAGATCCCACCCCACAGAAACAACATGTTCATTCCTCTACACCCTCTGTCGTTCCCGAGACTCCATTCTCTCCGTTATTCGATTCCGATATTGCATTCATCAAATGCACTAGACCTTCCGATTCCGCTCCTACAAATTTATCCGGTCAATATTCATTTTCTTTTGATTTCTTATACAAAATATTTTGTTCTTTATTTTGAAACCCTAGTTTTTCTCATTCTTAGTTATTTAATCAATTATAAATCAGTGATTATGAAAATCAAATTAGGACTGCGGCTACCTGTTTCTTATGCGTTTGATCGCTTCATATTTATGACAGTTTAATTTGTCTTTTGAAAGATATAGTATATTTTACAGACTTGCATTTGGAAGGGTTCTGTTATTTCTGTTAGGATTTGTAGTTCTAGGTTTTTAAGTGGATTTTTTCATGCTTTATGATTGTGGTTTGTTTATTCTATTCTATGATTTCTATGCACACTTGTGTAGTTTGTTTGTATGTTGTTTCTTTCATCAATTAACATTGATTACTATTTTTGCTTTGAATTGTTGGTTATTATGATGTAAGATGTAAACTTGTTTCACTGAACTGAATATGCAATGTGTGTTTGTTGTTCAGGAATTAGTCAAATGATATGTTTGGAATCAGATGATGAGCCGGATAATTCTAGAGCGGGCAACTGGATTGAGAATGAAGAAAGGGGATTGTCTTCGGAATTCATTGGAAATTCAACATGGACTAACGAATCAATTGGGTCTGGAACTTCTCCTGATAATAAGGAATCATATCAAGGTGCACTTCAATGATGAAACAAATCAACTAAAAAACCCCCAAAATACTAATAAACACTAAATTATTCTAAACTAATATAAACCTATTACATTCTTTGAAAATTAACACTCAGGCAACTAATTTAGGGAAATTAGTCATTTTCTTGACTTTAAATAATTTTGATGCAAGTTTATAATCTTAGTTGTATTTTTGTTTGTTCATACTTGATTAAGTATTAATACCTATGAACATAGTTGTGCATTCAAGAATGTCTTTTACTTAAGAATGAAATTTTCATTTTGTGTTTGGATGTATATAGGCATGTAATTTAGTCCTTTTCGTTCAACGGACTTGTATATAATGATATTTGTAAACTAATCTTTCTGCAGGCAAACATTGAATCATTTGTGGTTAGAACACAGGACAGAAAAAAGCTATGGGAGATGCAGACCCCACAGGTCAAGCTGCAATGCATGACAATGTATGTCTTATTTATTTTTGAAAACTTAGTCAACTACTTACAATGCTTATCCATTTTTGCAGGTTATCAAACCCAAGTTGCTGAAGGAAGGCTTTGAGCTTGTAAACAGGTAGTTTCTTTTTCTTATGCCTAATTTAATTGCAAAGGATCCTATTCTAAAGTTATTTATCAACCTTAAGAACTAAAAACACACTGTCACCCCTCTATTAACAAAGAGCTATTAAAACACATACTGGACAGCTGGGTGAGTCACCCTTGTCTTTTGAGTGGTGTCCGAAGACAAGAAAGTAGAGCTGAAAATAGTTTGAATTCGGTCGAACGCGTTGACACGTATATAAATTTAGAAACTGAGGGTCTTGGTATAATTGAGACAAACCGTCCACCACCCGGATGGCCAACATCAGGATCAATTGAGTTTGAGAATGTTGTTCTTAGTTATAGGCCTGAACTTCCTCCGGTCTTGCATGGATTGTCTTTTACAGTACCTTCGACTTAAAAGATAGGTGTAGTTGGAAGAACTGGTGCAGGAAAGTCTAGCATGCTTAATGCATTATTTTGAATTGTTGAACTACAAAGTGGAAGAATCATTATTGATGGATGTGATATTTCTACGTTTGAACTAGCTGATTTGAGAATAGTTCTTACTATCATACCTCAATCGCCAGTTCTTTTCTCCGGTATGAACTATAACCATAAATCTTTTTCTTTATTTAGTTAATCAAGGATAAGTTTAATTTTGATCCATCGTCTGCAAAATTTTGATCCATTGTGAATAAACATTCTCTATGAATTTTAATATAACATTTCTGTTCTGAAAACTGTCATTCTATCTTTTAGGAACTGTAAAATTTTGATCCATTGTGAATAAATATTCTCTATTAATTAGAATATAACATTTCTGTTCTGAAAACTGTCATTCTATCTTTTAGGAACTGTTCGTTTCAATCTTGATCCATTTAACGAACACAATGATGCTGACCTTTGGGAAGCTTTGGAAAAGGCACACTTGAAGGATGTAATAAGAAGAAATTCATTTGGTCTAGATGCTCATGTACATTGGTTATTATGATATAAAGTTACTCATTAAGGTTACTCATATTATTTTGAAATGATATTTGAACAACAAAATTGGACAATTTTTTAAATATTTAACGTAGTTCACATACGTGGTTAATGAACAATCTAATTATCTTACCATATGGCACAAGATTGCCTTTGTTTGTTCTCAAGAGCTGAAACACGGTGCTTATATCTGGAAGGAAGCAGTACAAAAGAATGTCCATGACCAGTTATTATCTATCACAAAAGGTAAGCTAGATGATAAATCATGCCCTGTCATATGCTGCTGATGCAAATGAATTTATGTAGTATGATTTAACCTCTTCCTTTTTCTGTGGTCGTGTGTTCACATAGGTGTTCAATATGTTCATGCACTCGGTGAAATTTATAGAGTGGCAGCAATTATTGGAGCTTCGGCCAAACTTCACAAACCATGGATGTTATCATGTTCCATAGATGGTACAAGTTTATTTGCCCTTTTGAATGAGTGTAATAGCTTATGGTTGGAGTGTAATAGCTTATGAGTGTAATAGCTTGTAGGTGTTATATTGTTCACCTTTTTATGCAATTTTGTGATGGTGTTATATTGTTCACCTTTTTATGCAAACTTCACTTAATTTTTCACCTTTCCCTTTTTTTTACTCATGAAACTTTTTTTACTTCTTTGATGGTAACTAATGGTAGTTATAAGGAATAATACCTTTTTATTCTTAGCATAAACTATGTGGACTATGTTTACATCTTGGTTCATCACTTCTTAGGTGATTGGATGAATAGTTCAGCAGGGTTGGCTTTTTCGCCTCATGTTATCACCGTTGGAGTTGGGGAGGTAGTTATATTCTTCTTGTTATAAGCAAATTAGATTTTCTGTTCTTATTTATGTAGTACTCTTGTTCTTTTTCTTAATTATGAATGTTACAATGTTGAGGTGTACACCTCTAAATGGAATTAATTTGTCATGAATGTTTGTTTGCTTTTGAGGGAAAATTTTAGTGGCCTATTGCTTTAGTCCACCAGAATCACTGTTGATACTAACATAGGAAACCATATGATTTGGAAATTTGGTTTCTGCAACTTGAGAAATCATGGTCAATTGGCCATACAGATTTGAAAGGCATATCTTCAGAATTCAGAAACACTATATTTGTGAGATAAATACTTTTAAAATAAAGTTTGTTTCTCCTTTTTTGCTCAGGATATGAATATGATAATTTTAATTACTAGTTATGACTTTTAGTTTATATCAAAAAAGATTGACTATAATTTTGGCTGTTACGATTGGTTTCAGAAACACGTAGCATCTCGGTCATGCCTCAGGTATGACAATGATTGCTAATTGCACATACATTAACTTTTAGTTTATATGAAAAAAGATTGACTATAATTTTGGCTGTTACGATTGGTTTCAGAAACACGTAGCACTCGGTCATGCCTCAGGTAAGACAATGATTGCTAATTTCAGGTTGGACTTGAAGATCATCACCAAGATACAGGAAGCTAGTGGAATGTATCGAAGACTTGATTGTTTGATAAGATAATTGTTTTTTTTTTATGCCTAGTAATAGAGCTCATACAATATTTTGATAAGTAAATTGTTTGATTATCATCTATTGGTTTTTCTTGGATGTTTATTAATATTTATGTTACAATATTTTGATAAGACTGTGGCCTAAACATTTTAGAATATTTATGATACAATATTTTGATAAGACCGCTGGCACAACCAACTCATAAAATATTTATAGTTGAACATCTAAAATATTTATGAAATGTTGGCAAAACCAACTCATAAAACCGTGGCCTAAACAAATAGCCAAAATCTAAAACAATTGGCTGAAATGTGTTACCAACGTTTCAATAATTGTGATCTAAAGTTATATGCAACACGTACAAATTTATTGCCTTAAACCAAAAAACCGTTGCTTATGCTTTTGACAACTTTATAAATGTGTTGCACCACACTTTTTAATTGCTGCCACATCTTATAAAACCGTGGCCTAAACAATTAGGCAACATTTAAAACAATTGTGGCCTAAATGTTTTACCAACATTTCCATAACCGTGGTCTAAAGTTATATGCAACACATACAAATCTATTGCCTTAAACCAAAAAACCGTTGCCTATGCTTTTGACAACTTTATAAATTTGTTGCACCACACTTTTTTATTGTTGCCACAACTTATAAAACTATGGCCTAAACAATTAGGCAACATCTAAAACAATTGTGGCCAAAATGTTTTACCAACATTTCCATAACCGTGGTCTAATGTTATATGCAACACATACAAATGTGTTGCCTGAAACAAATATAATATGCACAAAACTGTGTACTAACTGTATATGCAACATTTATGAAATTATTGGCAAAACTAACTCATAAAACCGTTGCCTCTTTCAGTGTTTTCGGCAACGGTTTATTAGAATTTGTGGGCAAAAGTAAAAAACTGTTGCGTTTGCTAATAGGCCACGGCCACCTACACCACACTTTGTAAACCGTTGCGAAACTGTTGCCTAACCTTTAGGCCACGGTTTATTTGGTTTACACCACACCTTTTTATTATTGCCACAACTCAAAAATGTTGTAGTGAGACTAATTCACGAAATCTATCTCCCTATTTTAAAATCAGTTAGTTTTGATCCTCCATTATGATTTTTTAACTAAAAAGTATCAAAGTGACATGCTTTAAATAATGACATATGATACAATAATATAAAATATTAACACACATAAAATCGAAATAAAAACCTCTAAAAAACATAACTTTCAATTTTAGAAATTATTCATTTCGTAATTTAATTAATAAGATAAGAATAATTCATCCATCTAAATAATTTTAAATTATAAAATTGTATACCATATTATTTAAAATATATCGAATCATCAAATTTAAAAAAAAAAAAAACCAAAACAAATGACTTGTAAAATAGAAGAATCAATTATATGGATAAGAAAATATAAAAAGAATAAAAAGTGCAACTAAACTACAAAAGTATTACTAAAGTAAGGATACAAAGGTGGGATCCAGCTCCCCTAATATTAATATTTTGAATAGGATCATCACAAATTTATTGGACGCAACTTAACATATATGGACGTAGCTTTTGTTTTATTTTTATTTTAATAAACTTTTATCTTTAAAAAAAAAATGGACTTACTGTTTAATTTCCCTTTGGAGAGCCCGAATCTTGATTCTCCTTGCCTCGCTTGCTCTCTTATCGGCTGCTATCTTTTCCAACCTCATGATTTGTTCCATTTCTCTCTTTTTCTTTTGCTCTTCTTTGGTGAGTCCCCGACCCGTTGGTGTTTTGAAGCACCCAATAGGCATGTCGCACTAATATGAAACTAAGGGTTCTCAAAATTAGTTTCTTTATATATACAAAATGACCCATTGTCTTGTTCATACGTAGCTGCCCAATATATGACGTTTCCGGATGGTTACTTGGTTGTTAAAAACATTTAAAATTATAAGCACATTACGTAGATATAATCATCCAAATAAATGTTGCCAAAAATGTGTTCGCTGAAAACAATATTTTATTTGATAGCCAGTGTGCAAAGTTTGCTTCTCGTGCATGAACTTATATTTTCGAAGAAACAATAATATAAACCAACCAGCCTACCTGCTTCGAGTGTCAAGACAAAATTTTGCTACCCATTATGAATTTGTTTCCGTCTTTAGTATCCTTGGATGCGCGTATGATGATATTGCCAACGTCTTCTTCTTCTATAAGGTGACATCAAAACATGACACACACAACACATCAAAACATGACACACACAACACAAGAGTGATGTATTTAGACCACATAGACAGAGTCCTATATGTTATCAGATACTATATATCTCAATATCTTGAATATAAGTTAAACTTTCGTCATAAAAAATTGATGTATTTTGTTTAAAATTTAAATCAAATACATTTATTTTTATTAATCTATTTTCTTTTATATTTAAGATTGAATGAAATATGATTTAAGGAAATATTATTTATATATGTATAGATATAGTTTATTTAATTATTTATTTAATTTTAATGAAAAAATAGAATGGAATATAATTGTTACAATTAATATTTTTTTTAAATGTCTCAATATAAGTGTCAATTTTAAATATCTGAGTAATATTAATTATATTTGCTTTCAATGGTACTCTTTATTAAATACCACATTGATCTTTGTCAAATTAATATCTCCCACTTTATATTTATAGTCATGGGCAATACATCAATACTAAATAACATTAGATCGGTAAACAAATCATTGTATTTTTGCATTTATTGTCTCTACTTAGTTTGTGTTTAAAATAAACAAACATAGCCATTTATTATGAGATGATAAGAAAATATATAAAATAATTTTCCATAGTAATATATACGATTATTTTTCTACCCTCGTTTAATATTTTTTTGAATCTATCACTAATTAGGTCAAACTCAAATTATAATATCATATTAAAGTCTATCTAATATCAATCTATCTAACTATTTAGTATTACATTACCAATATTAAGTTATTAATGTTACACTTTAGATGTCTAATCATAGAATCCAACCGATGATGTGATATGACATGAAAATACTTTAATAAAATAGTTCTATCTTTTAAAGTCAGCTTTTTAATGTTGAATTAGTCCCAATCTATATTCTAAAATAGCACAAATATCCATTAATAATAATCATGCATTTCGATTTAAAAGAAAACATACGAATTAATTTGGTCTATAATAAATATAAGTTAATTTCTACTTTTTCAAAAATTAAACAAATCAGAATACTTTACTCTTTATCTCAAACTCCACATAACTTTTTGTGTGTGTCAATTTCAGCCCTTATATAATTACGGCTAAATAGCACTCGTGGTCCCTTAATGTAACACCCCGAATTTAAAACACAGCGCGAGTGTATTTTTTTTTATTTAAAACGAATACATAAATAAAAGAGTTTTCAGAATTGCGTTCCAAGGAAATTAAAATCAATTCAAATTAAATATCATTCGACTTCGTAATTAAAAATAGTAAGGAATTTTAAAACAACAACATCACAATTGAATCGAATGAGATATTTATGGGAATTTGATCTTTATAATATACTAAAATAAAGATACATCAAAATATTTATCAGAGTGCGGAAGAGTTTTACAATAATTCCCAAAATGAATATTTACAACCATTGAGTTCAAAACCCTATACATAAGTCTACTCTGATCATACCCTAAGCTACAGTAGCATTACAATATTCACAAGTCTTTTCTTCACCCAGCTGCTCATCTCTTTGCATAGCCCACAAGTAAAGATCAAGGGAAACTAACGACGTTCCCTGTCGTTAGTATGACCATCAAGGGTACGGTTCTGAATCTCATCTGAGGGCAACGCCCAATTTCCACAATAATTGTAAAGGGTCACCGACCGAAAATAACAATTACCATATAGCAGTTATATCAAGAATATCAAACATATTCATAGTACATGATGATAAATAAGGATGCTAAATTTTGAAATACATGTCATTTGTACTTTACAAAACAGCAACCAAGTAAGTATAAAAATCATGATGTAAGTACAAACATCAATTCATCCGAAATTACAGATTTTCAAAAAAAATACTTACTCACACAACAATTTTCCACCATCAACATAAAATCAAACGTGACCCTCTGGTCAAACACTCCGATGCAATATGTATATGCTCATGTTCATAAATTCTTGGAATCACCAAGGTGCAGTCGCTTACAGACCAGCACAATTTAACGGCCCTCATGACCAGGGTGCAATCGCATACAGATCAGCACCAGTGCAGTCGCATACAGACCAGCACTCGTGCAGTCACTACAGACCAGCACGTTTGACATAAACCAAGGTACAATCACTACAGATCAGTACCTAGTGCAATCACTACAGATCAGCACTCGTGCAATCACTACAGATCAGCACGTGGCTGCGCATTTCAAGATACAGACACTACAGTCCAGTACCAGTGTAGTCGTTTATCTGACCAACACTTATATACCAAGGTACAATCACAGATTAGTACCTAGTGCAATCACTACAGATCAGCACTCGTGCAATCACTACAGATCAGCGCGTGGATGCGCATTACTCTGTGGCCCATCGCGGGTACCACCTGACTATGCCATGCATGAATATGCATTGTTTCACTTCATTGAAAACAGTATGCAACCTTAGTAAAATTCATGCATTTTCCTCATTTGTCAAAACATCTCAACACATTCAAAGATTAACCATTCAAGCAAGCATTACACTTTGCATTACCTCAAAGTTCCACTCTTTATTAACAAAGGTTTTTCCCCAACTGTTAAGATTCAAAACTGTGATTAAAACTGAGGTTTCTAGCAAAAATACGAATCTGTATTCGAATACAGCTTCATTGTATTCGAATACAGAAGCCAAACAAGGCAGAATCAACATCCTGTATTCGAATACAGACTCCTAGTATTCGAATACAGAGGCTGTCACAATACAAAAATCAGAATTTCTACAACTTCAGTAAATTCTCAAAAACTTCATAATCACCACTTCAAACTATCACCAAATTTCCATTTTTAATCACCACAAACCTTCCCAAGGTACCCCAACACTTAAGGTTTATAAAACAATGTTAAAAACTTGAATTTCTGAAAAACACGAATCTGTATTCGACTACAGCTACCTTGTATTCGAATACAGAAGCTAAAACAGTGAAAAATCAGCATTATGTATTCGAATACGAGGCCTTCGTAGTCGAATACAGATGCGAAGTCAGTGGCAAAAGTTGCAAATCTGTATTCGGCTACAGAGGGTTGTAGTCGAATACAGTGGTTAAAACAGAAGCAAAAATTGCAAATCTGTATTCGGCAACAGAGGGTCGTAGTCGAATACAGATGCTAAGTCAGTAGCAAAATTGGAAAATCTGTATTCGACTACAGGGGCTCGTAGTCGAATACAAGTTCGAAAACTTAGGGAAAACAGAAGCTTTGCAGGTTGTATTCGAATACACTCAATGCCGTATTCGAATACACCTTCGAAATCAGTGAATTTTCCTGAAACTTCCACACATTTTCAAAACCTTTTCTTTTGAAAATCCAACCCAACACCAGAATCATAATTCCCCTCTTTTAAAACCTCAACTTAGAACATTTTTCATCAAATACCAACAACAGATTTTTCATAAAAATACTTCCACCATTTTAAATCCCTTTTCATTTGAAACAACCATCAACACCAGATTGTTTAACAAAACACAGCAAAACACAGATTTACTCAAACCAGAATAACCTCACTGATTTTTAACAAAACAAAATCAGAACCAGAATCATCATTTAACGCTCACAGGATGATTTTCAAAACATAATACAATGTTTTTCACAATCATAAACCAAATATCATTTATCACACATGCATTTACAGCCCTAAATGCAATCTAGAAAGTTGGAAGGTGCTCTTACCTTAGTTACGTTCCCTTAGCTCGTACGCTTTTGCGACAAAAGCCGACGATACTCCCATTCGCGTTCGCCGCTACGAAAATTAGTTCTTTAGCTCCGTAACGATCAGAGGAATGACTTTCGTACTCGAAACTTTCTGATTCGACACTCAGATTTTCCAGAACGATGACTTTTAAGTAAACTGTTTTTCTTCACCAACACTCAGAAAATTAGAAGAAGAAGAAGAAGATAAAGCAGAACTGGCGCGTAGAGGAAAGAAGGAAAGCTTCTTACTTAAATATCCACATAAAGCAACTGACACAGCAGAGGAGAGAGGAATTGTTTCCTTTTTCACAAATATCTACGCCACCTCACCAACCCTTATATTAAAATATCTTTTGATCCTCCAGCACTTAACCCGTTTCCGTCGAAATTAGCAGAGAATATCTTAATTAACAGTCCGATAATTTAATTACTCAAAATTAAATTAATTCACCATTATCCAATAATTTTAATTCCACCTCCAAAACAATTAATTATATATATATATATATTTACACAAAATATACATATATTGAATATTACACCGATATTCCCAAAATACCCTTAAAATCAAATCTGAATTTAATTTTAAATTTAAGGGTCTTACACTTAACTTAATTTCAGTTAACGTTTTAGTCATTTATCTTTTTTTTCCCGATTTGGTCCTTTATTTTAATTTTAAGTGACAATTTGATCCTTTATGTTTTAAAATATCAACATTATCCTTTTTTTTTTACAAAAATTCAAAAAACTCATCAAAATTTTCAACCAAAACCCATAAAATCAATTATATTATTTAATATAATACAAATTTCATCAAATTCGTAACTCAAATCTTCAAATAAACTCATACAAAAATTTGATTCTTTATTTGATGTGGTTAGAGATGGAAATATGAGTTTGAGTTTCGAATTTGATGAAATTTGTATTATATTAAATAATATAATTGATTTTATGGGTTTTGGTTGAAAATTTTGATGAATGTTTTGAATTTTTGTAAAAAAAAAGGATAATATTGTTGATATTTTAAAACATAAAGGATCAAATTGTCACTTAAAATTAAAATAAAGGACCAAATCGGGAAAAAAAAAGATAAAAGACTAAAACGTTAACTGAAATTAAGTTAACAGACCACGGGTGCTATTTAGTCTATAATTAACAACAATGTGTTATAGTGTATTAAAAAATGCCACGACACTTGAATTTAAAACAATGTGATCTCATTGTCAATTGTCAGTTATTTTAATAATGAAAATGAATTCATAAAATACAAGGGTAATCTAATCCGTATACAAGAGTTTTAAGTTACAAAAGAGTGCAAACATTCTAACCCAAAACAACGAAAAAGATAATAAAACCATTACATTGAAAGACAATTCATGGAATTGACACATCAATCCGAGTAATAACAAGAGCTTACCTTGCATTCTCTATATAAAAACTAGCACAATGCTACAAGCTTATTTGCGCTATTAATGCTACACGATATCCTACCAAATTAGAAAATATAATCCGATTACACTAAGAGTAAAGACACCAAATTGTTGTACACGAAACCATAATTTTTCGTTTCCTGCATGCAACAGTTTCCATGCAGTAAATTATCATATAGCAAAAAGTGTACCAGAGGAGAATTATGTGTTACCATATCAAAATCTAGTCAAGAAGAAATGGCAGCCCATACTTTGTGTGAGAAGGGAAAATTGTGTGTAGATTTGGTTTACTCCAAACCATTACCACTTACCCAAAGCATCAATCTTAGTAGGTAAAAAACTGCTAACTTATACTCCTTATTATGCAAGCCAATGGCCAAGTTGAAGAAGAGTAAAGAACTCAAGAAATCGAGGTTTGAATCGTGTTTTGTTTCTTAAAAAACTTTTCTTTGAAAACATATGCTAAAAATTTAAGATAAAGCAATATAAAATAAATATATAGAGAAGAGAAATACAAAACCAATTTATTCTAGTTCACCATCAACAAGCTAGCGATGTCCAGTCCCTTCACTCTAAAGGATTTTATCCACTAAACAACATATTTTTCACATGTCCACATAACACCTACTTGTCAGACTAACTGTGTTTCTGTCTTATCAACCTTCTAGCTTATTACAGTCAAACTGTTGAGGATAACAACCACTACTGGGCTACGTTACAAGAAAGTGTTTAATGATTTTTTGAATAACTCTCACAAGAGAATGTTACAAAGTATGCTATCAGAATATAAGTAATTTTTCAACACTAAAGTGATAGTAAATAGTTTCTCAAATTGATGTGTATTTTTGCACTTGGTTTTCTCGTGTATGTTTTATAATGAAGATCACATACATGCTATTGACTAAAATGATTATTGATCATCATACATGCTATGTTCCTTGATGTTAAATGCAAACTTGACAATTTTGATATATGAATGCATTGATCAACCACGTGATTTCTATGTGCAGTATACTCATGCTATTGCTCCTTAAATTTGTACTTCATTTTTTTATTCCCCATCCTTTTTGATAAATTCCAGAAAGGGGAGAGAAATATATGATGTTTATAGGATGAAAGTAATTAATGAAGAATGTTAAGAACTAACCTCTTGCATATGTTTAGTAGGAGTTTAATTAGAATGTTAAGAATTAAACTCTTGCTATGAGCATTCTTGCATTTTATTTATATCCATCCATAAAACTTAAGTTTTATTCAAAAGGTTTGTCATCATTAAAAATGGGGATATTGTTGAGGTAAAAACCTTTTTGATATATGTTTTAATGACAACAAACCTTATGAAATAAATAAAAATGTTTTATGAATGGTAATCTACTAATGATTTTACTTGAGTTTTATTTAAGGAATATTAATTGCATAAGTGTACAAGTTCATTGCATTCATAAATGTCATATCAGTTCGGCAAAATGACAAGAATTAACTTCGAAGAATAAATCATTTCAAGATTGAGTCATTTATTAAGTCATTTGTTAAAATAATGATGGAAGAACATTCACCAGAATGTTCTAGTTATTCAATTAAAGAACAATTGACAAAAGGGATCTTTATAGAAGAGCAAAATGTAGTAAATCCGTTGACATTTCGCACATGGTCTTCCTAACGTTTAATGAGGAATTAAAAGTCAAGATTTGAAGGCCTACTTGCAAAAACAAACATGTTGATTGATCTCTAGATTGATGATAGATTGATAACAGATTGATAAGAAGAACATTATGCTTTATCAAAAGATCATTCTGAATTATCAAAATATCATTCTAAATTATCAAAATATCATTCTAGTTTATTAAAAGATCATTTTGCTTTATCAAGATCATTCTTGTTTGTCAAAGTGCCATTATGGTTTATTATAAGATCATTCTAGTTTATTACAAGATCATTCTAGAATAAACAAGATCATTTTGGTTCATAAAAAAAATAGTCTGGACAAACCAAGATCATTCTAGTTTTTAACAGTTCAGTCTAGTCAAACCAAGATCATTCTAGTTTTTGATAACATTCATGCTAGTCAAACCAGGATCATTTTGGTTTGCGAAAGTATCAGCCTTATTTATACAAGAACATTTTTGACTATTGGTTAAAAAGATAAAAATGAAATGAATAAATTCCAGACCTTAAGTGAATTAAAAAGGCAATTTAGAACCATGATCAAGCACAAATGTTTTAAAAGAAGCAAAACAACATCTAGAACCATAAACAAGATCAATCTCCAAATTGGCGGCCTATAAAACAGTACAACTAGGACAATAAGGATAAGACATTGATACTGCACCTCTGCAAAAAGGAAGCATGCATACAAAGCAGACAAATACTAATATGAAACAGTTGTCAAAAAGCTCTTAGTCCATCACTCACTCAAAACAACAACAAAGAATGTTCTGATTTTACAACTGAACATTCTAGTTATTCTCTTTTAAAGACACTATTAAAACTGATAATTTTCCATAGTCCAACCCACAAGTTAAAGAATATCATGACTTCTCAAATCAATGGTGAAGCCCAAAACTCGAGTTGAATGCCCAAACGAGGAAAACAACCTCCAGATTGATGACAAGATTGATCTCCAAATTGATGAATTGTGAACAAAGACGCAAGTACATTGTACTTACATTTTTATGCAGAAAGCTTTGCATAATTTTGACTTGAAACTAACATATCACATCCCATTCACTTACTTGTTCATGTTTTCCATCAGAATCAAAAGCAAGAACATTCTTCGTTTGTCAAGAACGTCCTGGACAACAATATAAACATGTGTTTAATTGCTTTAAAACATATCTGACACTTGGGAAGTGTGTCCAATAACTATATTTAGTTTAAATTGAATATTCAAAGTCTTTTATCATCTATAAATTGAAGATCAATTGGAAGATGAAGGTAAGAATTCAATTTACAAATCTACCAACACTTGGTCAAGTAAGAACAAATCAAAAAGATTTCAAGCAAAATCCATCTCTATTCACTATATATGTGGATCATCATTTACTGAGTTTTTCTTTATTTATCTCAAACATGTGTTGAGAAGTTTCAATATCACAAACACTTTTATCATACACGTCATTTGTAATTGAAGTCTATCTTTTATGTTTGATTGAGTGTGTTTGTAAAATTCCTTTCAAGGATGAAAGGTGAGTGTAAAAATACTTTCTAGGATGAAAGGTGAATATTGTAATTGATCAAGGTGTGATAATTAGAAAAGGTGTGAAGGAAAACATTCTGGTTCTGAAGCACATAGTGAAAATCTCACAGTTGTGATGACTAGAGTAGCCTGAGTTGGGCGAACCAATATACTTTTTGTGTGTGATCTTTCTATCCCTTATCTTTAATTATTTGCATACACAAATAACACTTCAAAGTCTTTTATCATCTATAAATTGAAGATCAATTGGAAGATGAAGGTAAGAGATCAAGTAAGAACAAGTCAAAATCTCTTCAAGCAAACTCCAACTCTCTTCACTATATATGTAGATCATCATTTAATGAGTTTGTCTTTATTTATCTCAAACAAGTGTTAAGAAGTTTCAAGATCCCAAATACTTTTATTATACACGCATTTGTAAATGAAGTATATCTTTTTTGATAGATTGAGTGTGTTTGTAAAAATCCTTTCAAGGATGAAAGGTGAGTGTAAAAATACTTTATAGGTTGAAAGGTGAAGATTGTAATTGATCAAGGCGTGATCAAGAGAAAAGGTGTGAAGGAAAACATTCTGGTTCTAAAGCACATAGTAAAAATCTCATGGTTTTGAGCATTGGACTAGCCCGAGTTGGGTGAACCAATATACTTTTTGTGTGTGATCTTTCTATCCCTTATCTTTAATTATTTGAACACACAAATAACACTTCACTATAAACTAATCTGTTTTATTTACTTCTAACATATCTAGAACATTCTATTTTAATCAAGATTGATCTTGCGTTAATTTAAATTAAGCACAAGAATCAAAATTTTAAAAGAGTCATAATTCAAACCCCCCTTTCTTGTGATTGACATTGCTACTTCAATTGGCATTAGAGCTCTACCTCTAAGGGTTGAGAACTTAACAGTATAAGATGAAAAGATTTAGGAAGAAGTGATGTCAAAACCTGCAAATCAAAGAACATGTATAATGGCAAATGAAGAAAGTGTAGAGGTTACATATTATCAACCTTGTTCGTTATGTAAAGATTTTTAAAATTTCCTAAATGACTCAAACACTTTAATTCAAAACTATATATTTTTAACAAATCAACTTTAGGAGATAATGAAACAAAACGAGGAGCTACAAATGATGAATATGTTAAAGTCATTCAAGATTTGCAGCAATCTCATTTAAAAATATTTGAGCAACAAAAGATTCACAATAAAATAAACATAAAAAATATCTTCCTGAATATTATGAAACTAAGGTAGAAAGTACATCTTTAAGAATAGAAGTTCATGAATTTAAAAATGATTTAACCAACTTGGTAAAAAGCACTGAAACTTTTCAAAAGAATGATATCTGAATAAGGGATATTTGACAAAGATGATTTATGTTTCAAAACTTCTCAAAAAGAAAAGCTTTATAAAAGCTTTTTTGTGTTAAAAAAAAGGATAAGAAAGGTATTAAAATATAATCTTACTATAACAAAATTGAACATCTTGATTCTAGATGTTTTTCAAAAAAAAAAATACGATAAAAAATTCAAAGCAAAAAGATTTCCAAAAAAGGACAAACGTTCTAGCCTCATATCATAACATTCTCTAAGAACAAAAAAAAAAACATTCTTACTGTTCAAAGATTGGTCATGCCGAACCAAACTATTATCATAAGAAAAAGTCTTCTAGAAGAAGATACATTAACCATCGAGGACCCAAACAAATATGAGTACCAAAATCATTACTAACTTGTGATGCAAGAACATCATCAAATAATCAAGAAAGAACATTGATACATAGACAAGGCATGCTCAACACACATGAATGGAAAAGTATGGTGCCTCATCTCATTACAAAAATTTGGAGGGTCTATAATCTTTGGAAACATTAACAAATCAAAAGTACATGTATCATTAGTTGAAATAATTTTGCATAGATTAAGGATGTTTGATATGTGAAAGATTACTTTGTATAATTGGTTTTAATGTTATTTTTTGACCCCACATGGTTGAGGTAAAACAAATATCCTCATGTTTCATTTTAAAGAAAAATCCTTGTGTCTTAAACATAGATGAATTTTCAACCAAACTATGGTTTGAGTCTTTTGAAAAAAAATTGTCATTTCTATAAGAAATGATCAAGGAAAATTTTGAAACATCATTCTTCAAATCATTCTTTAATGGAAATGATATTTCACTTGATTTTCTTGTCAAATAACTTTCTAACAATATGGAGCTGTTTTTAAAAAATTAATTACAAGAAATGGCTAGAATAATTTTAAATGAATCAAGTGTTGAAAAATAATTTTGGGGAGAAGTCATAAAATTTTTTTGCCATGTTTTTAATCTTGGCTCTATTAGAAAATATCGCGAACATATCTTCATATGAATTTTTGATTAATAGAAAGCAAAACATATCATATTTTCACATTTTTGAATGTCATTACTATGTTTTGCATAATAAAGAAAGTATGGACAAATTTGTTTTATAATGTCATCAAAGTATATTTTCCAAATACTCTACATTCGATAAATATTATAGAATATGAAATCTCAAGGCCCAAACTATAGATGAAATTATGCATGTTATGTTTGATGAATATGCTGATTTTCATGTTGAAAGATAGGATGGTGAAGAAAAATAACTACAATGTTAAATTTGGATAAATCTCAAAGTTTATAATGTTCAAATATCATCCATGAAAACTCCAAAGTCTGATCATGGAGTGGCAAAACAAAACCAAAAGTCTACGAGAATGAACAATTTAAGCAAAAAGGTTTATGTTTGGCAGTTCCAAATATCATCCATGAAAACTTCCAAAGTCTGATTATGGAAGCAGTGCTAGAACATTCTCCACAAATGCAGAACATTTTCCACAAATTAAAGTCAACTCATTGTTTTTTCTAAAAATGAGAAGAATATATATTCATTGTCTGTTTTTCGAATGTGTTAAAATGCTCTCATATAGTTATGTCATTTTGTTTTTGTTATCATTATTCATATCTTAACTGCAATATTGACTAAAATTCTTATTGATCATCTTATATGTTATATCCCTTGATGTTAAATGCAAACTTGACAATTTCGATATATGAATGCATTGATCAACCACATGATTTCTATGTGCAGTATACTCAAGCTATTGCTCCTTACATTTGTAATTCATTTTTTGTTCCCCAGCCTTTTTGATAGATCCCAAAAGAGGGAGATAAATATATGATGTTTATAGGATGAAAGTAATTAATGAAGAATGTTAAGAATCAACCTCTTGCATATGTTTAGGGGGAGTTTAATTAGAATGTTAAGAATTAAACTCTTGCGTGTGTTTAGGGGGAATTTATTTACATATATATGAACATTCTTGCATGTTATTTATATCCATCCATAAAACTTAAGTTTTATACAAAAGTTTTGTCATCATTAAAAATAGGGAGATTGTTGAGGTAAAAACCTTTTTGACATATGTTTTAATGACAACAAACCTTATGAAATAAATAATAAAGTTTTATGAATGGTGATCTACTAATGATTGCACTTGAGTTTTATTTAAGGAACATGAATTACATAAGTGTACAAACAATAAGCCATTAACAAGTGCATAAGTACATCTTAATTGTTATGAAATAATTTTCTCATGGTGAACAAGTTCATTGCATTCATAAATAGTCATATTAGTTCGGTAAAATGACATAAATCAACTTTGAAGAATAAATGCTTTCAAGTTTGAGTTATTTATTTAGTTAATTTTAAAAGAATGATGGAAGAATATTCACCAGAATGTTCTGGTTATTCAATTAAAGAATAATTGACAAAAGGAATATTTTTAAAAGAGCAACATGTAGTAAACCAATTGGCATTTCGCACATGGTCTTCCCAACATTTAATGAGCAATTAAAGGTCAAGATTTTAAGGCCTACATGCAAAAACAAACTTGCAGATTGATCTTCAGATTGATAAGAAGAACATTTTGGTTTATCAAAAGATCATTCTGATTTGTCAAAAGGTCATTCTTATTTATTAAAAGATTATTCTGGTTTATCAAAATACCATTATGGTTTATTAAAAGTACATTCTAGTTTATTACAAGATAGTTTTGGAAGAAACAAGATCATTTTGGTGAAAACAATATCATTTTGGTTCTTATAAACAAGCAGTCTGGACAAACCAAGATCGTTCTAGTTTTTGACAGATTTCAGTCTAGTCAAACCAAGATCATTCTGGTTTTTGATAGCATTCAGGCTAGTCAAACAAAGACCATTATGGTTTGCGAAAGTATCAGCCTTATTTATACATGATCATTCTAGAATATTGGTTTTAAAGATAAAAATTAAATGAATGAATTCCAGATCTTAAGTGAATTAAAAAGGCAACTTAGAACTATGATCAAGCACAAAAGTTTTAAGAGAAGCAAAATAACATCAAGAACCATAAACAAGATCAATCTCCAAATTCATGGCCTATGAAACAAAGTACAACTAGGACAACAAAGAAAAGACACTAATATTTCAGCTTTGCAGAAAGGAAGCGTGCGTACAAAGCAGAAAAATACTAACATCAAAAAGCTGTCAAAAAGCTCTCAATCCAGCAATCACTCAAAATAGAAACAAAGAACGTTATAGTTTTACAAAAGAAGATCATAGTTATTCTCTTTTAAAGTCAGAATTAAAACATTTAATTTTCCAAAGGCCAAACCAGAAGTTAAAGAATATCAAGACTGCTAAAATGAATAGTGAAACCCAGAACACGAGCTGAATGCCCAAATGCGAAAAACAACCTCCAGATTGATGATGTGATTGATCTCCAAAATTATGAGTTGTGAACAAGGATGCAAGTACATTTTACTTACATCATTTTGCAGAAAGCTATACATAACATTGATTTGAAACAGTACCAACTAACATTTCATAGCCCATTCACTCACTCATTCACATTTTCAATCAGACTCAAAAGCAAGAACATTCTTCGTTGGTCAAGAACGTTCTAGATAGCAATATAAACATGTGTTTAATTGCTTTAAAACAGATTTGACACTTCGGAAGTATGTCCAACGACTATATTTAGTTTAGACTTCATATCGAAGGCCTTTTATCATCTATAAATCGAACATCAATAGGAAGATGAATGTAAGAGTTCAATTGACAAATCTACCAACACTTGTTCAAGTAAGAACAAGTAAAAAACTCTTCATGTAAACTCCAATTCTCTTCACTATATATGTGGATCATCATTTACTGAGTTTGTATTTGTTTATCTCAAACTAGTGTTTAGAAGTTTCAAGATGCCAAACACTTTCATCGTACACATCATTTGTAACTCAAGTCTATCTTTTATGTTAGATTGAGTGTGCCTGTAAAATCCTTTCAAGGGTGAAATGTAACTGTAAAAATCCTTTCTAGGTTGAAAGGTGAAGACTGTAATTTATCAAGGTGTGATCTACAGAAGATATGTGAAGGAGAACTTCTGGTTTTGAAGCACATAGTGAAAATCTCACGGTTGTGAGGACTGTACTAGCTCGAGTTGGGTGAACCAGTATAATTTTTTGTGTAATATTTCTATCCCTTATCTTTAATTATTTTCACACACAAATCACATTTCACTTTAAACTAATCTAGAACATTATGTTTTAACCAAGATTGATATTGACTTAATTTAAATTAAGCACAAGAATCAAAATTTTAAAAGTGTCACAACTCAAACCCTCCTTTCTTATGATTAACATTGCTACTTATAATGTTATAGCTAGTAAACTGATTAAGAAGTTTGAAAACATAATAATGGAACGCGCGCCATTAGAGCTTAATGAAGAGGCAAATGTGTTAGCTCAAAGTGCTTCTTGGTACAAGATTCCTAAAAATGTTTTGGATAATGTTTTTGAAATAAGAGAAGTGTTGTGCCCTATTCGTGAAAGTGACGTCATGATAAATGATGTAAATCAAAATGATTGGAAGACACGTATAGTGCAATATTTGCACTATTTGATCTAAACATGTATTAGAAATTAAAACAACCAGCTACTAAGTACATGAGCTTAGATGTTCAAATGATGAAGGGGCTTCCTTATGCATAGTAGAAGTACATGAAGGGATATTTGGTGCTCATAATGAAGGTAATAAAATGAAATGAGTTTTATGTCAATAAAGAGTGTATTGGCCAACTATGATCAAAGTATGTATCACATTTTCCAAATCTTGTAAGATGTACAAATACACAGTTTTATACAGCATGTACCTACAAGTGAATTTCATTAAATTGTCAAACCTTGGCCATTTAGAGGATCGACATTAGATTTGATAGGTCAAATACACCTCAATTAATCGAAGGGCGAATTAATTTACTAAATGGGTAAAAGCTATTCCTCTGAAAGACTTAGCACAAAAGGATGTGATTGAGTTTATAGAAAATCACATTGTGTGTAGATTTGGTTTACTCCAAACCATTACCACTTACACAAAACATCAATCTTTGTAGGTAGGAAAATTGTTGAGTGTGATAAACCAAGGAAGATAAAAAATGTTAGCTTATACTCCTTATTATGCACAAGCCAATGGCCAAGTTGATAAAGAGTGAAGAACACAAGAAATCACGGTTTGAATCGTGTATACTACGCCATGGCCTTTTACAGTGCGCATTTTAAAGCGCTTAATAACTAAAAGCGTTGTTGTATAATATTTTAAAAATAACGGAGGATACAACAACGCTTTATTGACAAGCGCTTTAGCAAAAGCGCTGTTGTAGGGTCATAGCGATTTCACATAATGTTTACAGCGCTTTTAGAGCGCTTCGCGTAAAAGCGCTGTAAAATATAATGCTCTCATATAAAGTTTACAGCGCGTTTAGAGCGCTACATTTATAGCGCTTTGTATAAAAGCCCTGTAAACTCTGTAAATGTTTTAAAATTTAATTTTTAAAAGCCGTTTACAGCGCTTATGGATAAAAGCGCTGTAAAATAAGAGCTTTTTATTTAGAAGCGCTGGAAATGTTTTGAAATTCAATTTTTAAAAGCCGTTTACAACACTAATGGATAAAAGCGCTGTAAAATTACAAGCAGTGATATATAAATAAATAAATAAAAACATATTTAATACGTTCTATCCCTTCGAACCCTATTACGAACTTTCCTCTCCTCTACTTTGCGCCCATGTTTACTGAGTGATTGTTGTGTCAGGTACTGTATTTATTAATTTGAAATTGTCTCTAAAACTGATAAACTGTTACGTGATAAATCATATAAAGTTTTAGATGATAAATCTGTTCTGTTTTGAAATTTGTTCGATCTGTTTTGTTTTGATATTTGTTCAATCTATTCTGTTTTGAAATCAGACCTGTATGCATGACCTTGGATCTTGGTTTTCATTTTCCAATATTAGCCTATATATATTATAGATTTGTATGATGTTATAGATTAATAAATTTGTGTAACACTGCATTCATAAGTTGCATTCATAAATTCTTACGTGATAAATCATATAAAATCTGTTCGATCTTTTCTGTTATGTTTTGAAATATATATAACTTGTATGCATATATATAGAATGTTATATATTGATAAATTTGTGATAGATTGATTTGTTCTTACTGCATTCATATAGGTCATATAATTAAAATGGACCGGAAATGGATGTCTGCCAATCGATTGTCAAAAGAGTATGAAAATGGAGTGAAGGAGTTTGTTGAATTTGCAGTGAAGAATGCAAAAGACCCAAATCGAATCACTTGTCCTTGTTTAAAATGTTGTTTTGGAAAACGTGTTAGAGCAGATGAATTGGAAGGATATTAGTATGGCATGGAATTGATAGAAACAATACATGTTGGATAAAACACGGTGAGAAAAAAAAAGGGAACACATATTTTGACAGTGATGCGACATATGATTCAAATGATTTCAACACAGGTTCATATGAGCGGGACCGAGTTGAAGATATTGCAAAAGCAGTTGAAGAAGATCTTCGGGATTGTGCTAAAATTTTTGAGAGTTTGTTGAGTGATGCAGAGAAACCATTATATAACGGTTGTACTAAATTATAAGACTTTCGGCGATATTAAAGTTGTACAACTTAAAAGCGAGAAATAGATAGTCTGATAAAAGCTTCATAGAATTATTAACACTCCTAAAAGATATGTTGCCAGATGATAATGAACTTCCTAGTCGAACCTACGAGGCTAAACGAATTTTGTGCTCTATTGGCATGAGTTACGAAAGGATTCATGTGTTTCCTAACGATTAAATTTTATTTCGAAACGAATATGAATTACTAAAGGCGTGTTTGAAATGCAATGTCTCTCGATATAAGAAGAAAGAATCTAATCCAACAAAAGTCGTGTGGTATTTTCCTATAATACCGCGAATATGTCGCAGTGAAGAAGATTCAAAACACTTGACATGGCATACAGATGAAAGAATTAGAGATGGAAAGTTACGACACCTTGCAGATTCTCCACAATGGGCAAAATTGATCACGTGTATCTTGATTTCGGTAGAGAGTCAAGAAATCTACGACTTGCACTTTCTACTGATGGAATGAATCCACATGGTCTTCAAACCATATCACACAACACGTGGCATGTGATTTTGTTGATTTATAACCTACCTCCATGGTTATGTATGAAGCGTAAGTTTATGATGTTGTCTCTGTTAATTTCTGGACCCAAACAACCGGGGAATGATATCGACGTTTACTTGGCTCCTTTAGTTGAAGATTTAAAAAAGTTATGGGAGTCAGGTGTGGAAGTTTATGATGGGTATAAGAAAGAACGTTTCAATTTGAGGGCTATGTTGTTCGACACAATTAATGATTTTCCAGCATATGGTAATTTATCAGGGTATAGCATTAAAGGTCTGTGTGCATGTCCTATATGTGAAGAGAGTACAGATTGGATGCGGTTGAAACATTGTAAGATGAACGTCTTTCTTGGATATCGTAGATTTTTACCTTTTAATCATCATTATCGTGGGTGGATAAATGCATTCAATGGAAAATCAGACGAAAGTATTGCTCCAAAAGCACTGACTGGATCTTAAATATTGGAAAAAGTACAAGGTTTGACCAATAAATTTGGCAAACCATTTGCGGGAGAGCTTGTCAAAACTAGGTGGACGACAAAGTCAATTTTCATTGAATTGCCAGATTGGAAGTCATTGTATATAAGACATTTTCTCGATGTGATGCATATCGAAAAAAATGCCTTTGATAGTGTTATTGGTACGTTACTCAGTTTTTCGGGAAAGTCTAAGGATGGCATCAATGCAAGATTGGATTTGGTCGATATGGGAATAAGAAATGAATTGGGTCCTGTAAAGAAAGGAAATCGCACATATCTACCTCCAGCCGCTCATACTCTATCTAGAAAGGAAAAAAAATTATGTGAATTTCTAGACGAAGTTAAAGTTCTAGAAGGATACAATTCATACATAAAAAATTTAGTTTGTATGAAAGACGTCAAGTTAGAAGGTTTGAAGACTCATGATTGTCATGTTGTAATGGATCATTTGCTACCAATAGGTATACGTTCCATTTTACCTGAAAAAGTTCGACGAGCCATGTTTAAATTATGTTTCTTCTTCAAGAAAATTTGTAGTAAAGTGATTGATCCTCATAAATTACCGACATTGCAGAGGGAAATTTTTGTTACATTGTGTGAGCTTGAAATGTATTTCCCACCCTCGTTTTTTGATATAATGGTTCACCTTACTATTCATCTTTTTAAGGAGACACAACTTTGTGGGCCAGCTTACATGAGATGGATGTATCCGATAGAACGATATATGAAAATATTAAAAGGGTACGTAAAAAGTAGAAGTCGACCAGAAGGATGTATTGCTGAATGGTACATTGTCGAAGAAGCTGCTGAATTTTGTACTAAATATCTATCCAATGTTGAATCCATAGGACTTCCTATGTCTCGTCATTCGGGAAGAATAACAGGAGAAGGGATAATTGGAATGAGAGTAATGACTATATCAAGAACAGAATGGGAGCAGGCAGAATTGTATGTTCTACACAATGATAATGAGGTTCAACCGTATGTTACAAGACACATGGATCAGTTATCTAGTTTGAACATGAACAGGAATAAAAATTGGATAACACGAGAGCACAATCAAAGTTTTATACCTTGGCTAAAAAATCACATTAGCTCAAAGTTTGATATAGACCCCGCTTCAATTTTAGAGAGATTGAGGTGGCTAGCAAATGGCCCGAGTTTACATGTCTTTTCTTACACCGGTTATGTAATTAACAGCAATACATTTTATACCACAAAACAAGATGAGCAAACCACTATGCAAAATAGCAAAGTCACTCTAGTAGCTGAAGCGATGCATATTTCAAGTGCAAAAGACAAAAACCCAATATATGCAAATCTATCATATTTTGGGGTTATCGAGCACATATGGGAGTTGGATTACACAATGTTTCGTGTTCCAATCTTTGGTTGCAAGTGGGTCGATAACAATAATGGCGTTCAGATTGATGAGTCAGGGTTCTTGCTTGTTGATTTTAGTAGGGTGGGATACAAAGATGTGCCTTTTATTTTAGCGTTGCAAGCTCAACAAGTGTTTTATGTCACTAATCCTGCTGATGATAAATGGTTTGTTGTCCTATCGACCAATAAAATAAGTGATGATAACAACAACGTTGAAGATGTTGGTAATGATATTTTCTTTGCGACATCACAACCATGTGAAATTAATTCAACTGATGATGGTTTATATCTTAGAGATGATCATGATGAGGGAATTTGGATTAATCCATCGTTTCGTATCGTTAATGGACAAACAAATGTGAATCCCACTAGAAAAAGAAGAAGGACATCTTAAGTGTGTTTATGTGTTTTATATAAGTCATGCAATGATCTGTACTCATTGTGTAAAATTTCATGTAACTTGACCTGCCAGAACTGAGTATTTGATTTTATGCTTATATAATTCATCATATAATTTTTTTAATAATATTATTTAATTATTTTACATATGACAATTTGACAAATTTTTTAACTATAATCTGAACTCATCATATAAGTTGATAAGAACAATTTGGTATCCATGAGTATGGATATTATATCACAGCGCTTTAAATGGTTTCAAAAAAATAAATTACAATTACAAAACATTTACAGCGCTTATGGGAAAAAGCGTTGTAAAATGCAAAATAAAATACAAGTACAAAACATTTACAGCGCTTTTTCCCATAAGCGCTTTAAATGGTTTCAAAAAAATAAATTACAATTACAAGAGACAAAACATTTACAGCGCTTATGGGAAAAAGCGCTATAAAATGCAAAATAAAATACAAGTACAAAACATTTACAACGCTTTTGCCCATAAGCGCTGTAAATGGTTTCAAAAAGATAAATTACAATTACAAGAGACAAAACATTTACAACGCCTAAGGGAAAAAGCGCTGTAAAATGCAAATAAAATACAAGTACAAAACATTTACAGCGCTTTTGCCCATAAGCGCTATAAATGGTTTCAAAAAAATAAATTACAATTACAATTACAAGAGACAAAACAGTTACAGCGCTTATGGGAAAAAGCGTTGTAAAATGCAAAATAAAATACAAGTACAACACATTTACAACACTTATGTGTAAAAAGCGCTGTAAAATGCTCATATAGCGCCTTTTATATAGTGTGTATATAAGCGCTGTAAAATATTATTTAAGGTACTTTTTATATAGTCTATTAAAGCGCTCTTTGGAAAAGCGCTGTAAAAGGATTTTTTTATAATATTATGTAAACTGATAATATAAGAAACCGCCTCTTCATTTTCTTCTTCATTACGTATATTCTCATCCCTACGAACTTGGCAGTGTGAAACCCTTATTCATTACGTACTCTCTATACGAACCATTCTCCATATACGAACCCTTCTCCCTAGTGCGAACCCATCTCTCTGTCCATATTCATTACGTACTCTCTGTTTTCATTATTCTCCATTTTCACTACGTTCTATCCCGACGACCATAAAGGTTTTTAAGGCGCTTTTTGTTCAGTTTTTTAAAGCGCTCTATTGAACCCTAGTGCTATCTTCTCTTTGCACAAGACATTTCTATTTGTATTTCTGCGACGTCGTAACCCTAAACTACAAGTATTGTTATTCATATCTCGTTGTCACTAAACTTATAGTGCATGTTGTATTTATTCAATCTGTTTTTGTCACTAAACTGCATGTTGAACTTATACTCCATGTTAAACTTATATTGTGTGAAATGTGCAGATAAATGGATTCCAACAACGATTTAGGTCGTCAAAACGACGAAGTTGTAAACAATGAAGCTGTCAACGCTAAAGGCTATGAAGGCGAAGTGAAGCGTGGGGAAACTATAATGCAAGAAGTCATTATAGAAAGAAGTACAGGGATGAAATTTGAGGTATATATACTATACTTTTGTTTAGATTTTATTTTTTGAAAGCAATCACTTACACTCTAGCTATGAGTTTATTAGGTGGGATGGAATGAAAGTGGCCAACCGATCCCAACAGTTCAATGATGGTAAGCTACATCGGTGTTGTTGTCCGCCAAAATATCCCAATAACAATCGATGACTGGAGAGACAAAGCATTGAAGGATGCTAAAGACATATTGTGGAGTGATGTACAAGTAATTAACTTTTTTACTTAACTTTTTTGTTACGTAATTATAATTTTTTCCATTGAAATACTTTTATTCAAACTCTTTATTTATTTGGTTTTCAGAGCGATTTTAACATTGAAGATATGCGTAAAAATTACGTACTTAGAGTTGCCGGTAAAATTCACAGAGGATTTAGATCTCAACTGTTGAATTTTTACCTAAGAGACAAGTGTGGAAATGTGAATGTTGAAGCTCCAAACATTTACAAACACTACATAACACCTGAAGAGTGGACCTCTTTTGTTGCTAAACGCTCAGACCTCGCATTTGTGGTAATATTTATTTTATTAGTATGTGTGTTTTATTCATATTCATATCTTATATTTTTTACACGATCATTAATTTTTTTATTTATATATAGAATATAAGTACAGCAAATCGGGAGCGAGCAAAAAACCAAGTGCATCCATACAAAAGATTGCGTATGAGGTATGCACGTTTAGAGCAAAAAATTGTAAGTAAACATCACTTTTATACATTGTTGTAGCTAGATTATAAACTCTAGTTTATAACTAATATTTTGTTTATGTCTTAACAAACAACTGCAAGAGACGAAATCCGATCAACCATTGAGTCGTCATATCTTGTGAAGGAGGCTCGCGTAAATAAAGATGGAATAGTGGATAACGAAAAATGTTCAACAAGTTGTTCAAGAATGTGTAAGTATACTATTAGTTTAATATTTTTTAATATTACCTTTTAAAAATGATATTGAACTTATCTTTTTAATATTACATGTATTTTAGGAAAATTTGGAACAATGTCTTGAAAATCAAGATGGAAATAAAGAAGTTAGCTGCAGGGACATTCTCGGCAAGGTATTCAATGTTCCTGAATATTTTGTATTAGAAGCACACAAATCCCTCAAATGATCATGTATTAGAAGCACTGAAAACCCTATCGGAGCAAGTTGCATACTTGGTTAAAAAAGATAAGGAAAAGCAACTTCAACGTGAAATGCAAATAGAAAGTGAAGATGGAAGTTGCAACATTGGTCGTAAAATTCTACCTAAGGTAATTAATTACTTAATGAAATAAGAAATTCATTCAACCTAATTGTTTCACATACTTATGTATTAATCGTTGATTTAATTTAGGGTTTTTCACGTTGATGCCTATACTTGTCTTCCCCTACCTGCATGGTTGGGAAAGGAGCATTGTACAATACTTTGGGAGAAGTATTACACAACAAAGATGTTCCTATCGGCCATGTTAATGTGCCACTTGTGATGGCTTTAGAACCACTTGTACCGTTGCCTATCCCCGACAACGACGGAGATATGAAACTTTTTGGAGAAGCAATAGGTAGCTATGTGGCATGGCCGAAACATCTTGTTGGCACTGATTAGGAGGTATGTTTTAATTGCTATTTATGTTTAGTTGTATGATTATGATTGATTATATGTAATTGCTGATTTTTCCGCTTTTATATTTCACATTTATTTATATTGTTGCTAAAGGGAATGATGATAAGATCACTCGCAGCGAGTCTGTCACCTCACCAGAAAAGGAACCAGAATAGGTTTGACATATTCATCAATTCATGTATATGAAATGATTAGTTACTATAATAACTAACAAACTGATCAACCTCATTTTTTTCTGATTCAAACAAAAAATAAACCTGCTGCACCGCAGGTGCAGGTCTATGGTAAAAATAAACCTTCCAAAATGCAAAAACTAGATCGAGGAAAATCATCAGCTGCTCTTCCTAAAATAAGTCAACCATGCCTTGCTCGATTTGGGTCGTGTCTTGACACAGCAACAAAGATGAATATGAAGAGCAACAATGATGCACGTATGCTAGACATGGAAAAAAGTATATTCGGAGAAGAGTATTTAGAAATACTTGGCAAAGAGCATAAAGAGTTGAGTGCTACTGTAATCAGCATATACATAAGATATAAATTACCTTTTAATTGCATCACTGCCACATTAATTTATTGATATTATAATCTAATTTTATATTTGAAGGTTTTTGTACAAGAAGTTAATGTGCGCGCGGAAATTATCAAGTAGATTTTCATTCTTATCTCCACATAAACTATCCATGTTTAAACTCGATCTAGATAATGTAAATAAATATGTAGTTGATAGACTTATAGAAAATAAAGAGAAGGACAAGATGTTTCTGGCACCATACAATTCAGGGTACGTAATTAGATACTTTATCTATATCTTTTCTAATTTATGATATTATGAGTTGTTTAAACAAATTTGCCAACCAAATTTGTGTTGTTGTAGGCAACATTGGGTGTTGTTTGCCATAAATGCGACTTCTGAAATTGTATATTATTTAGACCCATTGCACGGTCATTACAACAATCACCCTGATATAAAGAACATCTTCGACACGTAAGTAATATTCATTTATTTCTTATATATATAAATAATGTGTTTGGTCATTGAATAATAATCACATTTATTTGATAGTGCTTTGCAAGTTTTCCGCGCTCAAAGGGGTGCTTCAGTGTCGAAGAATAAGTCAAACAACATCACATGGCTTCGAGTAAAGGTTTGAAATTTTTGTTATAGAACTTAATTATATGCCTTTAAATTTTCATTTACAATCAATGCAAAAATATTTATTGGCGTACATGTTTTATTTTATAGTGTCCGCATCAAACTAACAACGTAGACTGCAGATACTATATAATGAGGTTCATGAAGGAGATTGTTGATCTGAAAACTTCAACCCAACTTACTATGAAAATGATCTCAAAGAAATGAAAGAAGAATGATGCCAGTTTGTCCTCAAAATGAACGTTATATAATTTGTAATTAATTTGTTGATATACTTCATGATGTAATTTGTTATGTGAATATGTAATTCATACTGTGAATATCTTGCTACTATCATGATGTAATTTGTTCTGTGAATATGTAATTCATACTGTGAATATGTTGAATGTAATTTGTTCTGATAATGTATGTAATTCATACTATAATTTATTGTAATTTGTTGTTGTGAAACACTTGTAATTGATATTGTTGAATGTGAATATGAATTTGTTGTTGTGCTGTGAATTTTAATGTTGAAAAGAAGAATCTAAATGTGATATTTGATGTTCATAATATGTAATAAAAAAGACAGCGCTTCTTTAAAAAATGCCATAAAAAAATCCTTTTATAGAGCTTTTTTAAACGTTTTACAGCGCTTTTTTGAAAAAGCGCTGTAAATCTAAGTTAAATAACTATATATGGGACCTATTACAGCGCTCTTTTGAAAAAGCGATGTAAATCTAATATAAGAAGCGCACCATATATGGGACCTATTACAGCGCTCTTTTGAAAAATAGCTGTAAATTTAATATAAGAAGCGCGCTATATATGAGACCTATTACAACGTTTTTTTGTATTTTCAATAGTGCTGTTGTACCTTTTTACAGCACTAGATACTAGAGCGCTGTAAAGAGCTTAAAAAAAGCGCTATAAAAGGCAATTTTTGGCGTAATGTGTTTTGTTTCTTAAAAAACTTTTCTTCGAAAACATGTGCTAAAAATTAAAGATAAAGCAACGTAAAATAAATAGATAGAAAAGAGAAACACAAAACCAATTTATCCTAGTTCACCAATACCATGTTGGCTATGTCCAGCCCCTTCACTCTAAAGGATTTTATCCACTAAACAACATATTTTTCACACGTCCACAAAACACCTACTTGTCAAACTGACTGTGTTTCAGTCTTCTCAATCTTCTAGCTTGATCAAATTCTAACAAGAGTTTGATTTTTCAGAGTCACAGTGTATTTGCCTTGATTAGTTATTCTCTTTTTTTGTTCATTAGAGGATACAACATGGAGCATTTAAATTATTATAAAAGAGAGTTTGTACACTTAAACACATTCATTAAAACATAAAATTGTTCTCATAAGATAATTTTGTTAACATCAAAATAAATAAGGGTCATTGTTCTTCAAATCAACTTGGTTCTAACAATTTATGCCTTTTTTAGGATGACAAACGTCTATTTTTTGTGAACAATTTTTCTTTTAAAATATTATTAATGCAAGGTAAATCTCCTACCTAATAGAAGCAGGTTAATAAAGAAAGTGTTAAAAGAAAGTTTAGAGACATGAAAAAACTACAATTCATTAATGCAAGGTAAATCTCCTACCTGTTAGGAGTAGGTTAACCTAGCTAGAATAAGGCCTAAGTGTTCTACATAGACTATTCATTCCTGGTTGTTTGTTCCATAAACACCTCAATTTTAGATTCCAATCTTTCAAAGTTCTCATTCTTCACAAATTGATAAGGGTCAAATACTGGTGTAGAGGGAATGGTAGTGGAGCCTTCAAAGAAAAACTTTGAAGACCCTAAACCAGTAACAACATATACATCCAAGAGAGCAATCTCTACTTATGGAATGATCTCAGGAAACTGCAGCGATGTCAAAGGACTGACCATTGGAATTTCCAAGGGATCCGAGCCAAAGGGACACGCAACTTCACTTTCTGTTCTTCTAATGTTGTAGTTAGAGTCTTTTTAGTCTAGTCTTCATGTGTTTTCTGAACGTGAAGAACCCATATGTACAAGATTTCTGCAGTGTGTCTAAAAGCATTTGAATTTTGAGTACCTAGATACCTTCCACACTTCATGTTGTCCCTTATCCAATTTGCAACAAAGGCCAAAAGCTTGTCCCATTAAGCTAAGACTTCATCAAGGTCAAAGCTACGAGCATTCATACTTCTTGTTAATTTTAGCAGCAAAAGAGGTAATGAATAAGTCAAGGTTGGGAATGTCATAGGGTAGGGATGGAATGATAGGTGCAAGGTCTAATGGTATGTAAAGGTCATGTTTAGGTTGAGGTTAGGTTACGTAAAAATATTCAATTTTACTAAAGACAGAGAGGCATACAGAGATTCAAATCATCAACCTTTTATTAATTGAATGTTTAAATTTTTCTTTGTAAAAATATATGCTGACTGATGACCAATGTCGACAAATTTAATGTTTAAAATACCATTCTAAACATAGTATCTGATAAAGTGATGTTTAAACTCAATATGTTTTACTCTTGAATGTAAAATAGGATTTTGGTCAACCAAATAGCAGAAGTATTATCACAAAAGATAAGAATGTTTTAATAATTTATTTTGTAGTCTTCTAGTTGATGGTTCTACAATAGATAGAGCAATGATTCCTTGTCTTTTGCTTGACCAGAAGATAAAATTCTCACCAAGAAATTGCAATTTCCACTGGTGCTTTTTCTTTCTAGCTTATCTTCAGCATAGCCAGAATCACAAAAACGTACTAATTTGTACTCAAAGGATTGCTTATAAAACAAACCAAGATTAGTGGTACCTTTCAAATAATTACATATCCTTTTAATAGTAGTTAAATGGGATTCTTTAAGGTCACATTGAAATATTGCACGCACACAAACACTAAACAAAATATCATGTTGGAATGCAGTTAAGTAGAGGAGAGAACCAATCATCCCTGTGTATACCTTTTGATCCATCTTTTCACATGATTCATTCTTATCAAGATAGCATGTAGGATGCGTAGGGGAGGGTATGGGTTTTCATTCATCCATTTTATATTTCTTAAGAAGTTCTCTTGTATATTTGGTTTGATGAATGTATACATCGTATGAACTTTTACGAATTTGAATTCCAAAGAAAAACTTAAGCTCTACCATCACACTCATTTCAAATTCATTATACATCCTGAGCAATTTGTTCAGCTCTAATTAATGTTTCCCTCTCCGCTTCAAAAGACATCCCCAACCATGGAATTAGAAGGATTATGGGATTGTTGTGTAAATGATGTGCACCCACATAGGAGGTTGATAGACAAGTCTCATGTACAATAAACTTGACCACGAGTACAACCCCTTGCAAAATTCGTCCATATACTTAAGTATCGTCGCTCCATCTACATCTTTACCACTATCTCCACTTGTTTTGCCAAGTTGTGTTTGAACTTCCTTTAAAGAAAATTGAAATGTTCCTTGATCAATGGTAAAAATTAATAAGGTAATAGTTTCATGGAGACAACAAAATAAGCACTCACATATTAAAATAGAAAATGTTGACTTATGTATGGAGATTGTTAAGAACAATTGTGCCTCTGGCTGAAGCTCAATTGATCTTATTTTGGTTGGAGATTTTTTGGATTGATATACTTTCCCAATATGCTTAAAGACCAATCCATGTTTCCTCATCTATCCAACTTGGTTGGGTCTATTTCTTCCCCACCTTTGTAAGCATATCTAATAGTGTTTTCGCGGCCTTTTGTTCAAACACGCTTTTGACAATATCATTTATCACGAGGATCCCACGACACCTTCTCTTGCAAATAATAAAAAGCATATATGTACTAACTACTATCAACAAAATAGATAATGCAATTCTCCATATTCTTTTACTGTAGTAAGCAACAATTATCCCTAAATATGCTAGAAAGCATCAAACACCATCTAACGCATTGAATTAAATTGGTCGTTGTGATGCACATTATCACTACTAATTGAACCACCTTGTATCAACCATTGGCCTCACTTCTCCGTGTTCAATCCAAATCCAATAGTCTGATTGAAATTCATCTTGGTACAAGTGAAGTCTAACAGTAGTTGTTGTAGATATCTTGACACACTTGCATTTTATTCACGGACACCTTATTCCTCTCTCAGATATATAAATGGGTTGTTTCAAAGCCCTTTTCACAAAGTCTTTAACACCACTAACATACTATTTTTTCAATTTGTGTCTATTTGCATGTACCCTATTATACATCCAAGTACGATCTATTTTCTATAAGACAAACACTTAACTTGTCAACCACTAAATAAGTTTGAAAAAATATGTAGATAATAGAATGTTGTAAGAATAGTCCATTTTCTATATTCACCCTTATATTCCACATTAACCTTTTTCTATATTAATTCTATCACTTTTATTTTATAAACTCTACTGCTACTACAGAACAATACATCATTCCTTTCTCTTTACCCAACTTAACTCAATATGCATTATTAATTTATTATACTTTTAATTCATCTCTTTTACTTTTAACCAACTAAACTTAATATACATTAATAAAAAAAACTACCTCTATTACAAGTGAACTTACCAAGAGATAGAAAAATTTAAGATACATTTTTAATATATTATATTTTTAATAACCTCACTTTATTTTTTACCAACTTAACTTACTTGCTTTGGGTTATATTTTTAAACAACTTAACTCAAAGCAGAAAATACTAATATATAGATATATAGATAAAGTTAAGAAAAGGATGAAATATTAGAGATATATCAAAGGCAAATATCCATCATTCTTATTATCGATTGCATGCCATCTCATATCCTCGGTCGACTTTGAGGAAAAATTAATCTCTGTAATTGTGGTTTTAATGAAAAATAACAAAGAACTTTTGCAGGAACTCTCTTTCGATTATTACCATCACCAGACACCCCAGTTGTACCAATTTTTACTTTTGATTTTGATTTGGATGTGTTACAAATTTTGCAAGTCTTCTTCTCTTCATCTTCCTTATTACCCCAATAAAGCATACAATTATTCGGACAAACAAGGATCTTTTCATAATTTAAACCAAGCTTTGTAATTGTTTTCTTTGTTTCATAGAATGAAGTTGGTATATTTTCAAATTCAAATGCATCTTTTAATAACTCTAAAACCATTGTCATGGCTTTATCAGTCATTCCACATAAACATTTGATGTGATAAAACTTTACCACGAAAGATAGTATCGAATATTTAACACACTCTTCATACAAAGATTGTTCTCCTTCTCTAGTCAATTCATAGTACTCTTTGGCCTCTTTGTGCCTTTGTTAACTTGCATTTGGCACCATATATTCATTCCGATCAATCTCGGTGTTTGATTCAATGGGTACTTCTTTTGCATGGTCTCCAACTCCAAAACCATCGTTGTCGTGTTCTAAATATGATACATAGGTTTAAAGAAGCATTATTATTTCTTCGAAGTTTCACAGTTGAAGAGTCACAAAGACAAAATCAACAAAGAAAACACACAGTTTAGCCACAAAGACACCTTAAAGAAATTAATGTTTTTCCTCAATATTAATGTCATGAAATAAAGGTATTAATACCTGTTAGAAGCTTGTGAGAAGCAGATGGAATCCTAAACAAGCAAAGAAAAAACATCTGGTGAAGACAAAATTAGACTTTGATGTTAGCTTTCATTAGATAATTCTAGAACACCAAATCAGGTTTTGTAAATCAGGAAAATGATGCAGAAAAAGGAATTAACAATAGAGAATCAAGATATTTTTGTTATACTTATGGGATCATGTGAACTTAGCTTTCAAAAATTGGTTCACCAGTCAAAACCCAAATAATATTGAATCTACAGACAATCACATAAACATCAAAACTTTAAATCAGCAGCTAACCAATCAAAATCAAAATAATATTCCCAACTACAGTGCTAATTCTAAACTAAACTTCTATTGCTAACTAAACTAAAACGTATTAAGATTTATAGACACAATGGGTGTTTGGTAAGACAATGATCTATTTCATAGAGAATCCAATAGTACCAAACAACACAGCAATAACCTTTCACCTATGCAGTTCAGCAAACCAAATAAGTAAGAACTTGAACAAATCTATTTCATGCAAATGAGGTGGACTACAAGCAACACTAATCACTATGCTCTGAAGCAAACAAAAACTTACTTCCGTTAATAAAATTGAAACTAGATCATTGAATTTTTTTATGTTTCAAGTTGCAATATACAATTGCAGTAACAATCACATTATCCACATCTGAGAGCTATTTGCAATTGCATTTTAAGTGTGAAATTGTCCATAATCTCAAAGATATGCAATGTGGACATAAAACCTGAATCATCTATTATCAAACATTTCAAAAGCTTACTAGTAGCAAAAAAAACTACTCCTCAAATACTTACCTTGCATACTTATGGGATTATAATATAAACTATGATAAATTTTTGTGATTATAGCACCACTTAAACCAACATAACCTTTTAAAAGACCTAAAACATTACCTGACTATTAGGAAAATTCTAAACACAAGTAACTAAAGCATCCATGTTAGAAAACGTTTGAGAATTTGCACCAATACAAAGGTAAAGACACATTAACCAATTCACTCTTATAATTCTGACAAAAACATTTTTGTTTGAAAATTAGATTCTAACATAATACTTGAAATAAATTTAAATACTTTTTTGGATATGTTTTCTATCTAAATAAATCTATTTATAATATATTAAAATAGACACCAAACTATTTTGTGGCCATCACATCGTTATGTTGTCAGTAATACTATTTTTGTCATTTCATTAATATTCTGGTGAAGCACTCTCTACATTGCATTACTATTTCTCTTATTCTCATTTTTCTGTTCAGGACTCTATCCTATTCCTATTCTACAATTATTCTATCTCTAATTATCTATGTCTAGCTCGTTAAAACTACATATTGTATTCTTCGCCTTCCAACCCTCTCGCTGCTCTATTGCTACTCATTCTTAGCGTTGAGATTGTTCAGTAACACCACTCACTTACCCATTATATATCATTATTATTACACCATCTTTTTTTCTTTCTTCAAATAAGATATATAGTGTCGTAAACAAGATGGGGTGTGGTTTCTTTTTCAATCTTGATGCAGTCGGAATCGCAAAGGGTTAGCAAGCGCTAATCCTAAAAAAAGAACAAGTTCTGGAATCCACCAGAGAAGAGAAAAACTCTCAAAATTCATTATTTTATTAAAAGATACCGTTTGTTACAGCATAGAAAGTCTTTAAATAGATAATAGAAACCCTAGTACGAAAATTAGGTAAAACAGAAAAGCCCGAAATTACGGGAAAACTAAAACAACTGTTTTGAGGCCCAAGACAAGCTCAAAACGGTTCTGGAGCCCATACATCATGGCAAGGTATAATAATAGGCAATTTGACACCGGGCGATCTTTTTCTGCATTTCTCCGCAAAGCCGTTTCTTCCTCAATTCTTGCAGCGAACCCTCCTACACCAGTCTCCTCCACCTCCAAAGAACTAGACCCCGAGTTCATACCAGGGTAAAAGGCAGCATCCCCATGGAACTCATAAATATCAGCCACATTAAAGGTTTTGGAAATATTCATGGATTCTGGCAAGTCGATCACATAAGCGTTGTCCAGGCACCATTGCTGGTGTCTCCTTCTGGTTGCTCAGAACATCTACAACATAGACAATTTGATCTTTTGGTACCCAAAACTGATTGGGTCTAGGTTTGTTAGTCTTAACAGTTCTCTAATCTTGTTCAGATTTTACCATTGGACAAGATAATTCATAGTGACCTTTCTTAGCACAGACAATACATAAAACATCAGAATAAGCAGTTTTATTTTCAGTACTTGTTTCTGTAAAACCAAGACCTCTCTTTCAAGAGTTGCTGTTTCCATAAATCATAGATGCATACTTACTTATTTCCATTCCATTTGAAATAAAGTTTTGAAAAAATTGCTCATGCATATCAGATTTACAAACAGTCTCAGAATTAGAACAATTATTAATTTTCAGAGTTTGGTTTTTAGATTTGAGTCTTGCAACTTCAGTTTTCAAATCTTTGATTTCAGTTGCATACTCAGAAATTCGATTCTTTGAAACTTGGACCTCTTTGGTTAGATTTTTCTTATCTTCCCTAAGAGTTTTCAGTTTTAAAGATATCTTATTATTTGCATTTAACAAATCTTTTAAAGTCTCAATTAATTCAGATTTAGACAGATCAAAAAATACCTCATTGTCTTCATCTTCTGATTCTGTTCCAGAGCCTGAGCTATATTAAGAACTTGAGTTGGTATGAGCCATCAGAGACAGAATTGTTTCCTCTGATGTGCTTCCAGATTTGCCAGAATGATTGCTTCGATCATTCTTCCTTCTGCCTGTTTTCCTTCTGGAATTCGTGCCTTTATGAGGTCCAGAATCAGACTTGATGTAAGCTATCTTTGCTGTTTCTCCCTCTTCTTCATCAGAAGATTCTTCCTCTGATTCTGATACATCCCAGGCAGCCATCAGACCTTTCTTTCTGTATCTGGAACTCTTCTTGTTCTGTTTTCTTTTTTCCAGATTTGGACATTCTGACTTGATATGTCCAGGTTCATTGCATCCATAACAGATGATGTTTTTCTTGTCAGATTCTTCCTTGCTGTTATGTTTCTTCTGGGAACCTCTCCTCTTTCTTCTGGTTAAGTATGCCATATCATCACAGTCACTGTCACTATCCTCTGATTCTGATTCTGCCTTTGCAGCTTTCTTCTGTTTCGATTTCAGAGCCAGATTCTTCTTCTTCTTAGGTTCCTCTTCTTCCAGTTCTATTTCATGAGACCTGAGTGAGCTGATCAGATCTTCCAGCCTCAAGGTACTCAGATCTTTAGCTTCCTGAATTGCAGTAACCTTTGGTCTCCACCTTTTTGGTAGACTTCTCAGAATTTTCAGGACATGATCTTCAGTGGTATAGCTTTTGTTTAATACTTTCAGTCCTGATACCAGAGTCTGGAATCTGCTGAACATTGTGTCTATGTCTTCATCCTCTTCCATCTTGAACAGCTCATACTTTCTGACCAATATGTTAGCCTTTGCATCTTGAACCTGCTTGGTTCCTTCATAGGTCAGAACCAGACTATCGAATATACTCTTTGCTGTTTCTTTATTTGTGCATCTATCAAATTCCTTGAATGTGATTGCACTGACCATGATGGTTCTGGACTTGTGATGAAGTCTGTGTAGTCTGATCTGATCTGGTTTCATATCATCCAAGTCTAGTTTCTTAGTTGGATCTTCTGGATCAGTAGGTGCAGTGTATCCTCTGACTATCATCTTCCATAGTTCAGGATCTTGAGATATGACAAAACTTCTCATTCTGTCCTTCCAATACTCAAACCTTTCTCCATCAAACAGTGGTGGTCTGTTGATGTTGTTTCCCAATTCTTCTGACATATTGAACCCCTTGGACCTTTCCTCAAACACTGTTAAGTGCTTAGCCTTGAGACCGAGCTCTGATGCCAATTGAAGGTGCAAACACGAGAAGGGGGGGTTGAATTGTGTTTGACTTAACTTGAATCTTTTCCTGTTTTAATACTTTCAAAACAAAACTTGATGCATAATTAAAACAGAGTTAGCAGCGGATAAAAATAAAAATAAAAACTCACAGATTTTATACTGGTTCACCGTTAACGAGGCTACGTCCAGTCCCTTCGCCTTGAAGGATTTCACTAATTCAATCTTGAATTACAACCTTGCTACTGACCCTCCAAGTCAGTCTTCTCAAATAGTCTAACAATCCTAGACTTCTTTGAGGAAAAACAACTCATGTTCTTCAGCCAATCTGACACCCTAGATTGTAGAAGAAATCACAACACTATGAATCTAATTGCCAAGTAACCTGCTACCTCTACTGACTCCCACAGCTTGTAGACTCTACTTCAACAACTTAGATTTGACACAGTGGAACGAAAACAACAAGAGTACTTGCTTTAAAAACTGAGACTCAACAATTGACTTATATGAAAATTTGAGAGTGTTTGCTTTTGAAGTGTATGACCCTTTTGTGATTTTCAATACTAAGTAATCTGCCTTGTGCCTCCTTTTATAGATGCTGATTTGGGCCTCTTCCAATCCTTAAATTCGAGCTAAATATTGTTGGATTCTCTGGCAAAAATAAATTGACCAATCGGGCTTCAATTAATTCCAAAACATATCTTTTTTTAAGCCTTAGATTTGTTTCATATCTTAACTGGCCAATCAAATCTGTGCATTGCTTCCCGCCACAGCTCCTGACTTCCATGCTACTCCACTTTAATTTAAAACGAATCTTTAACAATAATTTGATAAAAATATCTTCAGATCCTCACCATTGATTCCCATGATCGAATCTGCACCATGCGATATTCCACAGCTGGACCAGCCTGATTGCTAAGCTATTATCCTCTGAATTCGGCCATTCCTGGACCACACTTCATAGCCCTCTGATCTTCTGATTTCGGCCTTCCTGGAAGCGCGCCTGATCAGCTATGAACTTCTGGATTCGGCCATTTCTGGACTGCACAGCCTGTCCCTCTAATTTCGGCCACTTCTGGGCCATGGTCTGATTTTCTGATCTTGACCATCACTGGACTCAAAAAATTATTTCTGAACCATTGATCTGGATATTTTTACTCTGATCTGGACAGATTCTGGAATTTGGTCTGGAACAAACTGAAATAAACTTGATCACAATATTTCAGTCTGGAGATTTTACCTTTAATTTTGGACCAGGTCTGGGTTGATTCTAGAACTCATTTCTTTTGTTCTGGACTTAGTTCCATGCCCTAAATCATGCTATCTTATGATCTGGGCCAAATCTGGATTGATCTTCATGTTCTGGACTCATAAACATACCTTCTGGTCAAGTCTGGAACAAGTCTGGGCTGTGTAATTTTTACTTCCAGGCGATCTTCTGGTCAGAATAACTTCTGGAATGAAATTGATATTTGATTTCTGTTTGTCTTGATCAACTCTCCTTCTAACAGGCTTTCCAATGATATGATCCATGTTTCATTCTGAATTTTATTCCTTCTGATATAGGCCTGCAAAGTTATCTTCTAGTTTAGTTTAGTCATCCTGAAACATCTTCTGGAAATTCCAGAATTCATTTTCCTTTTATCTTCTGCTTCTGATTTCTTCAGTTTCTGATGACATTTAATTTAATAATTCAAGGTATAAAATAAGTTTACATTGAGTGCTTTTGTAAACATCAAAATCCTAAGTCTTAGAACCAACTTGGTTCCAACAGATGAGGCCAGTAATACCGCTTCTCTAGACTGGCGATGGTTTTATCTCTCCCCAAATGACCTCCAAGACCGCCACCATGCAGATCTCGAATCAGCTTCTCCCTCGAAGAAGAATTAGGAATGCAGAGTTGATTCCCCTTGAACAGGTAGCCTTCTCGAATATGAAAATCAGCGCTGGGATGTTGATTTGTACACTTGAGCCACAACTCCTTGAACTCAATATCAGACTCATATAGTTCCTTTAGCAACTCAAACCCCACAATCTCTTGAGCTAAGGTAATCAACAAGGAAGCTCTTCTACTGAACGCGTTTGCTACCTTGTTCTAGGCGCCTGATTTGTGCTGAATGATAAATGGGAATTTCTGTAGAAAACTCACCCAGCGAGCATGCATCTTGTTTATTACCTTCTACCTATGGAGGAACTTCAGGGCAAAGTGGTCAGTGAACAAGATAAACTCCCTCTGAAACAAATAATGCTCCCATTGCCTCAAAGCTCGAAAGACTGCATAAAACTCCTAGTCATAAGTGCTCCACTTCTGCCTGGCGTCGCTCAGTTTTTCACTAAAGAAAGCCACTGGTCGCTTCTCTTGTGAAAGTACAGCACCTACCCCTACTCCACTGGCATCACACTCCACCTGGAATATCTTGTCGAAGTAAGGTAAAGCGAGAACTGGTGCCGTGCAAAGCTTCTGCTTGATCATCGCAAAGCTCTGCTCTTGTTCAGGTCCCCACTGGAATTTTCCTTTCTTAAGACACTCGGTGATAGGCGCAGTAATGGTGTTGAAGTCACGCACAAACCTCCTATAGAAAGTAGCCAGGCCATGGAAACTGCGTACTTCCGTCACAGTCCTAGGTGCAGGCCAGTTTCTGATAGCACTCACCTTCTCTTCGTCCACCTAAATCCCATCTTCACCGACAACAAAACCCAGAAACAACAGCTTATTGGTACAGAAGGTGCACTTCTTCAAGTTGATGTATAACTGGTTCTCTTGCAAGACCTGTAGCACTTGCTTCAAATGCCCTAGATGATCCTCCTTGGTTTTGCTATAAATCAGAATATCATCAAAGTAAACCACCACAAAAGAGCCAGTAAAAGGACGAAGAACCTGATTCATTAGCCTCATGAAAGTACTAGGGGCGTTGGATAACCCGAAAGGCATGACCAACCACTCATAAAGGTCATCCTCGCTCTTGAAAGCCATCTTCCATTCATCTCCAGGTCTAATTCGGATCTGATGATAACCACTCCGTAGATCTATCTTCGAAAACAACTTAGACCCCGATAACTCATCAAGCATGTCCTCCAGACGAGGGATAGGAAACCTGTACCTGATCGTTATCTTGTTGATGGCTCTGCTGTCAACGCACATCCGCCACTGATTGTTCTTCTTAGGGACCAAAAGCACTAGAACTGCACATGGGCTCATACTCTCTCTAATGAACCCTTTCTTCAGTAAATCCTCAATCTGTTCCTGCAATATCTCGTTCTCCTTCGGACTCATGCGGTAATGAGGTAGGTTCGGCAGGATGGAACCTGGAATTAAATCAATCTGATGCTGAATATCTTGCATAGGAGGCAAGTCGTTGGGTAGCTCATCCGAGATCAAAAGCCGTCAAACCCTTGACCACCACTGGGCAAAACCACTAAGTTTCCCTGAAGGCTTCAGTCAAATCATGCTCATCCTGCGTCAAAACAAGAAAACTGGACTTCTCATTCCCTGTTCGTCTATTAAAACCAGAAACTGGGGGCCATAGCTATCTTGTGCCTTTCCCAGGTGAACATCGTCACATTATCTCTGCCTCTATATGTGATATCATTGTCATACTGCCAAGGTCGCCCCAATAGGACATGACACACATCCATATTCAGAACATCACACACTACCTCTTCCTTGTAATGCCTTCCGATGGAAATAGGCACCTTGCAAGTCTTCGTCACCTTGACCTGCGAACCCTTACTCACCCAGCCCAAAGCATAAGGCTTGGCATGCGGTTCTGTCGGCAACTCTAGGTATTCCACCAGCTTCTAGGAGACCAAGTTCTCTGTACTCCCGTTATCCACGATCAGGTTACACACTTTATTCTTAATAGAACAGTGTGTTCTAAAAAGATTCTTCCTTTTCCCCTCTTCCTTTGAAGACAATAGGACTCTCTGCAACACAAAATTCACTGCTTCTTCAGCTTCTTCTTCAGCGAACTCAACACCGTCATACTCGTTGTTTTCTTCCTCTTCCTCAGATTCCTCATTCAAAACTGCAGCCGTTCTCCTGGAAGGAAAAACATTCGACTTGTGACCCTGCCCACCGCAACGGAAACACTTATCTCCCGTCGGTTTCGCGTATGGGTTGGCTGACTTCTGGTTCACCCTTTTGTTGTTGGACGTAGCACTACTGGTTCCACCAGTTTCCTTTGTTGAGGAGTTAGAATCCTTAGCAGCAACACCTTTATCCTTATCAGCAGCAACTTCAGAATTACCCTGTGGAGTGAATCTGCGAAAAGATGAGAAATTTCTGGGTGATTTCTCCATCAGTTCCGCTTTCAAGGCTAGCGTAGAGGCCTCCGTCACGGTCCATACAGTCTGCAGACCCATCTTCTCCTATATCGACCCCTTCAAGCCATTAATATAGCGAGTCACCTTATGTCCCTCAGTTTCCCCTAGTTCGTTGCGTTCTAAGAAACGCAGGAACTCTGCTGTATACTCGGTCACGCTCCTTCTACCCTGAACGCAATCGATATACATTTTGTACAGAATCTGCTCATAATCTTCAGGCAAGAAACGCTCCAACATCAACTGTTTCATTTGCCTCCACGTTCTGATTGGCGCTTTCCTCTGGTGCTGCCTCTGAACAACAAGCTTATCCCACCACACAGCAGCGGTACTCTTCAATCGAATTGCCACCATCTTCACCTGCTTGTCTTCTGGCACACCCATCATGTCGAAGAACCGATCAACTTCAATCTGCCAATCCAAAAACTCTTCAACCCCCATAGTTCCATAGAACAATGGGATGTCATCCTTGACTCTGTAGTCGTTGCGAATCTGTTGATTATCGAAACCCTGATTCTTCTCCTGGACCTCTTCTTCGGAACTAGAGTCCGATTCAACACGAGTCTGCAAGCCTCCATGTGGACGCCTGGGCGGTTCGTCTCTCCTGCCTCTGTCCCTCCTATTATTGACGGCGTTCACTTGAACCGTCAAAGCCGCCATCTGAGTCATCAAAGCAGTAAGGGCCGCGGTAAAAGCCGCAGTGATACCCTCGATGTCTGCTGTTGTGACTGGTTGATCTCCCATGGCTGTTCAAGCTACGAAAAGAAACAGGAGAAAGCCTGCTCTGATGCCACCTGACGCAGTCAGAAATCGCAAAGGGTTAAAAGATACCGTTTGTTACAACATAGAAAGTCTTTAAATACAAAATAGAAACCCTAGTACGAAAATTAGGTAAAACAGAAAAGCCTAAAATTAAAGGAAAAGCTAAAACGGCTATAAAACAGAAAAGCCCGAAATTACGGGAAAACTAAAACGACTGTTTTGAGGCCTAAGACAAGCTCAAAACGGTTCTGGAGCCCATACATCATGAGTTGTGTTCGTGGCGCGATTCCCTTTTCGGAAAGTTATAATAATAGGCAATCTGACACCGGACGATCTTTTTCTGCATTTCCCCGCAAAGTCGTTTCTTCCTCGATTCTTGCAGCGAACCCTCCTACATCAAATTTTAAAAAATTCACATAAATAAATCATGTACATTTTTGCAGATGAATCTGTCGCTGAATTTGATACTTTTAGCAAAAAAATTCCTCTGATTATCACGCCATTATTTCTCATTCTTCCACCAGACATCGAATATTCCTTTTATGTCCTTTCTTAAATAGATCTCTATCTCAATATCTATAAAAAATTGCTCCTCATCAACTATGGTCTATATCTCTTTTGATTGTGAGTCAAGTGTATAAATCTTTATAGAGATAGAAATTTTGATAATTTCAATATTCAGAACAATTATGCACCTAAATAGATGTTTACATGCACATTGAAGCTCAAGTAATAATCACCTTTGTACTATGTCAAAATAATGAATGCAGCTGTTGGAAGTGACACAATAACTTGAGATTAAAAACACCTTTATATTAAAAGTGACAAAAGTGCAAATAAAATCTGTAACATATTGGGCAACAACTTGTGTATTGATTTCTATGTTAAAGGTAACTTTTAAAGCAGAGCCATATTTGAAATCTTATTTTGTTGTTTCGATGGTCAACTTAAAGATAAGGAACGAAGCAACAAATACAAGAACAATCATTCTCTATGTCCTCTAGCTAATTCATTAATCAAAGATGATATGATAATACAAGTGTAATCAAGTGTTAAAATTCAAAATGCATGAATTTGTAAATGAATGTGTATTTCAACTAAATTGAATTCGGAAGTTAATTCTTAAGATAAAAACTATAAATCATTATTAAAAGCTAAATTTAGAATAAAAACTTTTGTAAAAAAAAAAGTGAAAAATTAATACTCCTTGGAATGAAGTATATACCAATCAACCAAACATCAAGAAATCAACTCTCACTTCACATGTCACATATTACCAAGGACCTATTTGAGAGTGCCCTACAAAGTGAGGGATGGACTTTGTCGTTTACTCAAAATACAATATGGTAAATCACTTATATCATTTATTCAAAAATAAAAATTCAATCCTATCTATAGACAATTAGTGCAGCAATATAAGTCTTCCATTGAAGTTAAATATACTTAGGAACACAATAACTAACTATTTTTCCACCAAGTAAGTCAACTACATGGAGCAATTGACACTACAAAGTTGTGTGTTATCTACTACCTCCAAAGATAAGCAAGAAAAATTGAAGAAAAACAACCAAGTAACCCACCATTCAATATCATCCCCATCAACAACAACAAACACATAGCACTAAGGTGTTAGTTTTAGGGTTGTAGTCAACAATATGGTGTTAGTTTTAGCGTTATTTACAAACAAATGTGTTATGACGTTATTGATGGAGAAGTGTTGTGTTGCGTTATCACTAGAGAAAGGTAGGAAGTAGCGCCGCACCAGAGAGAGGAAGCAAAGCCACGATGGATGTGTTAAAGACGAAAGACGACGATGGAAAGACAGAGCAAGCAGAGACGAAAGAAGTCTGCAAGAAGCAAATTTGAGATGGAGAGAGGTCACGAATGAGGAGGAACCCGAGATGAAGGGTGGTCGCGAATGGGGAGGAACCTGAGATAGAGGATGGAACGCGAATTGGAGGAAATAAAACTGAGATAGAGATTGAAGGTTCGGTGGCAATTTTGGGGAAAATGAAAATGAAACTGAAACAAGTTTTGGAGCTTTTAGCGGTAAGGGTTTAGGAGGAAACGGAAACACGTTTGGGAATTGGGGGGGTTTTGGAGCATGACGCGAAAATGAGAAGCTCACGATGACGGTTGGTAAAAAATATCGTAGGAACCATCGCAATTCGACATCAAGGGAGGATTTCCTACAACCCCCACAACCTAAGTGACACGATCTTTGAAATTTCTTGTAGTGTTAGATTAGCTTTTGTTTTTACCTAAGTTGTCCTTTAATCTCATTTCTATTTCAAGATTATATAATCAATTAAATTGTTATGCTATTTTCAATACTAATGGCTCTTCTATCCATGACTTGAGGACCAAGAAGAGGATTGATACAACTGACTTTGTTGAAGGGCTTTATCACCACAAGGGGTCAAAGTCAGATTTACAAAATTGTAAAGATTATAAAAGAAATAGTATTAATAATCACAATGTTAAACATGTTCCCAAATTAGCCTTATGACATTTTCTTGTAGGTCACTTTTCTAACAATTGTATGATGATTTTGAATAATCAGTTTCCTTATATTGCTTATGGTGATAAACATATTTGTGACATTTGTCATTTTTCCAAGCAAAATAAGTTACCTTTTCCTAATAGTGATCACAATGCTTGTGCCCTGTAACACCCCGAGTTTAAAACACAGTGCGAGTGTATTTTTTTTTAAATAAATAATTAAAATGTTTTCCCAATTTATTACTTCAAAAGAATTGAAATAAAATTTCCTTTAATTCATTTCATAAAATAGTACGTCGTAGATTAATCGATGAACGTAATTAAATAACTTCATCGTAATATCACTAAGTACTTAATTCTGAAAATTTATTAATAAACGTCAATACATTTCAAAAGATAACAGTGTCATAATCTCAAAAGAAAATATCAGAGTGCGGAACAAGTTAGCGGAAAAGTAGTACAGTAATTTCCAAAATAAAACAAATTACATTTTCCAGCTCAAAATCCTATACATCAAATCTAACCGATCATGCACTAAAGCTACAGTAGCACGGATTTCCTCCGCATCCCATACAAGTCTCATCCGACTCCGCCGCCCGCCTCGATGTAACCTCCTCCTTCTCATCGTACAGAGAGGGATCGGTCTCCTCCGAAGTCAGATCGATGCACAATCTGGGTCGCTTCGGCGGTGCCGGAATCTCATAACAATCATCGGATATCCTAGATGGACCCGGAATATCAGCTGCTACTGGCGTCGGCCCTTTGTTCCTTTCTTCCACCTCAGAATCACATATAGCCCCTCCAATCACCGGGTTAGGAGTCACCACTCCTACGGTGGCCTCTGTCTCAACCCCTCCAGCTAGCTGCTCCGCATCATCAAAAATTCTGTGCGCCTCCAATACCAAACGGGAAGGCACGGGAAAGTCAATCATCGCATAGGTGTCCTCCACATAGTGCACCACTCCGTCAGTCCTACAGGTCTTCTTCAATCTCCCCGTGTACATGACCCTGCTTGAGATGGGGTCGTATACCCAAGCAGTACACACAGAAATTAACAAGTAAACACATAGCATTTATATCACAGAACAAATACACCCATGGTATAACATATGACAATGATGAAAATTAAGGATGCTCATTTGAAATTTCATGACATATATGATTTTTCAAACAGCAGCCAATTAATATGGAAAACATATTGTAAGTACAACTACCATCTCAGCAATCACAAACATTCATCAGAAAATTCAGATTTTACCACGTACTTACACATGTCACTTTCCAATCATCATCATATAACCAAATCGTGACCCACCGGTCAATCCCCTGATGCAATATGTATATGCTCATGTATACAGTTTCTTGGAATTACCAAGGTGCAGTCGCTCAACAGACCAGCACATTTTAAATATGTTTGACTTTAACGGCCCTCAAGACCAGGGTGCAATCGCTCAACAGATCAGCACCAGTGCAGTCGCTTAACAGACCAGCACTCATGCAGTCGCTCAACAGACCAGCACTCGTGCAGTCGCTCAACACACCAGCACGTTTAACATATACCAAGGTACAATCGCTCAACAGATCAGTACCACTGCAGTCACTCAACAGACTAGCACTCGTGCAATCGCTCAACAGATCAGCACGTTTTTGCGCATTTCAGGGTACAGTCGCTTAACAGACCAGTACCAGTGCAGTCGCTCAACAGACCAGCACTCGTGCCATCGCTCAACAGATCAGCATGTTTACGCATTACTCTGTGGCCCATCGTGGGTACCACTTGACTATAAATGCATGAATATGCAGTATTTTCTCTTCACTGAAACAATATGCATTATCAAGAAAATTCAACCTTTCCATCATTTTCCCAAAACCTCCCAACACAATTAATTTCATCATCAACACCTCAATGATTAAACATTCAAGCAATCATTATCACTATACATAATCTCAAAATTCCATTCTTAATTATCATAAGTCTTTCCCCCAACTCTTAAAATTCATAAAACAGTGTTTAAAACATTGATTTCTGGAAAATACAAATCTGTATTCGAATACAGCTTCCTTGTATTCAAATACAGAAGCCAAATCAGTGCAAAATCAACACTCTGTATTCGAACACAGCCTTCTTGTATTCGAATACAGAGGCTGTCACAGTGTAAAAATAAGTATTTTCACAACTTCAGTAGAAGTCTCAAAAGCTTCATCATTACAACTTCAAACTATCACAAAAACCCCATTTTAATTTTGTCACAAAACTTCTCAATGTTCCCCAACACTTAAAGTTTATAAAACAATGTTTAAAACCTTCAATTTCTGAAAAACACGAATATGTATTCGAATACAGCTCATGCTGTATTCGAATACACCTTCGAATTCAGTGAAAATTTTCCTTATACTTCAACACATTTTCAAACTTTTTCTTTTGAAAAACCAACAAAAACACCAAAACAGATTCAGCATTCTTTTGAACCTCAAAACTCAGGCATTTTTCATCAATACAACTTTTCCAGAAAAACACTTTCATCATTTAAAATCCCTTTTCTTTTGAAAACATCAGCAACACCAGATCATTCATCATAGTTTTGCTTAAACCACTCAAACAGAATGTCAACCACATCAAAAGACATTTTTAACCATTTACATTCTGATCATTTCTCAAAACACATGCAAAGCATTTCCATCTTTCTCACACAAACAGAACGACATGCAAAGCATTTCTAGCTTTCTCACACAAATAGAACGACATGCAAAGCATTTCCAGTTTTCTCACACCAACAGAACAACATTAATACATTCAGCCAATCAGCAAGCATCACATACACCAAAACACCAACAGAGTGCATTTTCGCATTTTATAACAATCAGCACAACAATTTTAAAAATATGCATTTTGATCATCTTCAAAATAACATGCAAGACATTTTTCAGCTTTCCCACTCACAAAACAAAACAACATTACTGCATTCAACCAAACAGGCAACCATCACAGAATCATTACACATCAACAGAATGCATTTTCTTCATTTTTTTCAAAATGTCATTGCAAAAATAGTTTTTCTTTAAACAATGATGAAAACATCAGTAATGTCATGACAGTTATGCATTTACAGCCCTAATGCAACTAGAAAGTGGAAGGTGCCCTTACCCTTGTTGCGTTTCTGCTACTGCTCACGTTTCTGTTTTCGTTCCCGTTTATGTGTCAAAAATCCGCGAAACTTCCGCTAGCGTTTGCTGCTACGAAAATGGGTTCTCTAGCTTCGGAATGATGAGGGGAACAACTTTTGTACTGGGGGTTTTTTGGTTTGGTGCTTGGATTTCCAAGTAATATCACTTTTGAGGAACTCCCCCTTTTTTTTGTTCGTAAGATAGAAATCAGAATAGGAAGAGGGGGAAGTTGAGCACTGTTACATGCAGTAAGGGAGGAGGAATGGGTTTCTGACTTTGCCCTTCCTTCTCACTTCTATATATAGGCTTGTGTGGGTGCCACCTCACCCGACACGTGTCTGATCCTCATCACTTAACCAGTCTCGTCGCAATTAGCCGATAATCCCTTAATTAACTGTCCGGTAATTTAATTACTCGTAATTAAATTAATTTACTCTTCATCCAATAATTTTAATTCATCTTCCCAAAAATAAATATTTATATATATATATATATATTCACTCAAACATACATATATTAAATATTTTACAAATATCCCCAAAATACACTTAATTAAATCCCTAATTTAATTTTAAATTTAAGGGTCTTACATTACTCCCCCCTTAAATTAGTTTCGTCCTCGAAACTACATGTCCATAAACAACTGAGGATATTGTTATCTCATCTTACTCTCCAGTTCCCAAGTCGCGTCTTCCGTAGTCGGATTCCAAATCACTTTGACTAGTGGGACTTCATTGTTCCTCAACTGTTTAATCTTCTTGTCTTCAATCCTTACAGGGAATACTTCAAATGACAGGTTATCCTTCAGCCGAATTATGTCTGGTTCGATCACGTGTGACGGATCCGAAATGTATTTTCTTAATTGCGACACGTGAAATACGTCGTGAATATTGCACAAAATGGGAGGTAAAGCAATCTGATAAGCCACTGGTCCAATTCGCGCAGTAATCTGGTATGGTCCAATAAATTTCAGAGTCAACTTTCTCGACTTAATAGCTCTGCCAACTCCAGTTGTAGGCGTGACCCTTAGAAATACATGATCACCCTGCTCAAATTCCAAAGGTCTGCGACGCTTGTCCGCATAAGTCTTCTGACGATCTTGCGAAATCTTCATTTTCTCTTGTATTCTCTTGAGTTTCTCTGTAGTCTGTTCCACCATCTTGGGTCCAACAATCATACTTTCTCCGTCCTTATACCAACATAAAGGCGTCTGACACTTGCGTCCATACAAAGCCTCATAGGGTGCCATTCCAATACTTGCGTGAAAACTGTTGTTGTAAGTAAACTCAATCAATGGCAACAGCTCATCCCAGTTTCCTCTATCATCCAACACACACGCTCTCAATAGATCTTCCAATGACTGATTTGTTCTCTCGGTTTGTCCATTTGTTTGTGGATGGTAAGCTGAACTCAATTTCAGTTTCGTTCCCAACGCTTCATGCAACGCTCCCCAAAAATGAGATGTGAACTTTGGATCGCGGTCTGATACAATACTCGATGGAACTCCGTGTAACCTTACAATCTCAGCGATGTAGATTTCTGTCAGCTTATCTACTTTGTAAGTGGTCCTTACTGGTAAGAAGTGTGCGGACTTTGTTAATCGATCCACTATTACCCAAATGGAATCATTCTTTTTCCTTGTCTTGGGCAGTCCTGTTATAAAATCCATGGAAATGTTGTCCCACTTCCATTCCGGTATATCCAGCGGTTGCAACATTCCAACAGGTCGTTGATGCTCCACCTTCGCTTTCTGACAAGTTAAACAAGCCGATACATACTCCGCTACATCTCTTTTCATTCCTGGCCACCAGTAATTCTGTCTCAAGTCCTGATACATCTTGGTTGCTCCAGGATGAATACTCAACTTACTCTTATGAGCCTCTTCCAAAATCGCTCTTCTCATATCTGCAACTTCTGGTATACAAACTCTTCCATTACATCTCATAATATTATCTGGTCTGACCCTGAACTCAGTTGTCTGTCCTTGCGCTATCAGATTCCACTTTTCTTGGATCAATGCGTCATCTTGCAAGTTTGCAATCTCTTCAAGTAGACCACTCAAAATTGTTATCATTCCACACTTTAAAATTTCTGGTGCAAACTCTACGTCCAAGTGTAGATCTCTAAATGCTTCCCACAACTCTTGTTATCTGACCATTATCATTGAAGACACTGATACGCTTTTCCTACTTAATGCATCAGCCACCACATTGCCTTTTCCAGGGTGGTACTGCAATGAAAAATCAAAATCCTTGAGAGTCTCCATCCATCTTTTCTGACGCATGTTCAATTCTTTCTGATCGAACAGATACTTCAAACTTTTATGGTCATTGAACACCGTGAACGTGCATCCATATAAGTAGTGCCTCCAGACCTTTAACGCAAACACTACTGCAGCAAGCTCTAAATCATGAGTAGGATAGTTTTGTTTGTGAGTTTTCAACTGCCTTGAGACGTAGGCTACCACTTTCTTGTGTTGCATCAAAACACATCCCAAACCTTGGTGAGATGCATCACAGTAAACCTCATATGGTTCTTCTAGTTGTGGCGAAACCAATACTGGTGAGGTTGTCAACTTTTCCTTAAGCAACTGAAAACTTTCCTCACACTTCTCCGTCCATGCAAATGGGAGGTTCTTTCTGGTGAGTTGTGTCAAAGGAGCTACAATCTTTGCAAATCCTTCAATAAATCTCTTGTAGTATCCTACTAGTCCAACAAAACTCCGTATTTTTGTGATAGTCTGAGGCTGTTTCCAGGCAAGAATTGTCTCAATCTTTGCCGGATCCACAGCGATTCCTTCTTTTGTTATCACATGTCCCAAGAAGTTCACTTTATCTAGCCAAAACTCGCACTTCGACAAATTGGCATACAATTGC
>JBBPBO010000001.1:36517903-36529597 GCA_037974295.1 Cicer cuneatum
TGTGATAGTCTGAGGCTGTTTCCAGGCAAGAATTGTCTCAATCTTTGCCGGATCCACAGCGATTCCTTCTTTTGTTATCACATGTCCCAAGAAGTTCACTTTATCTAGCCAAAACTCGCACTTCGACAAATTGGCATACAATTGCTTCTCGCGCAAGACTTTAAGAACTTGGCGTAGGTGTTCTCCGTGTTCTTCTTCATCCTTTGAATAAACCAATATATCATCGATGAACACCACCACGAATTTATCCAGAAATGGGCTAAAGATCCTATTCATATAATCCATAAATATTGTTGGTGCATTCGTAACTCCAAAAGGCATCACGAGATATTCATAGTGTCCGTAACGAGTCCTGAAAGTAGTCTTTTGAATATCTCCTTCTCTTACTCGAATCTGATGGTATCCTGATTTCAAATCAATCTTTGAAAACACCGCTGCTCTCCTCAATTGGTCCATCAAATCATCGATGCGTGGTAAAGGATAACGATTCTTGATAGTTACCTTGTTATGTTGCCGATAATCCACACATAAGCGCGAACTTCCATCCTTCTTCTTAACCAACAACACCGGAGCTCCCCATGGTGACACACTTGGTTTGATAAATCCTTTCTCCAATAAACCTTCAATTTGACCCTTAAGCTCGCTTAATTCCAATGGCGACATCCGGTACGGCGCAATTGAAATAGGTCCAGTTCCTGGGTGCAAATCAATGAAGAACTCCACCTCTCTCACCGGGGGTAATCCTGGAATTTCTGATGGAAATACGTCCGGATATTCTTTGATTAACACCACATCTTCTATGTTCACATCCATCTTGGTCTCCATGTTAGCCAATGATAAAAATTCCTGAGTTCCTTCTCTCAGTGATACTTCGAGCTTGTTAGCAGCCAAATACCGAACAACTCTAGGTTCACCTCCTCTTGAGCCGATTCCATCATCAAGTAGAAATCTCACACCACTTAGTATATTTCCAAAATATAACTTAACAACATCATCACTTCAGCACGCCACAACTTATACAAGACTTGACACTCTAACTACTTGCTCCTATGCATGATCAGATAACGACTCAAAACCAATAATTTAATCAGAGCTTTAACCCAAAACTTTAACCAAATGCTCTAATACCACAATTGTAACACCCCGAGTTTAAAACACAGCGCGAGTGTATTTCTTTTTTTTTTAAATAATAAATAAAAGAATTTTCAGATTAATTCAAAAAGAATTAAAATAAAATTTTCATTAATTCATTTCATAAAATAGTACGACGTAGATTAATCGATGAACGTAATTAAATAACTTCATCGTATTATCACTAAGTACTTAATTCTGAAAATTTAAAAATAAACGTCAATACATTTCAAAAGATAACAGTGTCATAATCTCAAAAGAAAATATCAGAGTGCGGAACAAGTTAGCGGAAAAGTAGTACAATAATTTCCAAAATAAAACAAATTACATTTTCCAGCTCAAAATCCTATACATCAAATCTAACCGAATACAGTGTTAAAACTTCACTTCTGTATTCGAATACGACAGAGTCGTAGTTGAATACAGGTGCTAAGTCAGAAGCAAAAATCCTTCCTTTGTATTCGAATACAGAGGCCCGTATTGGAATACAAGTTTGAAAGCTTGAGTAAAATAGAAGCTTGGCAGGTTGCATTCGAATACACTCATGCTGTATTCGAATACAGCTTCGAATTCAGTGAAAATTTTCCTTAGACTTCAACACATTTTCAAACTTTTTCTTTTGAAAAACCAACAAAAACACCAAAACAGATTCAACATTCTTTTGAACCTCAAAACTCAGGCATTTTTCATTAATACAACTTTTCCAGAAAAACACTTTCATCATTTAAAATCCCTTTTCTTTTGAAAACATCAGCAACACCAGATCATTCATCATAGTTTTGCTTAAACCACTCAAATAGAATGTCAACCACATCAAAAGACATTTTTAGCCATTTACATTCTGATCATTTCTCACAACACATGCAAAGCATTTCCATCTTTCTCACATAAACAGAACGACATGCAAAGCATTTCCAGCTTTCTCACACAAACAAAACGACATGCAAAGCATTTCCAGTTTTCTCACACCAACAGAACAACATTAATACATTCAGCCAATCAGCAAGCATCACATACACCAAAACACCAACATAGTGTATTTTCGCATTTTATAACAATCAGCACAACAATTTTAAAAATATGCATTTTGATCATGTTCAAAATAACATGCAAGATATTTTTCAGCTTTCCCACACACAAAACAAAACAACATTACTGCATTCAACCAAACAGGCAACCATCACAGAATCATTACACATCAACAGAATGCATTTTCTTCATTTTTTTCAAAATGTCATTGCAAAAATAGTTTTTCTTTAAACAATGATGAAAACATCAGTAATGTCATGACAGTTATGCATTTACAGCCCTAATGCAACTAGAAAGTGGAAGGTGCCCTTACCCTTGTTGCGTTTTTGCTACTGCTCACGTTTCTGTTTTCGTTCCCGTTTACGCGTCAAAAATCGGCGAAACTCCCGCTAGCGTTTGCTGCTACGAAAATGGGTTCTCTAGCTTCGGAATGATGAGGGGAACAACTTTTGTACTGGGGGTTTTCTGGTTTGGTGCTTGGATTTCCATGTAATATCACTTTTGAGGAACTCCCCTTTTTTTTTTTGTTCGTAAGACAGAAATCAGAATGGGAGGAGGGGGAAGGTGAGCACTGTTACATGCAGTAAGGGAGGAGGAATGGGTTTCTGACTTTGCCCTTCCTTCTCACTTCTATATATAGGCTTGTGTGGGTGCCACCTCACCCGACACGTGTCTGATCCTCATCACTTAACCAGTCTTGCGCAATTAGCCGATAATCCCGTAATTAACTGTCCGGTAATTTAATTACTCGTAATTAAATTAATTTACTCTTCATCCAATAATTTTAATTCATCTTCCCAAAAATAAATATTTATATATATATATATATTCACTCAAACATACATATATTAAATATTTTACAAATATCCCCAAAATACACTTAATTAAATACCTAATTTAATTTTAAATTTAAGGGTCTTACATGCCCCTTTTGATTTAATTCACATTGATATATTGGGCCCTTTTACTATTCAATCTCATAACCATTTTAAGTATTTTTCTCACTATTTTGGATTATTATAACAGATTTATTTGGGTTATTTTCAAGAGAAGAAAATATGAAACTAGAGGCCACGTTGAGTCTTTCATTAGGGTTGTGAACAATCAATTTAACAAGAAAATCAAAGTCTTGGGAAATGACAATGGCTTAAAGTTTATTAATTCAGATTTGTATTTGAAAATGGGTATTTTGCATCAAAATACATGTGTTGAGACACCACAGTAGAATTCTAGGGTAGAAAACAAATATCAACAAATTTTAAACGAGGCTAGAGGCCTTTTGTTTTAATCCAATTTACCTAAGATTTTTTGGACCTATGTTGTTAGCCATGTTGTTCATATTATTAACAGGATTGCTACTTCTTTACTTAATAACAAGTCACCTAATCAGTGTTTGTATAACACTAACCCTGATTTGAACAATCTTAAGGTTTTTGGATGTCTTTGTTATGCATCCATTCTTTATAAAACTAGAACTCCATTCTTGTTAATACAAGTGAACCTGTTGTTATTTAGTTGCATAAAGCTCATTTTAATCATGATTTGGAAAGGGAACATGCCTCAAACTTACAATCTTATGAACCTAAGCAAGGTGATGACTCCATTACTCAGCACAACCAAGATGATAACGACAATTAGCACATAAGAAGATTAGGAAGGGAGAGGCATCAACCAACATATCTAACAGATTATGAGTGCCAAATCACAAGTCACTCAATAATCAAACCAGGGGCACCCTATCCTATTTATAGTTATGTTTCTTATGCTAATTTATCTCCTTCTCACAAGGAGTTTTCTCTATCTATCTTAAATAAAATAGAACCAAATAATTATGAAGAGGCAAGTAAGTATCCATACTGGAATAAAGCCATGGAAGAATAATGGAAGGCTTTAGAAACCAACAAAGCATGAGAGATTGTAGACCTGCCTCCTGGAGTCAAACCTATATGGAGCAAATGGATTTACAAAATCAAAAGAAAATAGGATGGGACTATAGACAGATACAAAGCACGGCTTGTGGCATAAAGATATAACCAAAGAGAAAGACTAGACTATCTTGACACCTTCAATCCAATCACTAAAATAACAACTATCAGAGTCTTGTTGCCCTTGACATCCATTTTTAACTGGAATCTTCACAAACTTGACATCAACAATGCCTTTTTACATGGATACCTACATGAAGCTACCATATGGAATTACTGCCAACAAAACAAACCAAGGGTGCGAGCTAATAAAATCTTTGTATGGTTTAAAGCAAACTAGTAGGCAGTGGCATGAGAAGTTGCTTTCTACATTACTTAGTTATGGTTTTCAACAAGAAACATCATATTATTCCCTCTTCATCAAACACGACTCAAATACTTTCATAGTTTTGGCTATTTATGTGGACGATGTAATCCTAGATGGGAACAGTTTGAATGAGTTTCAACAAATAGAGGACTAGTTACAGGAGCTCTTTTCGATCAAGGATTTGGGATCCTTGAAGTTTTTCTTGGGTTATAATTGGCACAATTAAAGAGTGGCGTCTCTCTTTGTCAAATAAAGTATTGTCTAGATTTATTAACAAAAATATTTATGCTAGGAAACAAACTTGCTTCAACACCAATGGATTCTTCTCTAAGATTACAACAACAAGATGGATCCTATAATGTAGATGCTACTGAATACAAGAGATTTATTGGAAAACTAATATACTTGACAACCACAAGACCTGACATCACCTTTGCAGTCCAACAACTCAGTCAGTACATGGCAAGTCCTAGTCAGACACATTACCAAGCAGTAATTAGGGTCCTTAGATACTTAAAAAAGGCACTAGAAAAAAAGTCTATATTTTCCTATAAATTCAAATGAAGGCTGACACTAGCTTCACATATGCATATTGGGCCACGTGCAAAGATTATAAGAGGTCTATTTCAAAATATTGTTTCTTTCTTAGGCATTCCCTCATTATTTGGAAATCAAAGAAACAACTTACAGTAGCAAAATCATCTTCAAAGGTAGGATATATGGCTTTAGCATCAAGAACTTTTGAGTTGCAGTGACTAATCTACCTTTTCGTTGACCTCCATAACAGTTTCAAGAATACAAATTTGTTATTTTGTGAAAACCAGAGTGCTTTACACATAGAGACCAATCCAATCTTTCATGAGAGAGCCAAACATTTGGAAATAGATTGTCATATTGTGAGGGAAAAGTCTCAAGCTGGCATTCTTAAATTAATGCCTATCTCTAATGACAATCAAACTACTGACCTATTCACCAAGAGCTGGTTGCCAAAGTACTTCAACAATTATGTTTCTAAGCTTGAATTACTTTATATTTATCAAGCTCCAACTTATGAGGGGTATTAGAATAGCTGGTTGATTTGGCTCATGTGTCGGTCTCCATTCTTTTTCAGTTTTACTAGTCAGCCAGCCTTGGCTTCACCAACCAGCCAGCCAACCTCAGCTTCACTAGCCAGCCAGCCAACCTTCCAATCAGCCAGCCTCCTAGTCAGCCAGTCTCCCTGTTAGCTTGATAGCTACTTGTCAGTCAAGCTAACTGTGAGCTTGCTTGTAATAGCTTATAGGATACTTGTCCTAGGTTGTTATTAGTTAGTCATTTTTGTTATTTCAGTTATGATTGTTACACATCATCTCATCTCTTCTCTCATATCATATATAAAGAGATTGATATGGTATATTGAAAATTAATTCATTTCACTTTTCAACATATAAGGAGTTATTCAGTAAAATAGTTTTATCTTGTTTACTAATAATAACAGTCCATAATATCACAATAATCATAATTAGAAATTTCATAACAGAGGAAAAGCCAATGATAAATGTGTAGTGTACCCACCAAAAGTAAAGAATCCACATTTAACTAATACAAAAACAAAAAAACAAACAATTCCATGAAATCTTCTTGTGTATCAACTAAGAATTGGATTCCCTGTAGTAACAGAGTTACAATTCTCAAACATCTAATTTAGATTGACGGCTGAAATCGTTTCACATAGTAAAACTGATTTTATGATCTAAACCGTCTGATCTAAAATCGACAGTTGATATTAACTACTGTATGTATACGCAGATACTGTAGGCAATTGTGATCCCAACTTGAATCCTCAAAGCATGCTATCAGCATAAGAAGGCAACCTCTTGAAGAAATTACTAGGCACAGAAGGCAACTTGCTCCTAAACTTAGGGTGCCTAAGCCAATAAATCCCAGCAATTGAAATAACCATCTTAAAAGGTGTAACATACAATCCCACAGCAGTAACAAGACAAAAACTCACAAACAAAAATGTTGCTCTTGGGTCTCTCCAACTAAGCAAACCTTGAAACCTCTCACCTTGTGTTGCAATATCACCAACCACAGTTTGTATTCTCCCTGCTACACTCCTAAGCCTATCATACCTCATTTTCACAACATCCTGTGCCTTAGAAGTTGGAAAAGTATCAAACTCTTCATCTAATTCATCTGCATGTGCTGCTTCAGCCCATGAAATTTTTGTATCCATATGTGGAGGGTGTCTTTGTCTTTTCCTAAAGTTCCATATTCCAATGAGAAACATGTAGAGGAAAATAGTTGGTAAGATCAATTCTGGATAACATATCAAGATGAAAAAAAGAACATGAACTAAAATTGTTGTCACTGGATTCTTCCACTTTTGAACTTCACCAAGCCATTTACTCATAGACATTAAACCTGAGAAAAGTGAAACTATTCTAAAGAAATTTGCTTTGCTTCTTCTTAAACTCCATATATGTGAATCAACATCAAGCATGTATTCAACAACTTCTTTTCTAAGAGGTGGTTCTGCTCTTCCTAGTCTCACTGCTACAATGTTCATAGCTTGGTATCTTAAACTATCTAATTGATTCACAGTGAATGGATGCAAGTAATGCATTTTTGGGAGTAAAGGGTGTCCATAAAGGTAAATTATATGAGCTAATGAAAGACATGTGAAACGTATTGCTAATTGAAGTTCACCCATTTTCTTTAAACCAGAAGGTTTTAGAACAAGTAATGGATATGAGTTTGTGTAGATTCTATCCATTTCTAAAGTTGATAAACGAATTCTCACCTTACCAATCCTTGAATCATTGATTTTAGCACCACTTGGTTGTTGAGAATTTCCACCTAAATGACAATTATCAAAAACACCAAAAGTTATGACAGTGCAAGGATCATGAACTTCCCATGTGTATTGTTCATTCCATTTTGGATTCAAACTCTCTGTGATTGTTCTTGTTCTAACCCATTTCATTCCATATTTTGCTACACAATATGAATCTGTTGACCCTTTTCCTCCACTGTTTGTTTTCATAGATTGAAGTCCTTGAGCACTTAAAATTCCAACTTCAAGTATCCCAATTGGTTGCTTCCATAATTGCTTAGCAGTTGTTCTTGTATCACTAATATACATTGTTGATTCATCAAGAACATGATAAGCACCTTCAAGACAAACTCTTAAATGAATCCTACTTGAGAATTTAAGTTCATTCCCTTTATCGCCTTCAAGAACGCCAAATCCGAACCTCTCCACATTAAACCATCTTGAATGTACCAGCCGATGATCCATCCGAATCTCGAATTTGTTCAATGCAAGCGTTAACTTTGCCACAACCTCATCTTTTCCGGGACTAGCCTTATTCTCCAAAGTCAACACAAGCTGTTCTTCAAATGGTTCAGCTGCTACAAACACAAGATCTTCATTCCACATAGGATTTGTTGTTTTTGTTGGACAAAGCTTAGTTTTAAGCACTTGTTGACCAACTTGAGCTTTAACAAAAACTTGGGGTGGTTGGCTTTTATCATGAGACTCAACATCTTGAGCTTCAATAACATTAACTCTTAAATACCAAAGTTTAGGATTAACATAAACCTTTGATCTTACATTATAAACACCTTCACCTTTAACAGAAGCAGAATCTGAATGCCAAGCCTCAGGAAAAGCTTCATCAGCTTGTGTTCCAATCCAAACAGCTAACATTACTTCACCTCTTGTTCTTGTTTCACCTCTCAAATTCTCAAGCCTATACCATTGAGGAGCTAAAGGGCTATCAGGTGGAACTCTTGTTGGAACTTCATGCATGTCAAACTCAACTTTACCAATGTAATCATCTCTAGCTACCATTTCTTTGTCTCTAACAAAAACTTCAACGATTGAAGATTGTATCTTTTCCTTCGAGAATGCAAAAACTTGTTTCCATTCAGGGTTTGTTTTCTTCTCAAAGTGTCTGGTTTTTCCTTTGTAGTTGCCAACTTTGACTTCAACATAAGGGTCAACGTTTCCTGTGACAGGGTTTGGTGGTAAGTCTTTGGCTTTAACAACACGAACGTAGAGATAGAACATTTGTTCTACGAGGTCGTAGGTGCTTGTTGCTCTCTCTGTGTAGATCCAACCAGTGCCACCTCTTTGTCCTCCATGTGGCCATTTTTCTCCTAGCTCTGGTTTTGTGTCTTTTAGCTTGTAATCATCTTGGTTTGGTTTTGAGTCTTTTTTAGAAGAACTCATCTTTGTGTCTTTGTAGTTTGTGATGAATTTGTAGTGAGCCTTGATGGTGCAATTGCAACTTTTATGGTGTTGTTGTTTCTCTTTTACAAATGAGAAACTATAGAGAGTAAATTGACATATAAGTAATCTTTCACAAGTGTTGTTTCTCAAACACATGCAATAGCAGCAAATAGATATAATGAAAACTAGAGAAAGGCAAAAGTGATAGACCCGAATCCCTTGCGGTCAAGATTCCTTGCATTTATACGTCTGAAATATTGGTAGTCGTTGGATTGAAATAGAACGGGGCAGATTCTAGCATGTTAATTTTAATTATAAAATTAAAAATAAAAATTTGTATTTAAAAAAAAATAGAATCTCGATCTGGACCATAAGGTCTTTGTGTGAATTCAAGATCTCCTATCTATCTTTGAGGAATCTAAATTCAAAAGGGATAATTATAGTAATACTTTGAGATAACTAAATTTTTTTTAAGGAATTAATCTCTTAACCTAATGAAATATAGATAGAGACAAAGAAACACACATTGACATGTTGATATCAATAATAATTTGAAACAATTAATTAATTAAATGTAATTAAATGGTATCGGTGTCTAACAACTGAACACATATTAACAAAATATTTACATTCACATCGACTAGGTATCCAACTTCAACCAAACCAAACAAGGAAATGCAAGTACTCCTATCTAGTTTTATCAAGTTTTTACTTACGATGAATTAACCCACTATAAAACACTTAAAATGGGAGCCACATGTAAACATGTTATCAAACTTAAAAACTTCCCATTCATTTACCGCTGTAAAATATTTCTTTAATCATGAGGACAGAATCTTGAAGAAGAAAAAAATCATTTTTACACCATGGCAGCCAAGTTAGGCTCATCCAACTCCTTCAAGTATGAACTGAATAAGAACATATTCTTAAAGTTAAGAACCGATTCCTCTAAGGAAATAATATTAATGTTCTTTAAAATTGTGCTAGAGGAACATTCATTGTGAGTGCATTTACCTTATGCCAATGCTTTGTTAATTAAAGTTGAGATAGGAAAATGAAGCCACTTGTCGATATTCCAATATGTTGTAAAGGCCTATAAATAGAACGAAGATAGTCTTTTTAGAATAAAAAAAATAAGGTAGCCATGCACTTGCACATAATCGCTGCCAACTTTCCTAGATGCTTTTGTCTTTCTTCCATGACTTTCCATGATGCTAAAATTTTTCTGATCAAAGACTACTTTACCCCTGTCCTTTCTTATTTTTGGTAATTTTGTAGAGTAATGGACTTGGCTAGTATAGTAATTTGATATAGAAAATCAATCACAATAAGCCAACACATTAAACACAATATATGATTGATTATTAGCATAAAAAATAATTTTACATTGAAAATAATCTCTATATCTATATACACTTTTCAATTTGCTCCAAATATATACTAGGAAAAATTGAAATAACAACACAAATTATAGACAGTAAAAATAAAATTGGTCGTCAAATTTAAACTCTCTTAAGTCTTAACTACAAAATTAGAGAGAAATTTTGATTTTTCTTTCGCTGCTATAATATTCTTTATCTTTACAAAGACATTTATTCAATAATAAAGCAGTTGAAGAAAATAAAGGTATCTGTTGAGCTTAATGAAAAAAAGAAAGCATCACAGAAAGCTTATAGGGTAAGTGACCCTTGAAAAGTTGCTTTAGAACGTTATTCTCCCCATCTTTATTCGTCTTTAGCATTGTTATCTTAATTCTGGAATTTTTTCCAGTGGGAAGCATCCGAAAAAGGTGAGTTTCTAGGACATTATAATGGATTTCAACAAGTTGTTTTTATAATTTAATAAATGAGTAATTTATTTTATAAACCTAAGTTATTGTTAGTACACTTTTGTGTTTTAAGAAAAATAAATTTCCATAAAAAAAAAAATCTCCATTTCACTATAATTTTTGATTGGATTATACTAATTTTCAATATTTTTCTCATGAAAATAATCAAAACAAGAGTAAAATATTTTAATAAAATAATATATTTGATGGTTCTTTAAGTTTCACAAAAATAATAATCTGGTTTTTTTTTTAACAGTCATGTCCTTTAAATTACAAAATATTTGTATTGTTATCATTTTTAACATTTTCCATTGCAAAAACACACATGTAACCGAGTGGCAAACTTAGATAGTTTTTTAGTGAAAAAAATATTTTTAAATTAAATATTTTTATTAAAAATGTATTATTGAAGAACCCTACTATATATCTCATCTTCTATCATTCATCATCTTCATCATTGTTTTGTTGGGTTTTCTTTTGAATTTTTGTTGAAATTTATGAGTTTAGTATTGGAAGATGATGAAAAGAAAAAGATAAAGATACTAGAAATTTTCAATAATACATTTTTAATACAAAATTAATTAAAAAAAATTTCACTAAAAAACAATTTAATTTTACTATGTTAGATCTGTAACAGCCACACGTGCGTTTTGGTAATGGAAAATGTTGGAAAGGGTAGTTTTAATTTCAATTACCTTACCGTTAAAAAAACATAAAGAATTAAATTATTATTTTCGTGAAACTTAAAGTACCGAAAAATATATTGTACCTATTTTAAGGAATAATAGCATGACATAGGCAAAATATGTATCTGATGCGGTTGCTTAACTTAATTTCATATAATAATTCAGTTTTTTTTTTCTTTCGATTTGGTCCTTTATTTAATTTTAAGTAATGGTTTGATCATGATGTCTTAAAATATCAACAATGTTATTCTTTCTTAAAATGTCAACAAATGTCAAAATCAATAAAATTCATAACCAATTTCATGAAAATTCATATATTCATCAAAATCATAACTCTTATTTCTATCTCCAACAACATACAATTCATCAAATAAAGAATGAAAATATAAATTTATTTGAAGATTTGAGTTACGAATTTGATGAAATTTACATTATGTTGAAGATGATAATTAATGTTATGGATTTTGTTTGAAAATTTTGATAAATTTTTTAAGTTTCTGTAAAAAAAA